>JAOTRO020000016.1:3503306-3516203 GCA_028566515.2 Pyracantha coccinea | reverse complement strand
ATTTACCTATGGAGCTAGAGCATAAGGCGTTTTGGGCTATTAAGGAGCTAAATTTTGCTTACGATTCAGTAGGGGAAAAGCGTAAGCTGCAGCTCAATGAGCTTGAGGAAATTCGTCACGAGGCTTATGAAAATGCAACCATATACAAAGACAAAACAAAAGCATTCCATGACAAACAAATTCTCAAAAAAGATTTCCAACCAGTGCAGAAAGTGTTGTTATTCAATTCCAGATTAAAGTTATTTCCAGGGAAATTGAAATCTTGTTGGAATGGGCCTTACTTGGTTACTAAGGTTTATCCGGATGGGGCAATTGACATTACCATCGAGATTAATGGCAACACATTCAAGGTGAATGGTCACAAGCTGAAACCGTACTTGGCATCACCCTTTCGACAGTGCAACCGAGTCAATGACTCTGAAGGATTCAGCAATTTAATCACCGGGCTTCTATTCAGTCTAGCTACAAACGTTAAATAAAGCACTTATTGGGAGACAACCTAATTTTCTAACTTTTTCTTTACTTTCGGTCTCGTTTATTTCATTATTTTCAGTCTAGATGCATTTAAATTCCTAGGCTATCATTTAGTGTCAACCATAATCTAAAAATAAAAAGGAAAAAAAAAATATACAAAAAGCGAATTTGAATTTGTTTAGTTTTTAGTTTACGGTTAATATCTTAGTTTGTGTATCCTTTTGCTCCCTCTCTTACATTTAATCACTGTTCTAAAATCTCCAGATGGTGCTAGACGGCTAGCCACCGCCCCGATTAATCTCTAGGCATTTGAAAATTAAGAAATGATGCATAGATCTGCCTAGGCGTCCGCCTAACCCCGCCTAGGCACCCACCTAGGTCGCAACTTTCACTTAAACAGAAGAAAATCGATAATTTTTCATTTTATTTTTTTCAATAAAATGTAAGAGGCTTGTTGAATACTTGAATAAACACTTATTACATGCTCGTTCCCCATGTTTTCAATATTTTATAATACTTTATATTCTATGTCATTTTATTTTGCAATTTATGTATTCCAATACAATTATGTATTTTTAAGTATAAATAGGCATTTTTGTATACGATATATAATAAATATACTTAAATCCGCCTAGGCCACAGCTAGCTGCCTAGGCGCTAGACCCCAGCCCACTGCCTGACTAGGACCTAGTGTCTTTTAGAACCTTGCATTTAATTATAGATTTGATAGTTAATGCTTGTTCCTATTAGAAATTCGCCCTCCTTAGTTCCTGGATAGTTAATGTTTGTCATTTGTGTAACATTTTCCTCACTTTTCATAGGTGAAAGTGGAAGGTGCATCTCTTCTTGCATTAGAAGACGAAGGTCGTCGAGCATTGCTAGCAGAACCTAAAGTCGTTATGTTACGGTAGATGGTCTCTTGCGTTTTGGCAAGGGGAATGCAGGAAAATGCTTGAACATTGAAGATTTCCTGTAGATATGGCTTTGGGCTCGCCTACTTTCCTCTTGGTATGTGAGATGCAGTATTTGACATTCTTATAAGTTAATCTAATACGATCGGGTGATTTCGAGCTTACTCGGACAATTTTTGTTACAATGGATTGCACGCCCAGCACACATGTTTTGGCCTTGTGTGTCCATAACTCAAAATAGGTGACCTAAAGGCAGCACGTAACCGAACAACCATTTATTTATTGAAGTCTTTGCTTGTAGTTCATTACGGATCTCAAGATCGAGTTGAGACGAGCAATGGTGACCAAAAGTATTTGTATTCTCAAATTGAAATGAGGCAAACTAGCCAAGACTGCAAAGGAATTGATGCTAAAACCTTGAAAGCGAGGGTCAACCTTCACCTTATTTGCTAGTTCTTAATCAAACCTGAAATTGGTGAATTACGTGAACAATGATATTAGATCAATTTTTGCTACTCTTATAGGGAGCAAATTACATAAAACGGGTTTACGGCCATTATGACGTCCTAAACCAATAACGCATTGGTATGTGTAGAACAATTTACACATGAAAATGCATGAACCGAGATGCCGCGCGTTGACGAAAATGTTCTGATGACAACCTAACAAGAGATTTCCAAGATTCCATCCGAAAATAGAAGAAAGAAAACATAATGTTTCATGGTAATATGTGTCCCAAGAAAGTGTGAAACAAAAAGAAAAACTCAAAAGTTGACATTGGGGGTGAAATGTGTATGTGGTCCAAGGTAAATAATACAAAGAATGCTGTTACAAATCAAATTGGTAAACTAAAGTAAAGTGCATGTAGGATTCCAAATTGTTGACAACATATTACTATTTTCTCTATCAATCTTCTGGAGCGAAAATCTGGGATAACCTAACGCCGTGTATCCTCCGAATTCATTTATGAACTGCTTTATACACCAACTTAGGGAAACCCCGTGACACAGGAAAAGGGATCCCTGGAAAACAGTAGAAAAGTATCTCTTCTCAGATAAATTTATTGAATGTTTGAGGAATCTCGATTTGCTTAATCTCTCGTATCATTTCAATTCCTGCCGAAAGAATTCCTTCAAAGAAAAGAAAAAAAGAATCCTGCATCAAAATAACGACATCTGATTATGCACGAAACAACGCCAGCTATGCCGGCTACAATTGAAGATATCAGGCTGATAGTAATGACATTTAGGAAGGCTCCTGCATATTTATCTTCTCTAACTAAATAATGTCTCGCATGTCTCGTAAAACATTACTTGCACACTCTAGCCTTCCCAACAGGGAAAGAAAAAAGATCTATATAGCTGGGTACTGGACATGACAGTTAATTTAAGTGCAGCAAACATAAAGACTAGTCCAGTTAATTGCTGTTCGATGCATCCCTTTGTTGGTAATTTGTCGGTCAACATGGTTAAGTAAAATACGCAGCAGATGCACGTATCCAACAACTAGTTAAAGAGCAAAACATACTCCATAAAACATTTAGGTCGGAAGAAGCGGCTGACTCTCATCAGGGCCCACCCGATGACTAGCCTGGAACAGGTAAATTTGTAAGAAAAGAGTGAGGCAAATATAAAATAAACATATAATATTTACAAGACAGTAATTTACAATTCTAACCTCTTCATTTGCCCCTGCTGCCATATTAATAAAGGAATCCTTTGACCTGAATCAAGAAAACAACCTACGTTACTAACCATCATGAGTAGAAAAAATTAATTAATTTTCCCCCCATGAATTTCTCCTTTAGCCTCTCACCTAAATCCCCGTCCAGACTCATAGTTGATTTCTTTTTGGTTGATTTATGTATACTATATGTGCTATAGAAAAGGCAAAACATCGAAAGTACATAAAATTCTCAAAATCATTATCCTTAGTGGCCTACCCTTGTTAGCGCCCAACTGTAAAATATTTAATACTTGGCTTGGCGTTTGTGTCAAGCGTACAACATGAACACAGTAATCTGTACATCAACTCCCAACTAATGTTGCCGTCCCACACCACTACCCCATATGACAAATGGGCAAGAAGAATGAGCAGATACCTGTGTTTATCATCGACATCTATCATTTCTAGCTTCCCATTTTGTTCCTCCTCCTTGGCTTTCGAAATGGGAGAAAAGAACTATACAGAAAAGCAAAAGAACAATGGCCAGAAAACGATGTGATCAGAAAAACAGAAGAGAAATCGAAAGAAAGCTCTCTCCAAATTATACAATTTTTTTTCTTGTGAAAATAGATTTTCATGCTATTAACAACTAAAGTGGAAGACAAGAAGACTCATTTATCAAGATTACCTGGTGCATCGAGATGAAGACTATAGAAATTCCTAAAACAAAGTTCATAGTCAATTTATGACCAAACAGCAAAGCGGATGCTATGCCTGTGAAGATAGTGGCCACAGTGGACGAGTACTTCTTTAGAATTGTATCTGAAAACATTGAATGGCATCCTTCGATTAATGAGTGATGAGAAAATGAAATTTAACAAAAAAGTGCCACAGGTGATGAAATCATAAGCTGAATACAGAATCTCGCTCATTAAAGTGTACTTAGGAGTAATCTCCATAATACAGCAAGCACTTCCATACCAAACTGGCATGACATGTAAACCTGAAGTGGCTATTGCAGAAAACTAACCTGCATATTTGAAGAAAAAAGAAGACAGAATTCCTTGTGCCGCATTGTTAGCTATCAGAAACATTGTAGCTCTTGAATGACCATGAAGGATATCAAAGCTACTTGGACCTGAAACATTCAAACAGGAGGTTACAACTCAAAACACCTATTTCAAAATTTCACAAATTTGCTTAATAGAATAGCACTGTGCAAAAGCACAATGAAGTTCTTATCTGTAAATTGGACCCTCCTATACCAATCAACTATACTGGACAATAATTCTATCCAAAACCATTTTGAGCCATCTTAAATAGCTGAAGATAAAATAAGGTGATATTCTGAGCACAGTAATGAAAATTCCTTTCACCGCATTTGGAATTTATATGTGCCTTGTGAGGGTGTAAAAGGTTGGCTCGATATTACAAGCCAAGATGGATGTGAAGAAAATCCCACATCGGTGAAGTCTAACAATAATCTAAGGTAGGTGTTCCGCTTCTAGTTGCACCGAGGCCTTTTGAGATAAAACCCCACACCTGAGGTCCATTGGTCTTGATACCACCCAGAGGATTGGGCCTAGGTGGTTAAGTGGGGACAATATCAGTGCACGGCAGCCTTAGTAGTGAACACTTATGGAGCCCGTGACATAACACTTTGTGGTCTCTAATTGCTGTGTACTACTTCTGTATGTGGGAATTTCTTTTAGAATTTTTTTATTTATCAAGAAAACTAAATAATTTATTTCACTGCAAAAATAATAAACATAGTGTTGTTCATACCTTTGACAATGGCCATTACCAATATTCCTAGAAAGTTGAATATAGCACCATACCCGTATAAGAATAAGTTCTGCAAAGCCAAAAGAAGACTACTTAAAATAAAGACAATAAATTGTCGACTTATATTTATCATTCTTCAATAACTGCCCATACTTAAATTTAACATAGTATATACAATGAAACACGAGTTGCAAAGATATGGTTTAAGAAACTCTAGGTTCAGAAGCAAATTGGTCACAGATGAAGCTAGACGTCTAACAAAGCAAAATAATCAATAATTAAAAATATTCAGTGTTAAGGGTAAAGGCATATCCTTCCACCTTGTTGCCAACATCTCGGTGATGTGTTGTCACATGTACTAAGCTGCAACATCAGTGAAATACTGAAAATTTGAGTCAAACTGTCTTATTTTCCTTATACACCCAAAAATCGAGAGAATTTTTGGCAACATTTCAACTATATGGGATAACTAAGTACCAAGAGACTATACCATGTTCATCATTTTCAAATTCCATCCCAAAGACAACCATATCCATATATCACTAGGATAATTTTAAAGAAACCGAACAGATAGCTCCACCAAAAATAAAATTCGCAACACGAGTAAACAAGATCCATCTTGATGATAGATTAGGCCAACTCCGGTAAGTATTGACACAAATTACAGGTATAGAAGCAAATGGCTATTTGCTACCTCTAGAAAAATCAATTCCTCAACATCCTGGAATAATAATAACCCCACTTACTTTCATGCTTTAGCATAAAAACAAGTCATAAAAGTCCTATGACTCACCTGGAGGTATATGCTTGTGTCATATTGGCTCTTCAGAGCATACTCATTATAAACAGAGGCCAATGATGGAACTGTTACCTGTAAGATGAATCTGAGATAAGTCTCCAACATGCATATAAATGTCTTGGAACATAATTTCGAAGAATACTTTATTCAAGCCAGTAAAAGGAGTTATGCACCTAAAGGTGCCTGTGTAAACAGGATATCACCACTAGAAACAACAACTATCATTAATCACTTACAAAGATCAATGTGTAGATGTATGCGCCCATCGAAACTGGAAGACCTAAAGCAGTGGAACCCTCGGGTAAAGACCGCAACTGATTTACACTAATTCCAATGAGCAACAAAGCAAGGGCTTCCCACTGTATCAAAGTATTATCAGTTTGATAAGATATAGCAATCATAGCACCCACAGGAATGTGTTCAAATAAGATCATCCAAAGTTCTATAACTAACTACTCCCCGTTTGTAGAAACAAGAAAAGAACAGAAAAGCTGGAGTAAAAGAAAATGTTTTCTTGTTCTTGGCTGGAGAGATGAACAAATGGAAATGTACAAACCTGAATTATTGAAAATCGGCGCTTCATTATCATTTTCAACAAAACAGCAATCACCAACACCTGCATGTCAACAGTCAAACTTTTTGAAGTAAAACAATGACATGTCTAACTCCTTAAAAGGAGACCTGCAGGATTTCTACAGGTGAAACTAAGTGAACAAAACAAAGCCTTGTTAGCTTATCTTTTCCGGAGATTGAAAAATCGCCGATATCACCCAAATATCGCCAATATTTCGGCAAAATTGGCTTACCAACAATCAATACGGATGTAAGTCAATATATGTCCACAATTTCGCTGAAAATCTCCAAAATTTCGGTAAATTGGAAATATTGACTCAATTTTGTTATTTGGAGTATAACTGGTCACAATTGGAAGATTTTTGTGAAATTTTGGTGGATATTGAATAGTTTCAAGTGAGATTGACTCTTTTTCGGTGATTTTCTTCTCACTCCTTGGTGTGTGCTTTTCACAGATGATATCCCTTTGTGTATCTCTCGCAGATGATAGCCCTTGGTGTATGCTTTTCACAGATGATATAATGCTGATAGATGAAACACGGGAGGGAGTACTTAACCTTTGGCAAGAAGTGTTGGAATCTAAAGTTCTTCGCCTAAGTAAGTCAAAGACAAAGTATACGGAGTGCAAGTTCAATGGGAATGGGGTCCAAATGAGATAGGGGTGAGGATTGGAGATCAAGAACTACAAAAGAGTGAACATTTTTGTTATCGTGGATCTGTCCTGGCAAAGAAGAAAAAATTATATGGAGATCTCACGCGTAGAATAAAAGCTAGATGGATAAAGTGGAAGAGTGCATCGGGTGTGCTGTGCAACCATTGTATGCTACTAAAGTTTCTATAGGACCGCAATAAGGCCAACAATGCTTTATAACACAGAATGTTAGCCGGCCAAGCATCAACACGTGCAAAAATATGTGTAGCGGATATGAGAATGCTTTGTTGGATGTGTGGCCACATGAGAAAGGACAGGATTAAGAAAGAGGATATCCGAGATAAAGTATGAGTGGCCACAATTGAAGATGAGATCAGAGAAAATCGGTTAAAGTGGTTTGGACATGTGAAACGAAGACCTGCACATGCTTCGGTTAGAAAATTGCGATTATGAGAAAGGCCAAGGGAAAAAGGGGTAAAGGAAGACCTAGGAAGACTTAGAAAGAGACTTTAAAAAAAGACATGGGGTACTTTGGAGTACTTGGAGCTAACGGAAGACTTGACGCAAAACCAAGCGTAATCATTCTAGGATTCATACAACCAACTCTACTTAGTGGGATACGGCTTTGTTGTTCTTCTTCTTGTTTTTGCTTCTCACTCTAACCACTATTTTCAAAGTTTTAATGAATGTTTCTGCTAGTTTACCTTAAGAATTGGGATTGGGATCACGCAACTCAAAGAGTGGAAGACCCTCAAACTTCTCAGCTAGCCAATGGACTGGTTACTGGGGTGTTGGCATTTAAAGGAATGAAGAAAGAAAAAGGAAGTTTAAAAGCACTTAATTCATTAGTGTAAGGTCAACATTAGGTATTAAACTTGTCATTTGAGTCGAACTTAATACATGCAACTTACAAATGAACAAAAATATCACTAGACCATAATGCTAGCTATATATAAGTAATACAATTCTTGTTAACCAAAAAAAGAAATCCAAATGCAGCCTAAGGTATGCATTGTCGATTGTCACAACATTTCCTAAAGTTTATTCAATGTTCTCATGTTTTAAAGAACCTTTCGCTATTTTTTAATTTATGGTCGAAATATCCACCGACTACGATACATTTATCAATATATCCATAAATTGTGCTACCGATACATTCACTGACATCGATACAATAATCCTTGATCTCTTCATGCTGGATGAAAAAATGCATCCCAAGCTGCTTCTGTGGAAGCAACACCAGGGGTGCAGATTATTCTGTGATATACTTTTATACAATGTGTGCGTTTGTAGAGAGAGAGAGAGAGAGAGAGAGACTTATTAAGAGGGATCCCTTTTGTTAAAATCCAAAAGGGGTCAGAAACAAATCAGAAACAATTAAACAAGAAACTAAAAAATTCTTTCAGGTTGCTGGGCGTTGTCAGTTTTTGGGGTCAGGTGAAATAGAAAGATTCTTCAGTATTTAGAGGTGGGTATGCATGAACTTTGGGATTGAAAATGCTTCTGGCCTGTAATTTTGGACTTCATAGAGATAGAGTACAAGGAATCTTCCCTTCCAGGGGTTTTTATAATTATGATCAGGTCCCTTGGTTTATCTAGAAAAGTTTTCAAAACATGCGTTTTAAGCCAATGAGCGCATTCCATCTTCATGCATTGAAGATACACATGTCTATTATGATATGAAGCTTGTTTTTTTATTTAAAGTATGCTTTAATTTACTGAGTAATCACATTAGTTGTTTATTGAGATTCCAGATAACACTGATGCTCCTACCAAATCATGAAATTGTCGTTAGCATCACCAAGATACCGATAATAATACTGTTACCTTCAAATTGCTCAGCATCTTCACAGTTGCAGGATTAAAATATAGCTGCACAAAACAAAAAAAAAAAAAAAGCTTAATTATTTATGGACTATAATTAAGTAAAAGAACTCTTTAATTACAAATGGAGACCAGGATAAACTTTGGATGACCCAATACTGCATGAAGCCTAAGGAATGGCCAATTCTGTTAGCCCATACTATTCAATAAAACTGCTCCGAACTAAGCAGTTGTTGTATGACCATATCATGTTGCACACAAAGTTTGGTGCATGACAACATATCTCTAACTAATGTGTCTCCATTTTTTACTGTCTTTGTTTTGTGAGATCATTCCTCTTTAGCTAAACACTGCAAATACTACTTCTAAGTAGACCTGCAAGATACTCTACACCCATTTCAAGGGGCTTCAAACATGGGGGAGAACCCTTAGAGCTAAACATCTTGGTTATATCAAAATTTGACTATATAGGGTATAGCACAAGTCCATCACTCATGCTAAAATTTGGAAAGTTAACCATATACGCCACCACAACACATAGATGCATGCTAAGAGGATCTATGAAATAACTATACCTGCATGGTGAACTTTAAATAGTTATTAATAGCATAGAGAAATGCTGGAACAGCAAGAAGCACATTATTGCGAGCTGCCTGCAAAGGAGAAAAACAAATATTGTTGGATCACAAATTACCATGTTTGCTTTCATATAAACTCCAAATATGAGCAAGCTTACGAGCTAAGCAAGATAGTTCAAACATGGATGCCAAGAAATTATTTAATGAAGAAAACAGACTGCAATGTAAAAGGAGAAGATACAGTTTCCTAATAACAAATCATGCAGAAAAAACCAAGGGAGTGCCCAAATTCCATCAGTTACAATATCACGAACAGACACATTATGAAACAAGAGCTTAAAAACTTAACGATTCTCACACAGTGAAAAGACAACCTGCATGAATGTAGAAATTGAGAGAAGAGGCTTCTCCCCAACTTTTTTATTCCTAGCCTGCAGAATTCAACCAAGATGTCAATAAGAACAAAAGAAAACTAAGTCCATCAGGAAATGAAGTCATTAGTACTTTGCAAAAGTCAACTAATATAATCTAGAATGTGAGAGTTATGACCATCAAACATCTCTCTTCTCCATAACCAACTTGCGAACAACGCACAAGCAAGTTTTTCCTTTTGGCATAATTAATTCTACTATCTTCAATAGGTGGGAGCTCCTAAGTTATCACCAACACATAAACGGGCGCTCACCCAAGTGCACCTCACATGGCACTAAGGTATTTTCTAGCCTCATCTCAGAACCTCTGCATACAATACAAGAGTCGATGCCATTGACCAGACATGTCAAAATTTTGAGTAAACTTCATATGGAACCTTATTCCAGGTTGAACCAGAACACCTAGAAGGTGCTGGAACTTAACAACACCAGGGAATAACAATAACTCAATCTGATATCTTCCTCAGAGAAAATTAACTTTTTATCAAATGGCATGACGATTTCGTGCACATTTAAGTAAGGGAGAGAAAAGGAAGTTGTTGACATACCTGCAACAATAGCATAACGACAGCAAATAGAACCTTTGCTGCCTCTGTTAAAAAGTTTACACTAATCGGGCTAAACTCGAATTTTCCATCAACCTTGGACATATAAACCAGGATAGGCTGATAGCAAAAATACAAAAAAGTAAGCATGTCAGGTACTAATGAAATTGGGATGAAGAACTGTCCACAAAATTTATAGCAATGGTTTGCAGCTTACTTCATAAACTCATATCAAGTTTTCACAAGCAATAATAGATTTCCTAAAGGGACTGTTTGAAACAGTTGTTAGTGCGACTATATCTGCAATATGAATGATCAACTTGATTTCACTTTTAATATGTTTCCTAGACCAAAACAAGAAAATTAAACAGATATGTTGAATCAGGAGATTAAATTCAACAAAATTACTGGAGCCATTAATGTAATAGTGATGAAAATAAAGATGGATGGCAATGAAATCATTTGTAACAACGTGGAAGCTATGGGAATGAGGATGGTAGGGGTGGTCTTGTGCTAGTTTGAGGGTTGATAGGAGAATAACAGCAGATATTGTAGGCTGAAAACAATTATATTGTTAGCAACCTTCGTAGTTGCGAAAACATGCTCAAACATGTTCAGTCATGCAGAAATATTGGAAAGCCAAATTATCAAATACGTTTCTAAAAATTAGAGATTTCATATATCATTTCTTATAAACTTCTCTACGTGAAGTTGAGTAGTTCTCCGTGTAATCAATCATTTGATTCCCATGAAAGATAAGAAAAACATGATCAAATATGAAAACAAACCTGTAAACCGACAAGCATACAATCACCAACGACCAAGAGTACATTGAGAACACGTTGCTTGGATGATAACCTGTTCTTGTGGCGGTCATAGGCCCTGGAGAAAGTTTTAGAGTTCGGGGCAACAATCTTTGAATGGCATACACTACATTCTATCATCCCGTTCTTCATTAGTTTCCCCTAGTCCGCACTCTACACAACAATCAAAAACTACAAAAAAACATAGAAAAAAATCCATAATTTATCCATAATTTAACACTACATCTCATAATATCATGCCCTCTTAAAAATTAATAAACATTCTTCATGAATTTTTGGTATAGGCCTAATTGCAACATAACCATTGATAACAACTAAGCACGACAGGATAAAAAATCCATACTTCAGAGTTCAGACCTACCAAATCAACAAGCCCTTCCAATCCCCAATAAGACCACATTACCAAACCGTCTTTATATTTTCAGTTTCATTTCTTTTTCCTATACACTTCCTTTGCAACCAAACGGAAGGCAAATGGCAGCTCAATTCGATCAAATACCTCAACAAACTCATTTATCACTCACAAATCAGTATAATTCAACCAGATCTTGCCCTTACAACAACCAGAATCACACACAGACCACAAAACCAGCTAACAATCCTCACAGAAACCCTAAATCGAATCAAATAACAACAGAAAGAATACAAACGCAGACAGAGTTCAGATCTTGCTGAATCCTCAACCAAAACTTGGGCTAAAAAAAGGGAAAATTCGAGCGTTACTAACCGAATTGCAGCAATGACGGGAGCTAAAGCGCGTCCGAACAGAACATTGATCTGAGGCTTCAATTGGGTCAGATCCACACTCGTAGAAGCACAGCAATTCCCACCACTCTCAGAAACCGATTGAAAGTACAGAAGGGATTTGAGTAGTGGAGAAGGCGAGAATTCGAATTCCGGAATCCTCGTTTTGGTGCTTCAATGGGAATTCGAATTTCGCAGAGATGCAAGGAAAATGCAACGCACAGAGAAGATGAATTCTGCGGGGAATGTTTAACGAACGAAGAATCGAGCTTGTTTAACTCCTCGTCTCTCTCTCTCTCTCTCTCTCTCTCTCTCTCTCTCTGGAAATGTATTTTTTAATAACGAATTTTCTTTCTTTTTTTTTTTTTGCTTTGAGTTTACACAAACACGGTCTTTGTTCGCTGGGGAGCTGTCACCGACCGACGCTAGGCCAATGGTGACGGACTAATGAGATGTCGGGGTTGGGTGGAAAATGGGAAGTGAAAAGTCGGTGACAAATGAGAGGGTTAACTTTAGCGGATGGGTGCTGGTAAGTTGAGCTATATTTTTTGGTTTTGTTTTTTCGGTTTAGATGTTTCTTTCGCTTCAATTTGTTGTACTTTTAAAGTAAGCTCTGTGGCATCCATCATTATTCATCATGTGAGGAATTAAAAGAAAAAAATAATGGAGCTTTTGAGTTTTGATTTGATTGTGGTCAAAGTAGTTGGGTCTAGGTAAGAGTTAAAAGTTTAAAGCTAGGTGAATTTGAAGCTTGGCACGTAGAATCAGTTCAATTTCTACCACTATAATTAAAACATTTATAACTGCTCTTAGACGATGTTTGATGTGTAGGAGAACTCCGCTTATGTTAATTTATTTTACGGTGCTAGTTCCAAGTCCAGATAAAAGAGGAGGGGGAGTACATCAAGTGGTCGATAGCCGGCACCTTGTCTTCATGTCGAATACCTATGATATGAATGTTAATTCCAAAATCTGATAAGGTGTTTCAGCAGTGGTTTTTTAGGGGTTTAAATGCGTGATATCATTTATGCATGAAGATTAAGCGTGCACTCTCAACAACCATACATAAATAAGTTATAGTTCAAGAAGATA
>JAOTRO020000016.1:3492326-3503206 GCA_028566515.2 Pyracantha coccinea | reverse complement strand
AAAAGTTATGATTGAATACACCTAAATTTATAGGGAATTGTAAGAAATCTTTAAGAATCTCAATTGAATACACCAAGTTTTTTATAAAATCTTTTAAATTCCTAATTGAATACTCCTGGAATTATTAATTCTCTGAAACTCTCTGAGAATCCTAATCGAATACACCCCTTAAGTCTTGATGCTATTATGTTTGAAAGGAGTGGACTACCGTAGATTCAAGAACTCATGTCAACCAGTTATGATGGTTCTCAACTTAATTAAGTCTACCATTAGACTTCGATTGAGTTCTTTGAAAATCTCTCATTCTGCTGCTAATGACTCTACTTTACGGGAATGAAATATAACTATCAATAGTTAGTGCTTATTTTTGCTGCTTTGATGCAATGTTGTTAGCTTTGCTGTCTGTTTTCCTTACAGTTGCAGCTCTTTGTTGGGTGTTTGTTTTTTCAACTACTTTGTACTGCTTGTATTCTCTTTTTCTCATCAATATATTTTATTTATCAAAAAAAAAAAAACCTTCTGGCCCTGATAAAAGGCATAAAAATGAAAAGGCAAAAAAGATAAAGCAAATAGGAAACCAATGGTACAGTCATTGGAACAAATTTCAGCCTCGTATTCTACATAGTATATCTTAGTTTTATTTTGGGCACTGGTGATATACAAGATGATGGTAAAAAAAACTGACGTGACAAAGTCACCAACATATCATTTTTTTTAAAGAAAATAAAAGAAAAGGAAGAGCTCACAGCCTTCAATCTTTTCCCGTTTCTCTCTTTTTGAATTTTCTGCCCCTCTCTGCCTTTCTTTCCAAATCAACTCTATCTCCATGACAAATAAATGAAAAAGATTTACAACAGATATGGTAAAAAGAGGGTTCAAGCTCCAATTCTTAACAAGAATCTTCGAAAGTTTGAAATCTTATAATTATTCGCAGCGACCGTTTTTAAATTTGGATCATGAGATTTTCAGAGTCCGAGGTGACCCACTAAAAAGGGACCTTGAATTCTTAGGCACTTCAATCTGTTGTACATTTATAAAGTTCTTTTTAGTAAATAATCATTAGTTTATTATTAAATCATGCTCTAAATCATTAATGATCAACAATAAGCTAAAGATTTCAAGAGAGTAAATAATAATAAAACTTTATTGATGAATATAATAAATTTAATAGCGTCAATTGACTCTCTTTTGTTGTTCTTAGAATCAACATCACAATCACGAAAATTAGAATCAACAATGTTTCAATAATAAATTATTGAAAAATAAAATATAAATTCACAATTTTGATTACCTCAAATTATAATCTTCAAGACCATGTGATGGTAAAATCACAATCTTTCTGGGGCTGGTGAATTGCACGATAATGGTCAAGAGAGCCTGAAATACTTTTGTGAGTCATATCGACCTCCTAAATGGTAGACTGTCGTTGTGAAGCCACCAGCTGGTCAATTTTTTTTTTTCCTTTAAAAAAAAAAGGATTTAGGTTAACTTGAAGAGGAAGGCAAAATATGATATGTGTTTTTTCTGTCCAACCCTTTTTATGATTTTGTTGATCTTTGTTAATTGTTATTGGAGGGTCATTAATTCTATATGGAGTAAATTTGAAAAAGAGTTAAAAACAAGTGACTAAAGTGCAACTCCGAGTATAAAACTGCACACAAGAAAAAAGAGGCAGACCATCTCCTTTGCATTCACAACTCAATTATGGTGTCCCTTAGATTTTTGATATTTATATGTAGGGCATAAATTTGAGGCCCTTGATATTTATTTAGCTTATTCACTGAGACATTTCATCAAATACTTGGTAAGTTTGTTGTCATCCACCAAACAATGTTACGCACATGTCACCCAATACCAACATAAGCCAAAGTAATCTGATGAGTGTTCTAAAAAAATTGGCCGAGTGCTCCTGATAGAACCTGTCTATATTTATATGTATTTAATTGAAATTTATTTTTATTTTACTTGGGGAACTTTTTATATTTCGAAAAACATAATGTTTCAATCAAATTATAATGCAT
The DNA here is from genome assembly GCA_028566515.2 of Pyracantha coccinea. NCBI lineage: Eukaryota > Viridiplantae > Streptophyta > Magnoliopsida > Rosales > Rosaceae > Pyracantha > Pyracantha coccinea. Next base: position 3,501,185 of record JAOTRO020000016.1, on the reverse strand, counting down.
GAGATGTGTGGACGTTTGGAAGATTATAACTCTTGCAGTGTTTAATGTTTTTTAATTTATGTGTTGAATAGACTTAAATCGATTGAATCAAACTGAATCAAACCGATTAAAACCATTTTAGTTTGATTCGATTTCAATAATAGTACCGATCAATACCAAACCAAACGTAATCACTCAACAACAAACAATATTATGTACATTAAAGAGGAGGTGATAACTTAGCCTCATAATTGAATAGTAATAATGTGGTTCAAATTCGTCTTTAACGAGAATCAAACTTAACACTTACAATTCCCCACTAGAAATGACGGGTACCTAATTTTTTTAGGAAAATTAACGAAAAGTCTATAAAACCTTCTCTTTTAATGAAAAATCTTTTTAAAAGGTATAGTGAATACTACCAGTTAAAGAAAAAAATGTGATTTTTCTTTAAAAATAAACAGTAACGGAAGTGAGAAACTAACAATTTTTTTCTTATCAATTCCCCTAAAAAAACTGAGAGACTGTCCGAAACCGAACCCAACATAAACCTTTCGCACCCTCTCTCGTTTACGCTTTCCCTAGTTGAAAAGCTTCCGCCCTTCGCTCTGTGGCCCTTGAGGCTAAATCTAGGGTTTTTGTCTCAAATCTCAGACGTCGATCGGCCTTTGCTCCGGTGAGCGGCACGCACCTTGAACCAAGCGGGTCGTCTCCTTTTGTTTCTTCGTCAATTGGGTTATCTTTATCTTTATGAATTTCAGTCTGCGAATCGGATTTGCTTTCCCGAAAAGCTGATTGAAACGAAGAATTATCAATTCAAAAGTTCTTCTGCAAAATTCTTGGTGCTGCATTCTTGGAGTCCATAGCCCTCCAAAGAAGAAGAGAGTGGAGGTGTGGACAAGCACCAATCGAATTTGGTAGGGTTCTTGGATTATCCCGGTGCTATCCTTCAGGTATTAGCAGTAAATTTGGAAAATTTCGTTGTGTATGTTCAATTTTGGCTATCAGGTTCTGATGATGCCCTTTGTTTGGTTAGAGATATAATCAGTTACTGAAGTAGAAGTAAGGAAGAATGGCGATAGCGGCCCCTGGGCAGCTTAACCTCAACGAGGTCCCTTCATGGGGTTCCAGAAGTGTCGACTGCTTCGAGAAACTGGAACAAATTGGCGAGGGAACCTATGGGTTAGTTCAATTCCATGCATCTCGATACTCCAATTTTCAGTTGCATTATATTTATTTTTAGTAGTGTCAGTTTTGAGCTATAGTTTGTGGCATATTTGTTTCTGTTGTTTCTGGTTCGATGTTTTGACAGATAATTTGGTGTTTGGTCCGTGAACTTTAATTGTAAAAGTTAATATTGCAATTTGCTCCATTTTTTTGTAGGTCTCATATGGGTATTGATTATCGACAACAAATATTTAAACAGAGTTGTTATTGTACTTTGACCCTCACGAGGGAACTGAAATAGTTGTTTTTTGTTATGATCTTGCTACTGCAATGTCTTGATGAATGTGCGAAATACATATATTGATTAACGAGTCTGCTGATAAAGCATTACCACAATTTGTTCATTGTGCTAATTATACCTCATACATCATTAACAAGGCACTGCGTGCTCTAGTCACTGGACAAGGGCCAATAGGTATTGACATCTCAATGCCTTGGTAAAAGAAAGATCAACATTTGGACACACACAGATATTTTCATTTGGAAAGCATTTTGATTTCTTGTGTCTGTCTTATTTTTTTATTCACTAAGTTGTAGAAGACATAGCTATTCAAAATCTATGGGGCATTAGATATTTGATTTGTGTTGTTTCCACAACAGACGTAGTAAAGCTCTCTGTTTTGCACTTAAAGTTTTTTCTTTTGTGTTTACCTCAACACATAAGTGTACTGAAATTTTGTTTACCAGTATATAATTTTACATGAATAGAACAGTGGCCCAAAATTACAACATCTTTCCTATTTCCAACTTTTGGGTTAAGAAATCTATTCCTACCAAAGTGTATGTAGCTTTTCCTATAGTACCTCTGTTACTATGATATTATAAAGCCTCTTCTGAAGAAAACTTAAATGTAGCCAGTGCATAAAAAATGAGCTGAATGCTTAACCTTAAAATTTGTTTAAGATCACCTTGAATGTTGAGTGTATGGCACCGTGACCTGCCCTTCCTCTTTGCTCTAAACTCTCTCTTGTTAAGAGACCAGTTCAATGCACATACTACATATAATCCTCTAAAGAACCTTTTCCAAAGGAGATGCATTGTAATTTCTGTACATCAATATACAGTGTATGTAAACAAACATGATAATATTGACAGTGGTTCAAGGATAAAATCACCGACACAGAGAGAACGAGTGTGGTCCTTCACGTAACAGAAGTGATAAATAAGAATGAAAATGCTGCAATGATAAGTTAATTCAAATATCATCTAAGATAAATTGTGTATATTTGTCACGCATGTTTAATCAGTGCATACCTTTTGTTTTACTTCTGTGATGAGATAATCAGGTCAGATATATTTTTAGCCGAGTTTGACAATAGCAGCACCAAAGTCTTCTTATGTTGAACTTCACTGACAATACAAGATCACTGTTTTCTTCCCTCTCTTAAAATTACAAGACTCGGTGGTTTGAGCTTGTTCATGACTGTCAGGTTCTACTTTAATGATATTTCAGATGTTATGTTAGCTCTTAGTTGTGGGGTGAGAACTGCATTGGTCATACTGATGTAAATCATCACTATATGTGTTTATTCATTTGTTTATTATTAACGAAACTTTCGTAAGGGAACCTTTTTGTTTTCTATAACATTTTTTACTGCTAAATTTTTTAGTTCTCCATCGAAGTTAAGAGCATTCTCTTTTTGGTATTTTTACCTTGTGGTTGCTGATGCTGTCATAGTAACTGCTTTATAATTGCAGCCAAGTTTACATGGCTAGAGAAATAAAGACGGGAGAAATCGTCGCTTTGAAGAAAATTCGGATGGACAATGAGAGAGAGGGGGTATGTCATGTTTTTTCCTTCACTTATACCTTAGTTGTTTAATTTTTCTTGAGTAACTGGATTTCTAATACATTACCCAAACAAGAATGATCAGTATAGTTATTTTATATGCATACTCCTCTGAAATGTTTCCTGCCCAGTTCCCCATAACTGCCATTCGGGAAATCAAGATTCTTAAGAAGCTTCACCATGATAATGTCATCAATTTGAAAGAGATCGTGACATCCCCAGGTATTAGATATTTATGTATCTTGAGATTTTTACATAGTATCTGTTGCCAGAAGCAGTTTCTTGCATCTTATACTTTCCTTTAGATATCAATTAATCAAGGATGGTTTTGCAGGTCCAGAGAAGGACGAGCAAGGTAGACCAGGCAAGTAATCTATTTTTGTGTCTTATTAGCCTATTATGTCTATCTTCATCTTCATTCGTTTAAAGTTTGTTAAACACTAGCATTCTTTTCAGACTTAAATGGTTTGGCTTATCAAGTGCTGACTTGATCAGCCTGTATTTTTTCAGTTGATTTTATTCTTGTTTGATATCAAGAGAATTTCTAACTTAATCTGTTTTTGATGGAATTTCAGATGGTAATAAGTATAAAGGTGGTATCTATATGGTCTTTGAATACATGGACCATGATTTGACAGGTCTAGCTGATCGACCTGGGATGAGATTTTCAGTCGCCCAGATTAAGGTATCACAAACAGCAAGACTTGCAAGTTACTTAATCAGCGACTATTTGAGGTTTGAAGCCTTATCTTTTTTCGCTTTTTCTGTCTTACAGTGCTACATGAAACAACTTTTGACCGGGCTTCACTATTGTCATGTGAATCAAGTACTTCACCGAGATATTAAAGGTTATTATATAAGCAATTCTTCTGTCATCACTTCAATTTTGTTAGTATTACGAGCCCAACATTATGTTTTATATTTTTGCGCAGGCTCTAATCTTCTTATAGACAATGAAGGCAATTTGAAGCTTGCAGATTTTGGGCTTGCCCGTTCATTTTCAAATGATCACAATGCCAATCTTACAAATCGTGTTATTACTCTTTGGTACAGGTGAATATCTAATTCCCTTAAATGGAGGTTCTCCTTTAACTGTATTATTTTCTCTCATCACGTGAAATTTGCATTGGTTTCTGCAACTTATCTATAGATCTGAATTGATAGCCTGCTTTTTATGAAACATCTGAACTTACGATAACCTTCTTACAAGAAGTATCATTATTTTGGATATCTGTTGTATGTGTATAAAGGTATTTGTGAGTGGTCGACCGTGTTTTATTTCACTGTTTTCTGTTTTGATGGAGTTGTGGTAAATTTTCTCTTTGAGTTGTCCGGTGTTGTTTTAGCTGACCCCACTTAGTGGGAAAAGGCTTTGTTGTTGTTGTTGTTGTTGAAGTTGTAGTTGTCCGGTGTTGTTTAGTTGATGCTTAATTCTTTTGTGGATCATCTGGAGTGTTGACTGGTCTTATTGGTAAGCATTGCAATTATGGATGTGAAGGCAATTCTTTATTGTGTTGTGGTGTGTTTATGGGGGTAGAGGGATGCTCGAGCCTTTGGGGATCAGGATACTACCCATAATTTGAGTTGTTTGGTCTCTTTTTCCATTGATGTGAGTTCTGTTTGGATTATGGTCTTCTTTTAAGAGCTTTTGGTTTTTATAGATTTTATATCTACTTCTCTTTTTTTTTGCTTGTTTTCTTCTTTGTATATGTCTCTCCCAAAAGGAGCACTTTATTCTGTTTTATTCCTCAATAAGATTTTATACAAGCAAATAATTAGTGATATGTTTTGTCTGAACAGACCTCCAGAGTTGCTTCTTGGAGCTACAAAGTATGGTCCAGCTGTAGATATGTGGTCCGTTGGGTGTATCTTTGCTGAGCTTCTACATGGCAAGCCAATTTTTCCCGGGAAAGATGAGGTAATAACATTTTCTGTTATAGGGTGGTTTTACTTGCTTTCTTGTATGAATTGACAGCTTAGGGGCTGTTTGGTGTCCTTGGATTTTCAAAAACGATGAATGTAGCTAAATTATTTAGTAGTCATTAGTTTCAAAAACAAAAAATTGGGTCCAAGAAGGATACCAAACAGGCCTTTTGTATCCTACAATACGGAAGCCAAAGCAATGTTGTGGGAGTGGTTTGGAAGTTTGGATTTAAAACTAGTTTTAAGGGAACAAGAGGTGAAGGGAACAAGGGGTGAGGAGATGGATCTTCAGTGGGATACAGTTGGCTTGTAAGCTTCCCCTTCGGCATTGCTTTCTTCAGAATTTAGGCATGTTGTTTCAGGCTACACTTTATGATTGGAATTCTGCTGTAAAGTAGTTTTTGTTGGTCTTCCATGTATCTTTGTTGCGTGGTCACGGTTTACAATTGTCAATACATCTTGTACATAATGGGATAAGCTTAGAAAGAGAAAAAAACAGTACTAAGTATTTCAACGTTTATGCATACACAAATTGAGTTGACAAGTATGGATTTCTATGTGCTTTTATGCTACAAGAAGCTCTCATCGAGCATGTACAGTAGGACCAATAAGATTGTTTTAGTAGAGTTTGAAAGATAAGAAGGGTTTTGGAACATTTTTTTTCTTCCGTCTGTGGTTCAAAGGTTTTTCTTTTGTCTGTGGTTCAAAGGTTTTGACTCATAAACAAATAAATTTTTTACATGAAGTTTATTTGTCATAAGGGGGCCATAAGTTTTGAGTAAATTAATTAAACTTTTCTTTGGTGAAGTTCATTTACAATGCATAACATATGGTTTACGGTTTAAGATGATGTGGTTCTTTGTGTCATTTCATTATTTTGCCATCCTCTCGGTCTTTTTATTTTATGTTCTTTTACATTATCCGCTGATAATGGTTTTATTCTAATAAGAGAGCATTATAGTGTTCATGCTTTCCGGTGTTGACTGCTTGACCTTCAAAGGTCAAACTACTTTGTTCTTTTTGGTTTACCATAGAAGATGCATTCTTACCATCTCTTTGCTGTGTGTCTTCTGTAGCTTCTATCATACTAGTATTTTCCTATTTTTTTTGACATATCATTTCTTAAATTTTTTGATATATCAATTTAGTTACTTTGGGAATCCTGGTGAGTTTTATATTTTGTTCTTTATTATACAGAAAGTTTAAGCATATATTTTATGCTTGCACAGTTATGCTTTTGTTCACATTGAGTACTGTTGGTTAATCTTCATTCGTTGATACACACACTTTGGATGTTTAGCATTTGGCACAAACTAAACAAATTCCATGCATCATGCATGTTATCTTTTCATCACATTGAAGAAATGATCTACTTTATGATTATCCAATTATTCATTGCCCTTTATGAAAACTCACCAGAATCACCACTTTCAAGTGTGGAAGCCTGGTATTTACCTTAAGCACATTAGTACCAAGTTTACAGCTAAAAAGTTAATGATTAATTCTTATTTTGTGCAGTAGGTATTAGAAGCATTTTGAATTGGCCCTGCAGTGTTTAATGTAGCATGGTTTCATAATGACTGCGGGTTGGACCAAAGAAGTAGTTATAGTTAGTGTGTTCAAGTTCTAGTGTTTTAACTTTTACTTCTGTTAACACGTCTACAAATCACTTGGTCAGTCAGGATTCATTTTCAGTCATCTGACATTCAGTTGAGGTACTGATTTGGCCATGGCTGTTTCGGGGGTAGGGGAGGTAAGGGATGAAGTTTGTTTTTTGGTTCCGCTCTTTGTGCTTCAGTCGCCTTTTAATTCAGGGGTCCCTTGTTCTCTTAATATATGGAGAGACCGGCAGGCTTATGCTAGTTTGGCTATAGGGGAGAGGGTTTGCCAGAGTCTGGGTTTTGGGTGAGAGACGGCTCTCAGCCCCTTCTTTGTTTTTGCTCGTCTGTTTCGGATGGCTTTGCGTGGTCTTCTTGACCACCGCCTTCCGTTCTTTTTTAATATGTTCGTTTCTTTATAAATAAAAAAAGGCCTTGTTGTTGTTGTTTCTTTTAAAAAAAAAATGCGGGGCACTGATTTCTACAAAATTGGAATACAACAGTAAATTTAACAAAAAAAAAGCACTAATATTTTTACATTGGTCGGTAACTTTTCTACGTCCACACCAGCCTCTGTATATTAGGTTTTGGTCACTCAAATTAAGGTTTTACGAGTTATCCCAAAGTCATTAGAAACTCGCCAGTTTTCTTACAGGCCCAGTACCAGTATACACCCACCACTTAACAGATTCTTCAAATTTCTCATAGGGTCTCAACTCGAGATTCACAAGTTACAGGAACCCTCTGTCCCTTTATTCCAAATGGATCCTGGTGTGGGCTTACACTCTGTCGGAAATGAATTTAAGTAATTTGAATATAGCAACAACAACAACAACAAAGCCTTTTCCCACTAAGTGGGGTCGGCTTAATTTGAATATAGCAGTCTGAGTAAAATTTGGAACACAGAAATGTCTCCTCTTAGGGTATTTTGACCAGATTTTTACCTAATAGCCTTGGTCATTTACAATTTGGGGCTCTCTGCCAAGTCCTTTTTTCAAACAGGACTTCATTTTGTCATTGCCATGCAGTGGTCCACTCAAAACTTATAGTTGTTTGTTTCTACTTGAGTCCTTAATAATCCTACTCAAGTCCTTAATAACCCATCCTATGTTTGGCTACTATCGAAACAGAATTGGAGCACATCCTGAACTCTGGCTCCAGAGATTATTCTAGTTTGGTCTCTAACCCTAACCTAGAATTTGAACTAGTAAGTTTGGCAATGTCCTGATCCAGTTTGATCTTTGACTATTATGACTCCACCTTGGTTCCACTCTTTTGTGATATTGCTCTTGTGCATATGTTATTGTTTAACATGCACATGTAAAAGGTATATAACTTTCCAACCTAAACTTCTAATATCTGCAAAAATATTTTCAACAATGTAATCCTTTTTTTTTTTTTAATTTGTAATCCTTGTAGCCAGAGCAATTAAATAAGATTTTTGAGCTGTGTGGAGCTCCAGATGAGGCCAACTGGCCCGGAGTTTCAAAGATTCCATGGTATAACAACTTCAAGCCCACGAGGCCACTGAAGAAACGTCTCAGGGATGTTTTCAGACAGTAAGTAATTTACCTAATAGAGTTTTCAAATGTTGCATCATCAGCATGATAAATTAAGTATAGGCCGCGGGTCTTGGCGGCTTTTGGCTTGTGTATATCGTAGCTTATCTTTTCTTTGTTTGCTGTATAGTTTTGACCGTCATGCGTTGGAGTTGTTGGAGAAAATGCTGACACTTGATCCTTCTCAGGTACATCCTCTGGTACATCCTTTCAGAGGATATTGTCCTCCCTCCTAATTGTGCATGAAAATATGCATGCATACTCACTACATATTTCTCAGATTATATCATTTACAACTACAAGTCATCTGTTGTCTTTTATCGAGTTAATCCACGGAAAATGCTATTCCTTTTGACTTACCCCTTGTAGCAATGGTAATATAAGTTGGGTTGGCATTGTGAGGAAGGATAATTGTTGCATACTGTACCAATATGATTAATGCTATTGTATTTACACGGGCTTCTGACTGACTGTTTATCGTTTTGTTGTTTTTGTGATTATTAATAATAGAGAATATCAGCTAAGGATGCACTTGATGCCGAGTATTTCTGGACTGATCCATTACCTTGTGATCCTAAGAGGTTGGTTCCTTGTACCGGTAAAAAATTTCTTTTTACTTAGTTTTATGTGTTTTTGTTCTTTATATTTAGTTTTTTAATAGTCACATGTTTTACATCACCTTTTGTTTTTGTTTTGACTGCAACCATTTTTTGGCTCAGTCTACCAAAATATGAATCATCACACGAGTTCCAGACAAAGAAAAAGCGCCAGCAGCAACGGCAAC
>JAOTRO020000016.1:3432091-3445715 GCA_028566515.2 Pyracantha coccinea | reverse complement strand
AATAATATAGACCATTTTGATAGAATCCTTCACCAATCATCCTCTTGGTGAGAGCATCCTGAAAAATTACATTTGTGGATGAGAATATGGCTAGGCAATTTAGAGTGTTAGTGAGTTGTCTCATGGATATCAACTGAAATGGAAAAGAGGGTACGTATAAGGCAGCAGACTCTATGGTGTTTGAGACTAAACCTAGTTTTCCTCTTCCCATGACGAAGACATTTTTTCCATTTACGACTGACACATGAGATAGTTTTGACAAAACTTGAAACTCATGTAGGTTTGAGGCTTTATTTGTCATTTGATCAGAGGCACCAGAGTCAATTATCCAACAATCATGATTAAGACTAGTTTGTATTGGAGTTGAGAATGCTTTGAAGATACCTGGGACTGCATCTCGTGAAACATGATCATGATCAGCTAGAAATCCTGCAAACTATCCAAGAAGTGCAGTTTGTTTGTTCCCTTCACCCCTTGACGTTTGTGCAGCTTCTCCATGATTCTTGGTTTGTAAGTAAGCTGCAAACTCGTTGATAAAAGTAACGGGATTGGTTGTGAAATCTATCAAGCCATGAGTAAGTGAGCTGGTAGCATGGTTGGCAAAATGCTGAGTCTTGAAAGGAGCCACTGATGAGGATCTTGGAACCATCATCATCTTGTCTTTGAATTTAGGCTTGAGTTAAGGGTGCAGCTCCCAACACCTTTCTTCTGTGTGACAAGAAGCATTGCAATACTTACATTTTAGATGTGGATTCTTTCCTCTATACATCTTGGCATCATGGTTCCTGTGGTTTGTGACATACCTTCGAGCCTCATATAGCTTGAGATTAGGCTCCACATTCATCACCCTCCTTCTTGTTTCTTCAGGTTGCACCTTGGCTTAAACAGTCTTGAATGATGGTAGCTCCACGCTCATTAATATATGACTCCTGAAATCCTCATATTCTGAGCTGAGGTTTGCTAGCAGTTGGTATATCTTATCCTCTTCAGCTCTTTTAAGAAGAATAGTAGGATCCGGGGTGTGAGGGAAGTACACATCAAACTCATTCCACATGGTCTTCAAATTGCCAAGATGTTGGATAAAAGACTTTTTTTCTTGCTAGAGGCAAGCAATATCTCTTTTCAACTGAAATACCCTGGCGTAGTTATTCTGACTCCCATACATATCCTTCATAGATTTCCACATATCTTGTGAGGATTCATAGTAACTGAATATCTCAACAACATGTTTCTCCATAGTGTTGAGTAACAAGGACATGACAAGTTGATCCTTGTACAGCCATGCTTCATAGACCTGAGAAGAAGAATTTGGAGTTTCAACACTTCCATTGGTGAACCCTAACTTTCCCCTTCCTCCTAGAGCGAGTGAAACTGCCCTAGACCAAGGAAGGTAGTTAAGCTCATTTATCAGCACCGAGCATAGGCGCTGGTTGGTATTGACTTCAGCATCCAAAAAATTAGAGGGAGCAACCTGAGAGGTTTCTCCCTAAAGATGGACTAAGTTTTCCTCAGCCATTACAGGAGTTTAAACGAACACCAGCGGAAACAACACTGGCAGAGACAGGTCAAGGATGTCACGGCTTTGATACCATATAGAAATTTGGTTTCAAAGTGTTTTCTATTTCATGAGTAATTCTGAATGTACAATGCAGTATATATAGGCCAGAGAAATAGACGATTACAAGAAACCATCTTTACATGGAACCCTAGAGACTAGTTAAACCTAGGACACAAGATTGTCTTTAAATTAAGATGTTTTACATCAAATCCAAGACTAAGAAGTAATCAGCAAGTTAAGTACCTTGAATCAAGGAGCTGGAAAATTGGCAGTTAACTTATGTATCCATGACTACTTGTAGACGTGATGTGAGATGACATGCTAGGGTTGCAGTTGCTAGGGTTTAGTGTGACTGGTTCCAATACCTATAGATCCTCAATCGACCCTGTCAATATCAATATAAGCTAAAATAAGCTTAAATCATCATTTTAATGGAACATAGTCCATTTCAACCATTTGGGTTTCGAATTTGCATAAACGGAGGGTACCGTGTGATTTAGAACACCAAAAAACCTAAGGTTACCTCCAGGTCTGTCACGCGCCGTCGCCAGCTAACGCGCCCTTGTTCGACAAATAGGTGTCGCACTCGCTGGTGCGGTGAGATTTTTCGTCACTAGATATTGTTAAAGTTAACAAAATAGGAGCTATCCCCATCAAAACTAACGGCGACTGCCGTTGACTGTCACCGGTGCTGGAGCTGAAAATTGGAGAAAAACCTAGAAATTTGATTAAGGGCTCTTAAGCTCAATTTCATCGATTTCAAAGCCAAAATTCGTGTAATTACATCCTAAAAATCACCAAGAACTCACTTAGAACTTTTTTAGTACAAGGAGATGTTAAATCCACCTCGAGTTCAACAGTTTGAGCTCAATGTAACTCACCGGATTCTGGAAAATGAAGAACAGGGAGCATGCATGTCAAAATCTAACGTTTCCAAGCCTAAAACCCACATGCAAAAAAATATTCGAATACATGGAATAGATTGGAATTGAACCCAAGCTCCATAACCCACAAACTTGTCGGGGTTTGCACATAGAAGATGACCGAAATCTGGGAAAAAGGTATAGAACAAATGCAGGCACTAAATCCCTAGTTTCGAATAGAAAAACATCATGATTCATGTCTCAAGTAACCTTAAAACACAAAGAAACAAGATTGACGAAGAGAACCTCACCTGGGTTTGAGTTTCAAAGCTTGAAGCTCTTGGCTTCCATGGCACATGCAAGAGCATCCCCACATTCCTCTCATCCCAGAAATGACGACTTCAAGGTTTTTGGGTTTGATTTGCTATGCGTTCAAAGAGGAAAGAGGATGGGAGCTCTCAAAGCTTAGAGAGAGTGTTTCAAGTGTCAAAAAGAAAGAGTGAAGGTGAGTTGTGTTTTAGCTGAGGGAGAAAAGAGGGATTGAGAGTAATATAATCCGACTTAAAGTAATTAAGTGAAATTACAAAATTACCCCTCATTAATTGTGAAAATTACAAATGGGCCCTCAAGGTCTCAATTCAATTTTGACGTAAAACTTAAGTACCAAAATAAAGATTATGAAACTTAAGAAAGTACGAGGATGTAGTTCTCAAGTCGAGGCTCGATAAATTAATTAAGACATCCATTCAGGGGCAAAATAGTCATTTCACACATCTTGGGAATAAAATACAATATTTTGAGGTACGTGTTGTAACACAAAGTTCCATGAATAGACCACAAAGTGATTTGAGGAGGAACTCCTCATATATGGAGGAGCCATGTTAATTCTGTGGAAATCACCTATATTAGATTTTAACAAGCTGACTTTATACATTAATATACATTAATGGTAGGGTGAGGGCTTGGATTGGGGACACAGTAAGTTGAAGAGGAAAACTCTAACTAGCAGGGCAATTCACCACTTGCATGCTTATTAAGGTGATTAGGAGTCCATAATTGGTTATGCATGATAATATGGTAAATGATTTTCATGCATTATTCTTCTTCGCTTGCACTATCACCATTTGTGGACAATCTCATTATTTTATTTTAAATTTTGGATAGTACTTGTCATTTAGTACTACCGTCTAATGGTGTTCTTCTTCATTTGTTAGTGAGATGCCTTAAGTTCAAAAGCCTTGCCATTGTGGCCTAAGTGGTATTGGAAAATCTACCCCTCTACAAATAATATCGAGGAAGGTCAGATAAAGATTTTGATCCGAAATGTGTATCAATTAGTGATCGCCAAATAGTCCTGCGAAATTGCAAAAGAGATGTGGATTCATTGCCCAAGAAGACAACTTGCTTCCTTTGCTCACAGTTAAGGAAACTTTGATGTTTGCTGCCAAGTTTAGGCTCAAAGGTATTGATGCAAAAGAGAGGGAGGAGAGGGTGGAAAGGTTAATGAAAGAGCTCAATCTTGTGCATGTCACTGATAGTTTCGTTAAAGACAAAGAGAACATAGGCATATCTAGTGGAAAAAGGAAAAGGGTATCAATTGGTGTCAATGTGATTCATGATCCTCCAACTTTGCTCCTCGGTGAGCCGACTTCAAGCCTAGACAGCACCTCAGCACTTTAGGTGATTGAGATGCTATCTACAATGGCAAAATCAAACCAAAGAATAGTGGTTTTGTCAATACACTAACCCAGCTATAAAATTCTCTATCTCATCTCTAACTTTTTTATCCTCTCTCGCGGTTCTGTTGTCCATAATGGTAACATTGAATTACTCGAAGATCATTTACAAAATGACGTAGATGTTTCTAGCTCCAACAATGCAAGCTATTGTTGGAGGATTTAGCTTGGCAAGCGTATACATGAAGTGAGTAACAGAGCATTTAGGCCTCTTCGCCTTCAGTCTCAATTTTCTCTTGTCTTCTACAGTTGAAAGCACCACCTATATACACTTCAAGAACAACAAGTTTTACTGAAGAAAGCCTCGATAGGAGCCTACAAGATCTTGACTTACATGATTGCATATACCATTGTCTTCCTACCCTTCTTGTTCGCAATGGCTCGTCTCTTCCTTGTTCCTGTGTATTGGCTAGTTGGACTCAATCCCTCAGTTGCTGCTTGATAGAATTTTTACCACCTACAAAAGTAGGGATAAAAGCAATTAATAATACTTGTAAGAGTACAAAGTAAACGTAGTATAACAGCTGCAGCAAAATTGTTCTCCCCAAGGATTGGATGAATAATTTATGTTAAAACCAAACCTTATTAATTATTTGAAAACAAAGTTTGGAAGAGGTTGATTTTGTGATTTAAAATAATAAAAAAGAATTCAATAGAAATAATTAAATAAATTGGCAAAATAAAATAAACTAAAAGAAAACGGTTTTTGAAAATTAAATGGTGAAACCACTAAGGTTCCGCCGTCACCTTAACAATCCTATATAGTCATTCCAATTACTTATGACTTACACATGCATATTTTGAAGGTTAGGTTTTCCTAAAGTATGCTCTACTTGGACTCCTAATCTAGAACGTATATCAAACATGCCAGCCGTCTGTGGTATTCAGATCAAATCTAAACATGCAAGACTCACCAAGTTTTCAAATCCTTTGAAAAAACCATACAACCCTTAAGACATGGTATTCATCTTAAATGAACTTGCACTTATTAACCACAAGAAGCCTTCGTCAATTTCAGGGACCGACCTCCAACCAAAATTGCATCAAATTACTTTCTAAATATCCTAATGTTGATCAAGCATTAAGACAAGTAGATATTGTCAACACGATGATTAATAATTCAAATCCTACATGCATAATATCATAAGTAAATTGAAAAGAAATTACATATTCTTGCTAAGGCTCGTGGCTTCACCCTAGCAAAAAGAGTTTAGTTACAAACAATCATAAAACAAAATATTATTAAAAACAAGGATAGAAAACACCTTGTAAATAAACTTGATTCGTCAAATGTTCTCTAAACTGAATTCTCCAAAGTAATGCGTTCTAAACCCTAATTGCTAATTAGCCTTATTTATACTACTACCAAATAAAATCCTTACTAGAAAAGGTCTTTTAAAAACTAGGAAACATAATAGAATAAGATAACTAGGAATTACATTCCTATTATAACTTGGGGAAATCTGCCCAGCCACAAAGAATCCCATGTTTCTAGATCTCCAGGGCTCCAAAACAGGCCCAAAGCATTTGGATTAAAGCTTGAGATGTACTGAACATAATTGCAGAAGGCCTCGAACCCAAAAGGCGCCATCTTGGATGCCAAAAAGACCAATTAAACCTAAACGTCATTTTGACAGCACTGTGCGCTGCTCCTTTATTTCATCGCCAGAAAATAACTGCTTGGTAGACAAATCTAAAACTTTGATACGAACTAGATGAGAGACTCACGAACATCCTCCAACTAAAATCACTCCAAAATTCATCCATTTTTTCACTTTTTACTCAAGAGGAAGTTGAATGTCTTACATTGAAAATATAATTCAAAGTATCAAAATTCTCACAAAATAACCAACAAATTATAACTAAGAATAGGGTAAAATGTATATCATAATGTCGACTCATTACCACCTTTGCTTTTTTCAATATTTTTTGGCTCACTATGTTGATGGCTAGTTCTTTGGTGCTCTTTTTGAGTGCAGTCTCCCCTGACTTCATATTAGGAAATTCTCTTATATGCACGGTTCTTGGAGCCTTCTTTCTCTTCTCTGGCTACTTCTTTCTGAAAGAGAACATACCTACACACTGGGTCTTCACTTACTATGTTTCCCTTTGTATGTATACATTGTACTTATTGCTGGCGAACGAGTATTGGAGCATTATAAGTGAGTGTTTCTCTTGGCATCCTCAGGATCTCAGTCATTCAAACTATTTGCTCACAACCAATGATATGTTGAAGAGTAGGGGACTTGACAAGGACACCAGGTGGATCGATGTGGGCATCATGTTCGGCTTTTTTCTATTTTACTGTTTTCTTTTTGGATAATTCTATCTCAAAAGGCATTGAAAACAATAATCTAATCAGTTTTCCACGTCAAATTATTGTAATTGATGTTTTTTAACTTGCACATTATGCTATAAAATAAGCTTGTAGTTTGCTAAAACTAATACAGGCTCTTCAACTCTAATTACATCCATTGCATTACTAAACTACAAGAAATTATTCATAACATTATCCCAGAAGAAATAATTACAAAGGATAAGGAAACTAAATCCTAATGATTACATATCCTAATCCTACCTAAAATAGGACTCCAATAACATTTACAATTCAAATCAACACTCCCCCTTAAGTTGGTGCATAGATATCATACATACCCAAGAAAATACCCTTAAGTTGATAATTAAGTCTTGGAAAACCTTACTAGATACTGCATGAGTAAGAACATCAGCCAACTGCTCTCCTGAACTCATAAACGATATAGACACAATCTTCCTTTCAAGATTTTCCTTAATAAAATCTCAATCAACCTCCACATGCTTTGTTCGATCATGTTGTACCGGATTATCAACTGTTTCCTTTGTAGATTTATTGTCACAATATAACTCCATTACCTGATTTGGTTCAAAACCAAGAAATCTCAAAAGTTTACGTAACCAAAGAAGTTCACATATTCCCTGTGATGTACCTTTATACTCAGCTTCCGCAAACGACCTTGACACCACTTCTTCTGTTTTTTACTACGCCATGTAACCAAATTACCTCCAACAAACGTAAAATACCCAGATGTAGACCGTCTATTAGTAACATTGCCAACCCAATATGCATTTGTAAACCCCTCAACCTTTAGATGTCCATGTTTTCCATAAAGTATTCCTTTGTCGGGTGAAAAATTCAGATATGTCAAAATTCGCATTACCGCGTCCATGTGATCTTCACCGGGTGAGTGCATAAACTGACTTACAACACTCACAACATATGCAATATCAGGGACGAGTGTGAGATAAATAAATTAACCTCCCCACGAGTCTTTGATATCTACCCCTATCAATAGGAACCTGATCTAGGTAAATACCCAAGTGATGCTTTTCTATCATAAGAGTATCCACAGGTTTACACCCTAACATACCAATCTCTTTCAACAAATCTAAACACATATTTTCGTTGCAATAAGAAAATATCTTTAGGTGAACGAGCAATCTCAACTCCAAGGAAGTACTTCAATTCTCCCAAATATTTCATCTGAAATTCAAATGCAAGATTTACCTGTAACTTTTTAATTTCTTCAGAATCATCCCCTATAGCAATCATATTATCCACATATAAGATTAAAGTAGTCAATTTGCTAAGCCTACGCTTCAAAAACAAAGTGTGATCTGAATGATTCTAGCGATACTCATATTTCTTCATTTCTTGAATAAACCTATCAAACCAAGCATGGGGCGATTGCTTGAGCCCATAAAGAGATTTATGCAATCTGCACACTCATGTATTACCACTCGCACCATATCCTGGTGGAAAGACCATATATATTTCCTCTTCTAAGTTCCAATGAAGAAATGCATTCTTCACATCAAATTGTATGAGAGGCCAATCCTTATTTGCAGTTAAGAAAAAAACACACATAGTATTCATCTTTGCTACTGGAGAAAATGTTTCTTGGTACTCTACACCATATGTTTGAGTATACCACTTAGCCACTAACCTTGCTTTGTACCTATCCACGGATCCATCAGCCTTGTACTTGATCGTAAACACCGAACGATAGCCAACATGTTTATTCCCTTATGGTAACTGCACTATCTCCTAGGTTTTCTTCTTCTGCAAAGCTGACATCTCTTCATCCATCGCTTGTGTCCACTTAGGGTCTCGAAGGGCTTCTTCAACCTAAGTTGGAATTTTGATTGATTCCTTATGCTTTACCAATGCCCTACGTTCTGGTGAACAGCTCTCACATGATTCATAATTAGCAATCGAATACTTGACCTTCCCTTCCAGAGAGAACTTGCCAGGTGGCACACCACGATTTTGTCTTGTTGACAATTTATAAGTACCACACCAATAACAAAATTAGTTGTATTATCATTTAAAATACTTACCTTTTGTATATTCAGAGGAGATGAACACCAAATGAAAGTAGCGTTCATCTGAACAGCCTGAAAAGCCCAAAATATCCACTTTCAAAATATGGTGGTAGCAAATAATCTTTTAACCCCTAAGCTACCAATTATCTGATAACTTTCTTAATTAAACGACACTTCCTTCTTTTAACTTTTCCGCATCTAAAATAACAGCAACTTTGTCCTCGGCCAAGTACTATAATCAAACCAGTCTTGTCCGCACTAATAAGAAGATAACAAAGCCTCCAATAATGTCGGTGTTTTTTTGTTTTTTTTTGTTTAGGCCTTTCGGCTCTTTTCATTTTTCTTTATTACAAGATCTTTCCATACAAGTAGTATATAATAGTTTTACAGGTGAACTGTCAATTTAGTCTCTGAATTATCACCTCAGAAAAAATTAGGTCCATGAACTATTTTTTCAGAAAAATCAATCCTTGAATTATAAAAATTTGCCAATTACATCTCTAATATTATATTTGAAGCTCCTATATTCAATTTTCCGTCAATTTAAGTCACGTTACTTGCATGTGATACACATTGGAGGGTAGATTGGTGTTTTTTATAAAGAAATAGTGTATGGAGTTAACTTTGGATGGTAAATTGGTAGTTTTACATAAGGAATAGTATAAGTTAATGGTAAATTAGATGTTAGATTCGCAACCTATATGAAATGTTAAGGGCTTATAGGTGAGAAAATGACGGTATTACACTCTAAAGTGTGTCAAGTGATTTAAGTTGACGAAAAAAATTGATAAAATAGCTTTGAATATAATAGTAGGGATGAAATTAGCAATGTTTAATGAATTTAGGGACTTATTTTACCGAAAAAATTATTTCAAGGACCTAATTTTCATTGAGCTAATAGTTCAGGGACTAAATCGGCACTTCACCCTAGTTCTACTACAGTTTAAAGAATTGTTTGCATTGCTCGACTTTTCTTTTCTTTAGTTACTTGAGGTTTTATTTTATTTTTGTCTTGTATTTTATGATGGCAAATTTTATTTAAATCCATGTAACCTCTTTCTACACCTAACTTAAAATTTAAATGTGAGTTGTCTTTTTAATCTTATTGCATAATTAACATCAAGTGCAAGATGAAATTTACAATAAAAATAAAAGTTATCAGCAAGCACACACTCAATATCTAAGAGCTAAAAACAAGCTTTTTATTGATGGGCAGTAATTTTGAAGTTTTAAATCCTCCAACTTGGGTATGAATCGATTTATGCAAAAAAAATTCGTTTGATTTCAATTTTTTTATGAGTTGAGAAGATGAGTTTCTGGGTTTCAGTTCACGACCATCAACGCTGAAAGTTGAGAAGATGGGTTTTTGGGTTTACTATGCTTTTTGTTTGGTCATTACCTTTAAGAGTCTAATTGCTTATGATTTGATAGAGTACAAATTGAGGAAAAAGTCATAAAAAGAGAAAAGATGACGATCGTGTAGCTCTCTACGATCATAATAGTAACACTCACGAAAGTAAATGAGCATATTGTTGGTTGATTGTAGCGATTAATGTTGCAGGATTTATCCCAAACTTTGTAATCTGCTTGTTTTTTTCTTTCTGGATCTCTATTAATACAAACTCATGCAGTTGCTTTAAAAAAAAAAAAAAAAAAAAAGGAATCACACAGCTACTGAAACTTGGTTCATTAGGAAGCCAAAAGTGATGGGGACTATTGTTAGATTAGAATGTTTAGCCCACTTTTTGTTATCGTAATTTGTGGTGGTTTCACAAGATTCATAAACAAGTAGAAAATTTACCAAATTATTTGACTTGTCCACACAAATCAAACTCTAGAAAGCTTTCATTCCCTTAAACAAGTAGAAACTTCACCAAACTATTCAATTTGGAATTTTATTTTCTAAATGGGTGGAAAGATAAATTTACATTTTGAATTGAGTTTGTGAGGGTAGTTTAGGTAGTAAGTTTGAGTTTAAAGAGATATTAATTCTTTAATTAAAAATAATATGGGTGTAGAGAGTAAGTTGGGTATAGAAAGAAGTTATATGGGTTCAAATAAAATTTCTCTTTTATGATTAGGAGCTTTTATCGGCAGAAGTCACCTGACACTCTAAATTTGTAGACATTTAAGGAATTTTTTTTTAGGGAATAGTGCAGGATGACATTTTCAAATTGTCAATAACTATTCAACAACTTGAATAGTTTTGAATTGATCTTCGCACCTCTGTTCTCTCCCAGCATACATTTATTTATTTGTGACAGTTGAATTGAATGAACAAGGGAGAATCAAAAGATACAAAATAAATAGAGAATGGTTCTTTTACCATTTTAGATTTTGTAGTTACTTCTCTTTCCTTTATAATTTTGAACAGCAAAGTGGCCAAACAGATAACCTCCACCAAAAACAAGTACTAGTATATTAAAAAGAAAAAAATATGATCTAACACTGAGATTACAGAATGTCCTTGATTTACACTATATTAAGGAATAAATGTATTATATTCAAAAAAAAAATAGATGTATTTAAAAGAGAAGGAAAAAAATCATTACACTTGTTGGAATCTTTAATACTCTGAGACCTACTTATTACTAACCCAAAAACAATAAGTTTTTTTTTTTTTTTTAACAAACTATATTATCTACATTAATGAGAATATGACTTAGCCTCACAATAAGCTAGTAATAATGTGGTTCAAATTTGTCTTTGGCGCAAATCGAACCTAAGACCTCTCACTTACAATTGAAGAGGAATACTATTACACCGTAGTACTAAGTGGCATAAGCTTTTGTTTTAAAATACAAATAGAAATAATACTGAATGGCGTCCTCCACAAGGAATTTTAATGGTCGGTTTCCGCCTACTTCTCTACTTTTACTTCACTTGGAAAAAAACCTTCCATACATCTCTATCAGCCATCTCCTTCACTAGATGGGCTCCGAAAATGCCTTCTTCATCTACCAGGCTTCTCAGGTGCCGAGCTCCACTGTTGAAGCCATCGTAGTTCTTTTTTGTGGCCAAGTACAGCACTCCATACGGGGGCCTCACACACTGAGCATTTCAGAGCAAAAAATGAAACAGTGAAAATTTTGTTCGTAAGAGAATCCATAACAAACATGTTGCTTCAATGTCTTCACATAAAATATAGAAAGGGGAAAAGAAACTGACCCTTTTTATGAGTGCATAAAGTTTCTCCAACGAGGTCAAAGAATATGGGATCTCTGTCAGCAAGATAATATCACATCCACCTCCTTGTTCTGTCTCGTTAGCCCTCTCCCATGCCCGGCTTCCTGAAAGCTTCCTCGATCGCCTTGAGGAGGATTCTTGTGCCAACATGCTACCATCTTGGCTGCTACATCCATCCGTAAAATCCTCCTCAGAGAAGCTGAGATTCATTCCCGTTGATGCTTCACCATCATTCCTTACAATAGATAGGACCGTGGGAAGTTCATCCCATTCACCAGCATAAAAGTGCACTGACTGGGTCAGAATTTGTCTTGATGGAGTCCCAGGGCTTCCTGACTGTCGGCTCTGCCTGTCTTGAGCCTGCTCAAGATTGGCAAGGACATTTGGTATAGTCGTGCATCTAATGGTTTCTGCATTCAGGTCTTGAAAGTGCACCATGGAAGCTCCCTATGAAGAAATGAGTCAGATTAGACAAACATTATAAATCAACTTCTTCAAATACGTTCCGGAGCCTAGAGAAAGCCCTGCATTTTTTTTTTTAATCTTTTTTTTTTTTACATTTACTGAATTGTTTTTCACCCATTATTTCATTTTCTTTTGGTTTGATTGTTTCATCCATTTGACCGGAAACTTATTAGACCTTGAATGTAGCTGCTACAAAGACGTATGCCAAAGAAGATCAAGCAACATTTCATTGATTCATTCTTAGTTT
The DNA here is from genome assembly GCA_028566515.2 of Pyracantha coccinea. Taxonomy (NCBI): domain Eukaryota; kingdom Viridiplantae; phylum Streptophyta; class Magnoliopsida; order Rosales; family Rosaceae; genus Pyracantha; species Pyracantha coccinea. The sequence goes on along the minus strand of JAOTRO020000016.1, from coordinate 3,433,298 downwards.
TATTTCACTCATATTTTATCACAATGACATTGAAATTAACATAAAAAGCCATCCAAATAATCCCATCTATGGGAAATTTTAGTCACCAACATTTCACGTGAGCAAAATGGATACTATACTTATTACTGGAAATGTTATGTCATCAAACAAAATGTCAAGAGATTTTCTTCCTAAAGCACCTGACTTGAAAAAATTTGGACATCGGTTATTTAAAGAAAAAAGGAATGATATCGGCATAGGATCAAATTGAAAGAAAATGGGAGAGCATACCTTTAGGCATGCAAAAATCCCCGGAAGGCCATCGCTGCAACCCAACTGCAGGAATCAGCAGGTAAAAAGATTAAGCAACTAATCAATTAGTAACCGATTAACAAAAGGAAGTTTTACGATGGGGTAGCAAAGGAGTGTTGAGGCTTATTACAACCACATACTTGCAGGAAGTGACAATGGCAAGCTTTATCAACATAACTCAACAGGCAGAGTTCAGAACACATTTAAACACATTTAGTTGCTTGTCCGTATCAGTAATATTTACCCAAGAAAAACCAATTTAGAGAACATCTCTGTGAATATAATTAGATGTAGCACTGTTTTAGATGTGGTCTCGCAGAGAACAAATTACAAAACTTTCAAGCCTCCGAGAAAATATGAGAATAAATGATTATTCCAAATAACCACTGTTATAAAAGTGTCATTTCTAATATCTAAGAAACCTAATTTAATTATGTATCAAGAGACATAAAGTTATAATTATGGCATTCAGAGCAAAAAGTTTAAAAGTCAAGAAGTAAAAAAAAAAACTGAACTGAAACACGAAAGAGCAAGATACACTACCTCAAGCACCCTTTTTCCTCGAAAACTCAGTTGTCCATCTCGAATCTCATGTTTAAGGACATTAACAAGATCAATGGAGCTATCCCAAGATTTCAGATGCCCTGCATAGTAAATGAATGTCGAGTTTTAATCTCAGATGAAGCAAGTAGATAATTCTTAAGATCTAAGGAGACCATGTAACTTTATCATAAGACGACAGCCAAATTTGAATTGAATGCTTCACTTTTTTGGAATACCATGTCCGGTGTACATACCATCTGGTTTTGTGGATATCATTTCTGAAACATTGAAGCCGATGATGACACACCCCGACCCAGAATGTCCACTTGGACTCCGAATCGAGCTGTGCTGGCCGACACCTAACAGGTGACGA
>JAOTRO020000016.1:3419850-3431991 GCA_028566515.2 Pyracantha coccinea | reverse complement strand
TAGATAGATATATACACACAGAGGGTAATGTTATAGGGTTTCTGTTGTTGAATGTCAGTGTCGGAGTACCTAAAGTTTAAGAGGTCTGCTGAGGTCTAATCCCGTGTCTCTTCCTCTACACAGCCTGCTGCCTGCTACTCGTAACATCTATCCCCTAAAAACGAGCCGTACTCTATGAACATTTTCACCATGGTCAACGTTTAAATGTCCCTTTTATTAAAGTAGGAAAAATGAATTAAGTTCTTGCGTGACAGCATGAGTTCGAATTTTGTCAGTGGCTAAATCTAACAAGCCACTTAGTACGTACTATGGTCCAGTGGTATTCATTTTCACTTGTAACTTTGTAAGTGAGAGGTCTTAGGTTCGATTTTCACCAAAGATAAATTTGAACAACATTATTGCTAGCTCGTTGTGAGGTTAAGCCCACCCCTCCCCTTAATGTAGATAATACCATTTGCCAAAAAAAAAAATCTAATATAACAAAATATATCGTTTGACAAAAAAAAAAAAAAATCTCTTCCATTTATCTAATTAATTGTTTGAATATCTTTTATCGACAACAAAAATCTCTCCCATTAATCAATCCTAATTATGTTTTTTTTCTGACAAAGATAAAGTCTTTATTATCAACAAACAACTAACATAAGACCATATTCAACTCTTGGAGTAAAACTTAAATTTTTAGCTCAGAAACAGTTTTTTTACTCCAACCTTTATGGCCTAAACTTTTAGCACCAGATTATTAAAGAATTAATTTAGGCTAATTTTATTTTAAAAAAAATATTATGTAGACTATCCTAAATTAATTTTATAAACATTTTAACCTAAAAATATTTAAATTTAGATAAATATTGAAAAATCACTAAATTTGGGTGAATTTTGAGTTAAATAAAATTTTTTTATTAATATTTTAGCCGTTGGATTCAAATTTGAGTCGTTAGATTTTTTTTTTACCGTTAGATTTAATTATATTCGATCTCAGCAGTTGGATTCAATAAATATATAAATATGAAAAATATAAAAAAATGAAATTTGAACGTGGACTGTTGGATCAACCAACAGCCCATTTAGATATGGTCGTTGGATCAAAAACTAGCTGTTAGGCTATTATGGCTACCGACATGCCAGGGACATGCCCACGTGGAGGGGTCCCGTTGGTGCTACGGCTGGTGTGTTTGGCGCGTCCAAGAGTGGTTTTTGGGCTTCACATTAGGTTTTCCACTCTCATATGTAGGCTCCACCACTAATTTTGGGCTAAATTTTGGCTTTGTATTCGGATTTTTATTTTTAGGTTCTAACACTTAATCCAATTTTAGAACAAGGGTTGGAATGAAATGGGGGAATGAATAGAAGGGAAAATTTAGGACTTACTCCAAAGGTTAGAGTTGATCTAAGGGGTCCAAATTCAAGATACAAAGCAGAAGAAATGGACCCAAAATTACAACTCGAGGGCCGAAACACAAGTTGGAGCCCAAAAACAAAAACAAACAAAAAAACTAGCCTTCTGCAAACAACGTCGCCTATAGGGTGCATCCTTACACAACAAAAGAAATGAAATACAACACAGCAGGTGAAGCACGCGTGGCCGTTGGGCTTCACACGCGATACGAAACAACTTACTCTGATACCATGAAGAAAGTTAAGGTTTCACCATAAAACCAATTAGCAATATAGGGAGTAGCCCAACTTCTTATGAACCCTTACAATGTTTCTCCTTTCACCAATGTGTTACTCTTTTATCTTCACATTGTCTTTGCAATAATGTTGTTCAAATTCGTTTTTGACAAGAATCAAATATAAGATCTATTATTAACAAGTGAAGAAGAATATTATTAGAGCGTAGTAGTAAGTGACTTCTCTCTGTTATTGTTCAGTATTAATTTCAGATCTTGAGAAGATTTGTGGGTTTTGGTAACCTTTCTGGGTTTCTGAGCTGATAAAGTTTCCGGGTTCTAAGCCGAATCATTTATTGGACAGGTACCGGTAGATGAGTATAGGGAGGAGGTATGTGAATCATCATCACTCAGCAAGGGTGATTGGTGATGGGATTTGGGTTATTCCATTCTATGCTAGCTTTATCATATTCGTTACCCTCTCCTTGACCAGCATTTCTGGGCTCTTTACCTCCTTGACCAGCATTTCTGGGCTCTTTACCGCCCTACATGGCGGAGAGAAATTGCTATTCTCAAAATCAAATGACTCAAGTGGGTATTTTGTGATTTTTGGGGAGTCTGATTTGAAAAGATCATTGGACACCAATGGGGGTTGCGAAACTAGGCCACCTTATACAGAGTTTGAGTCATAGGATGATGAGGACTTTAAGCGCGGTGTATCAACCGAGAAATCAATATATGTTTTGTTGACATTGGGTGTAAGAAAGCGATCTGCACCAAGTACAACAATTGTCCTCATTGGAGACGAGAATGTGAATAAAAAATGGACCGGAGGCTTTTGGCTTGTTTCCATCCGAGCTTTGATCGTTACCCATGGCTGGAATCAACGACACAATAAAATAGAAGAAAACGCTCGCTGCATTAGGTGCGAGGGAATCCAGCAGCGGAAGAGAAGAAGGCGGAGCAATAAAAGGAAAAGAAAATAAGTCAAACAATTGCGACCTATCTCAAAATACCAAGCAAAGTAAGCTGGTGATGGTTATGAAGCTATATTCTCTCTCTATGCAAATGCTTTTGCTTAACAAAATACCAAGCAACCACCACATTTGACCATTGTCATCTATCTTTGTTATCCAAGACCACACTTGACTTGGCTTGACGGCGTTAGTTTGCAGGCCTTCCAAATGACGGATTGATAACGGGATATACCTAACGACAGTAAAGTTTTGCCGTCAAGTGTGACAGTGACAAAACAACCCTAAGAAAATGGCGGGACGCCTTAAAACCAAAACCAATCCCAGGCGCAAACATTTCCCAAAATTAGTGTCCCTATTCAATCGCTCTCTCTCTCTCTCTCTCTCTCTCTCCAGAATTCTGCCTCTCTCTCTCTCTCTTCCCATGGGATGGATGTTGCAGATATAATTGACCAAATACACCTTCTTCATTCCCATGGGAAGCTGCTTATGCACACCAGGGAAAGCAGGTGTCCACCACAGACGAAGAGACATCATCAAACCTCTACCTCAAAACAGTGTACATGACTCGTCACCGCGCAAGTCGTCCGTTGCAGCGGTTCCCCATCACCGCAGTATTATATGGGTGCTGGACAAGACTGCCGGTGATGACATCTTTGGCAAGTACCTATTTGGGAATTAGGGCGAGGGGAGTTTGGAATCACTTACAGATGCGTCCACAGGGAGACGGGGGAACCTTTTGCGTGCAAGACCATATCGAAGAGCAAGCTGAAGATGGAGATAGATGTCGAGGATGTAAGGAGGGAGGCTGAGATCATGTGCCGTTTGCCTAAGCATCTGAATATTGTCTGCTTCAAGGAGGCTTATGAGGATAGGGAGGCAGTTTATCTTGTCATGGAGCTTTGCGAAGGCGGGGAGCTCTTTGATAGGATTGTGGCAAAAGGGCATTACACGGAGCGCGCTGCAGCCAATGTTACCAGGACAATGCTTGAGGTTTGCCAGGTATAATTTGAGTTCCGTTCTCTCGAAGTTTTTATTTTATATTATATAACTTATAGTTGTCGTGGTGTTTTATCTAATTGATTGTTATTGATTTTTGCAGGTATGCCACAAGCATGGAGTGATACATAGGGACATGAAACCGGAGAATTTCCTTTTTGCAGATAGTAGTGAAAATGCACAATTGAAGGCAACTGATTTTGCCCTTTCTATATTTTTCGAACCAGGTATCTTCCAAAACGTGACCTCTTTTTTTTTTTCGCGTTCTTATTGCTTTTTCGAATTTTGCTCATTTCGAATCTTGCCAATATTTTGGTAGGTCAGAGATTCACTGAAATTGTTGGAAGTCCATATTACATGGCTCCGGAGGTGCTACGGCGTAATTATGGATTGGAAGTTGATGTTTGGAGTGCAGGGGTTATCCTATATATCCTACTCTGTGGAGTGCCTCCATTTTGGGCAGGTAAATTCATTTTAAATTTGTATTGTGGTTGAATTTAAGTTTTCTCTTCTCAGGAATCTGATTAACTTCAGTGCATATGACATGCAAAAAATGAGTGAAGATATTGTTTTCGAGAATGCTTTCTAATGTTCGGTTTATACCTAGTGTAGAATCTGAGGAAGGAATTGCACAGGCTATTGTTCGGGGTACCATAGATTTCGAGAGGGAGACATGGAAACAGGTTTCGGAGGAAGCAAAAGAACTAGTGAGGCGCATGCTTGATCCAAACCCTCACAACAGGCTCACAGTTGAAGAAGTCCTCGGTATGTATATTTTTGCAAGTGCTTGAGCAAAAAATGTCGGATAAAACGTCTGTGTTTCTTTCACTTAGCATGTACCATGTCTTCAAAAGTGCATTAGTTGTTCTGAAGTGGACTACATAAAAATTGTACTAACCATTCCCTATCATTTTGCATGAAGATCATCCGTGGATACGAAACGCAAATCAAGTTCCTAATGTTCCACTGGGAGAAAATGTCACATTAAGGATCAAGCAGTTCTCGTTAATGAATAAGTTCAAGAAGAAGGTTCTTAGAGTACGCAACTTCCCGAATCTCTTTTCTTTCACTAATTGTTAAAGGTGGTTCTTTGATTCTTTCACAAGCTTTGTTAACTGTTGAATAATTCATAACTTCAGGTGGTGGCGGATAACTTGCCAGAGGATCAAATAAATGGAATCGGACAGATATTCGAAATGATGGACATTGACAACAACGGAAACTTGACTTTTGAAGAACTTCGAGATGGTCTTGTGAAGATCGGACACAATGTTGCTGATCCTGATGTGCATATGTTGTTGGATGCTGTGAGTTTATTTTGCTTGACGCCTTTTTGTTTTTCGATTTCTCTTTTCCTTTACCATATCTAATTAACAATCTCTCTGTACATATTCAAAAGGCGGATGCTGATGGAAATGGCACACTGAACTGCGAGGAATTCGTTATGGTGTCTGTTCACTTAAAAAAGATAGACAGAGACGAATTTCTCCATCAAGCTTTTGGCTATTTCGACAAGAATAACAGCGGATATATTGAGTTCGAGGAGTTGAGAGAAGCCTTCCTCGATGACATACTTGGTCCGGCTAATGAGCAGGTTATCCAAGACATCATATTCGATGTTGACTTGGACAAGGTAATTAATTTTTAAGTATATCCTTTTCATTTCTTACAAATTTACCAACTTGATTGCTTTCTGATTTATACTATCGGTACCAACTCAAGTTTTCTGCTATCTGATATTACTAACACAAGTTTTAGAATTTAGGATTAGGATTTAGGAATGATAAAAACTGGCATGGACTGGAAAATGGCTTCTCGTCAATATTCGACGGCATTGCTAAATGTACTTAGCCGTAAGTTGTTGAAAGACGAATTGTTACAAGCGAACTATAACGAGAAATAAGAGCTGCTTTTGAATCATGCATCTTCGTCCTCCCAAAAATTATGATTGAAAAAATTGATTGTCGAATGGTAGTGCCTTGAAAGAGAAATGCAAAGCGGCTCTCTCAAAAGTAAGACTTTTCATGGACTCTCTGTCATCTCAGTTTAACAATTCTCGTGTCAACATTATTAAACATTATGCAAAAAAACTTGAGGTGAAGAGTCTGTAAAGAGTCATACTTTTGAGAGAGTCTCTTTAACATTTCTCGTCTTGAAAAACTTGATCATTATTTAACTTGTGTACAGTGAACTTCTTTCTTACAAGGGAAGTGACAGATAACTTTTGGGAATGTAAGTATTAGTGTTATAATAAGCTTTTGTAGTCTAAACAGTAGACACAGAGTTAAATTTTCTCCGTCGATCCAAACATATATACTTTCACGGAAGTTGAAATACTCATGGTCTTCGGAAAAAAATTTGTTTTCTTCTAGTTCTTGACATGATGCTACTAATTATTGAAACGATTCAAATGGAAGAGAAAATAATTAATCTGTTGATAAATGAATTCCAATTTGTTGATCATTACTTATCAAATCCTTTACCCGTAACTTTTTTTTCATTTCTTCGAAAACAATGATAAACACTCCCCAGCGCAGGCGGGGGGTGGAGCGACAAAAGTTTTGAGGGTTTACGGGAATGCTTTGTGTGACTTGACTTCACCTCAAGTGAAGAAACTAAGACAACCACTTACATTCATGTCCTGCTTAGTTACAAACTCATGGTACTAGGCTATGCTTAGTTACAAGCTTAGGTTATTAGGATGAGTAATATCAAAGTGCGATGGAGCAAGTCCCTTTAAGCATATATCTGAAGTATTTACATATGCTCTCTTAATTTCGGACGTGGGATTATAGCAATTTTGTGCTAACTAGCTTCCCAGTTCCCAGCAATGAAATGCAATTAACTCCAACATGGTAGGATTGCTGCAATCAGATTGATTAGGAGCGAAGATGAAGTGGTAAAAGAATTACCAGCAAGAACTGAATTTAGAATAGACAGAGGATCCTTGCCGGATCTTCTTTGGGAGGATCTTGGGGATTAATTTTCGTCAGATACTGTTTATATTCAATTTTAAATAAAAAAAATTTACAATAATTTTTTACCACACGATATACGATGAACGAATGTGATTAGAAATTTCTTAAAACCTTCACAAAAATTAACTAACCAAGATCCTCCTGGATATACGAGAAAGATACCTCACCAGGTTCCATCGATGACAGCTTTGTTGCCTTTTTGGTGGGACTCGTAGCATTACATGCCTACTGGCATGACAGCAAGCAGATTAACTGATAAGGTAGTAAGGATCCAATGTAAATCATTACTCAATGATCACAAAACCGGAAACAAGAAAAGGTACGTTAAGTGTTTTCATAAAAATCAAATTTCTGATAGAATGTTTATTTGGACTTCGAATCAAGTTGTGCTGACTGATACTAGAAGGGTGACTTAGCCATAAAGTGTAGTGAGGTGAAAAATATGAATAAATTTAAACCTAAAAGTGCCTAAAAGAAATAGTGCGCTTGAACCCAATTCACACGTGATCTCAGAGCATAAGCAAAGTACAATAAAAGTAAAAGATGAATTATACCATCGGGAGTATTCCCATAACAATGTTTTGCCCAAAATCCTTGTCGACAAGAAAGCTCTGCAACTAAAACCTGTTTGGAGTTCAAAAAGTGGCCAAAGATGGCCACAAAATGCTTGCAAAGCATCTGAGGTCGTCGAAAACTTTCTCGACGGCTAACTTGCTGTGGTTCGGTAGGAAAATTGCCGAAAAGGTCACGACCCAATTAAGTTTCGATCTCGACAATCCGGAAGGAAATTCAAGGTGAGGTTGGATGTTTTGGGCTTGTGAGAACGAGATGAAGCTCGTGGTGCCCTTGGTTTGGACATTGGTGGTCTAAAATTTGTGCACCTTGTGTGCACAATGAAAAATTTAAAAAGAGAGAGGGGGAGAGAAGAGAAAAGAGAGAAGTGAGGGTGAGAAGAGAGAGAGAGTGGGTGAATAGAGAGGTGAAGAAGATGGGAGAGAGATTGTGGGCCCTAGTGGCCACAAAATCCTACCTAAAAATTAATATAATAATACAATAATTAAAATAGAAATTTTACAAAAATATCTTTCGGATTTGTAGTTCCGTAAAATATTCGTCGTACCTCCAATTTCAATTCCACTTATGCCCACGCATTCGTAGCGATGAGTACTACAAGGATACATTAGAAGAATGGGTTATACATCACCCGATACAAGGGTCAACAAAAGTCTACTATTTCTCCTCAAATGGCATTTTCGTAAATTCACATTTTAAATTTATTAAAACCGTAAAATTAGGGACGGGTTGTTACAATATACCCACCTTAAAAAAATTTCATCCTCGAAATTTGAAATAAGTTGCTATACATAAAATACTCAAGATAGAAAGAAGATATATAAAGAAGAAATCAAGCTAGAGCGGTTGCATAAAAGAGAATGACATTCCATCGCGATCGGATTGCAATGATTCCTCTTTTATGCCTCCAAACTCATAATTTCCTTCTCCTTCAGTACAAAACTATAATATAATACCTTTATAAAAACATAAAGTAAAAAATAGATATATAATAACATAACACCAAATTACGTATATAATGACGTAAAATTAAAATAGTCATACTGAAATTAAAACTGAAAATAGAAAGTTTTTTTTTCACTTACGCACTCGTAGCGTCACGTAATTCGAAGATATGTATTTAGTATCTTTGGGTCAAGCCCAAGCAATAAATAAATAATAAAAATACTAATGCAGACGGCACCACTTGTCCACTTGTTTAATGAACCCAACGAATAAGTTATCGATATTACGGTCTACAGCCCGCAATACCTATAACTCACCGTTGTTCCAATAAGCAAGTAATAAATTCCTGAGGGTGCAATATTACCATCATGCTTCACATTGGGAAATACACATAAATCGCCTGATCTACGTCTAGATTGCACTTATGCACTACCTTCTCGGGCGATATCGTCAATAGTGCGCAATTTCCTATATTGTAAACTTGATTCTTTGAATACCTATTCACAATACTCTTTTATCAATCCTGTATTATGCATAGAATCTCTATACCACGTCTCAAACTATACCATACCCAAAACCGAAAGTGTAACTGCAGTTGCACGTAACTCTAACAAAGATAAGTGTCTATCCTAACCATGCTAAACCTATAGAACAAACAAAATGCAACATGTACACTAAGGTCTGGATAGTTCATTTAGACTGGTCATTAGTCTGAGGGTGAATGTGGTATTGGATAACAACTCATTACCAATGGCTTTCATGAAGACTTCTCAAGACTTGGAAGTGAAACACACATCATAGTGAGATACAGTAGTGACATGCACACTATGTAGCCGAACAATGTAGTTAACAACGCCTTAGCAAGCAGATTCATTGTGAATTTCTCTCGGATTTAGCGAAAAACTATGTCGAAAAGGCTAAAAGAACACTCAAGAGTTTGAGGGTCAAAACAAGTCCATCAAATCTAGAGTACAAGGTAACATGATTGAATGCATAACATCTCGCTACAACAATAGCTTTCAGAATATTCAATCACCAACGGTAAAGATTCGTTTAGCAGAGTATTTGTTGGGTGATTGAGAAATTAATGGTCACAACTAAAATTTCAACGTCCGAGCGATTCTCCTAAACGGTCTGTCCGCTTAAAAGAAATAATACGAAGTGCAATAGGGTAGACATGTACCCAAGGTCGACTAGAATACCTTCCGGCACAAGGAGATAAATATGGAATCACAGTTAAAGTAGATGCTGATCGAAACTACTAGAAAATATGAAAAATTCAAGAATGAGTAATTTTACCAAATGGTCTAAAATGTAGTCCCTCTAGGACCAACGAAAAGTGAGCTAACATGTCAAGTCGGTTGATAATCATGAAAATATCATCATAATCTCCACATGTACAAAATACCTCGCACCGGAAACTTATGGTGATATTTCCCCATCTCCATTTGAACATAGGAAATGATTATAACCACTTGAACGATTTCTTGATGATTGGTAAGTAACATCATATCAATACTCGTGAATTCTAGCTGAAATGGGATAGGACAGATTGAAAGTGTTCAAAGGTATATAAGTCTTTTGTTGCGGTAATAATAATTACGTTTGCACAATCGGGTAATACACGATAATGCAATCGTAGATGTTGATTTGGTATTTCTATTACCAATGTCAGAAATTTAGCTCATTCCAAATAAAGACGTATTTGAGAAGTTTTTGTGGTTGGTAAAGATTTTGGACACATTTCTCCACAAAGAAATGTCATTCGATTTTCAAGTAAACATGATAATTGTTGACTCTTAAGTCATGAGTAAGATGGTTATTTCATACAGTTCTGACCATTGGGAAACATAAGTGATACTCTGTTATACTGCACCAGCACGCAACCAATACATCCAGAGAAACATTACTGTGGGTTTTGAAATTTTCGATGTTATCGAAAAGTGTACGAACAATGGTCGGAAAAAGACAACACTTAAGTTGTCACAACTTTAATTATATTCCACATTTGAAACTAACCTAACTTTCCTCAGTCAAGTTGTAAAGAAAAATGAGATAGTCAAAAAATCGCTAACAAACTAGAAATATGAATTAAATGATTCCCCATTAAAAAAAATTGTAATATAAAGAAATTTAATTCGAAATAAGTGGGGCTATCATACATTTGTGAGAGTTTGAGAGTTTGAGAGAGGGCGAAAGAGATGGCGAGTGTGAGAGCTAAGGGGAGAGGTGAGTTTGCAGTAGGAGGGGATTTTGAAGAGATAGATAGAAGGGAAGCTGTAAGAAGAAGAAAAGAGGCTCTCGGCTTGATATAAAACAACATGCCTTTGCCTGACGAAATAGAAGAAGAAGAAGATAGGCTCTCGGCCTGATATAAAACAACATGCCTTTGCCCGTCGACCCATTTCATCTTTACACGTGTATTAGTCAAGGTTTGCCCAATGAAACATTTCGTCGGGCAAGTCCTTCATCAAAAAATCCATCAAATAAAATGTTTTGCCAAAACAATGGTGGGAAAGAATATTCGACGAAATACATAGGATTTCGTTGGGCAAACCCTTAATATGGAGGGAAATTGATTTTTGGAAGGAAAAAAAATCAAAGTTTGCCCAATGAAATTAGTAAAATTGCCCGTCGTATTTCGTATTTATTTTCAGATGGATAAACAATCATCGAATTTGATGATCAGATCTATTTAGTGTGTTGTTTGACCCTCAATTACCATCCTTGAAAAAAATCACCAAAATCATAGGTGATATAGCCATTAAATTATGATGCTACGTTTGTAATCGTCCAACCTTTTGTCCCGTTCCCTCACCCTGAAAGTTTATTTTTGATGATTTTTGGCATAAGTGATCTCATACAATATTCAAACAACTTTGACGGCTGGTTCATGAAAATTAGTTTTGTAGACTATGTATCCCGTCAAAACAATAGATTTAACTAACAATTAGAGTTTATTTTATACTTCTATTAAGTATAATGTATCATTTTGTGGTACCACCATGGTAAATATTTTTAATTTATTTTGGAGTCCGTGCATTGTATTCTTATAGGCTCAAGGAGTAAGCTGGCAAATTCATCACAATCAAATCTAAAATAACCGTTAAATCATGATTATACGGTTTCAACTGTCAAAGAATTTCGTCATGTTACCTAATCCACAAAAGTTTGATTTTGTCAATTTTTGACGTATGCAATCTCGTAATATATACCAACTACATTGACTGTTGGATTGTTCAAATTAACTTTGCTTTCGCAATCTTGAAGGAATTGAATATGTGAAAATGTTCTAAACCGTTGCCCGACGAATTTATCAACTTTGCCCAAAAATCCTAAACAATAAAATAATGATTTGTCCGACAAGTTTCTCAGGGTTCCATCTAGTGAGTAGATCTAACCCGATGAAAATATCGCGGTTTACATGAAGATAAATGGTAGTGAACTTAGATAAAATTAATTGAATACTTTATTTAGTACACAATTTTCATTACAGTGGATTGCACACAATACTACGACAGTGAATCTTCAATCATTATCACTATACTCTTTTGTTTCCCTATCTTCTTAGATATCCCTTTGAGTACTTGAGTCATCCTTGCTATTGTCAAGCAAGGAATTCAATTGAATTGGTGGTACGAGCCAAAGGTGAATAGATATTGCATCCATTTCAATTGGGGGGGATGCTTGACATCTCGACTCGTGGTTGTATGATGTGGCTGCTTCGTACTCTGGAAACGATTCGGATGGTTTGGGATGAATCCTCATGGCACTGGTGGAGGGAGTAAGGGACCAGGGACATAACCCAATCAGTTCATCTCACAATTAAATTTATTAGTTTATCTATTTATCTGACACAAATTAATAGCATTTAAAATCAAAGCAATCTGTGAAGACCCATCCCTGGATTATTTATGTAATTTCTTTCCGACTAGGTGAAATGACTTTTATACCCTTATTGGCAAGTGATGTGGATGAGTTTATATCTGATGTGCTAATTAACTTGATACTCAAATTAAACCCTCGTTTGACAATTGTAGTAGAATGGATAAGTGAGGG
>JAOTRO020000016.1:3365161-3378864 GCA_028566515.2 Pyracantha coccinea | reverse complement strand
TTACCCAAGTTGCGGAGAGCCAAGAACTTACCGTCAAGCTTGACAGGCCAAAACAACATGTCCTTGTTGTTCTCATTGTTATGAAGCTCTGAGTCTGGCCATATCCAGTTAGGGCTTCGCCTCCAGAATTTTCCATGGAGATCAGATTTAATGCGAATGCTTCCGTCCCCTGTTTGGAAGACCTCATTCCCCACCGTGGGATCTCCAATGTCATCGGACGAGAACTGTAAGTACGGGTACCCCTCAATCCACTGCGCGCTGAGGTACTTCCCGTTGTTGCCCTTGAGGGCTAGATGTTTGGGCAAAACCAACAGCGACTCCCAATCAACGATCAAGCACACATCGCACAAGTCGCTGTCGGATGCTTCACTTCCTGCAAATAAGCAGGACTCATAGGGCGGGCCAGTGCGCCATAAGCATGCATAGTTCCGGAGCTGGACTTGACGTAAACGGACGCCTTGAGCAGGATCGTGTTCGTTCACATAGACTGGCTCGAACAAGGTGCATGACCATTTGGATTCATCCTCCTGGGGTTCGTCAGCGCCGGCAACAATCCAATGATGGGTTTGCGACCACCTGACCCCGTATTTATTGTTGTAGCAGCACCTTATGTGCACCAGTCCCTTGCTAGCTCCACTACCCTTTGCCATCTCCACTTGGAGCTTTGCGTACGGACTCACAACCTCTTGTCCGGAGAATTTGAGAAAGCCATGGATCTGCACATCTTCCTTTACGTAGCTCAAGTATTTGGCGTTGTACCTTGATTGTAACACCACATACCTTGGCAATTCTGGCGCCATTATTATTTTTTTTCTTTCTTTCTTTCTTTAACTAGCTTGCTTGCTGTGATTGGTTTGAGAGAGTATGCATGCTAAAGACCGATGCCTTTCACTTATAATGTCATAAGCTGCTACCTTGCTGGCATTGGGCTTTAAACCTTGCTTGCAAACACTGTCAGTTGAGAGTATAGCGGCTTTGGCCCTTTCTGTCACCATTCCAAATCTTTTTTCACCTTTACGGAACGTTAAGTATCAAACACTCTTACTCCAGGAATATGTTTTCAATTACTGGCATCATGACACACATGTTATTGTGTTCATTGCTTTAGACGGTTCGAAGTTGATCACCATAATATAGTTGATTTCATAGGAATTGATGTGAGATGAAAACATGCTTACCACCAATCCTTGACTGCCTAGTTTAACTAAAGGGATTTGAAACTTTTCTTCCATCTTCAACTAATCAAAAATGCTTGTGCAATGAAGGCTAGACCAGTTGATGGCATCGTCACGACAGTTTATCTGCCGTTGCCAAAAAGACTCACATAAATATATTTAGTTATTGAATAAACTAATGAAAGATGGAACCCAACCCATAGAATAACCTCTAGTCAACTCAAACTTATTCAAAAGTCGACTCAAACTTGGGTTGGGTTCGACTAAATTCGAGTTAGCCCAACCCAAGTTCTGAGTCGTATATGCAGACGACATACAGCATGTTAACTGGCCCAAAACTCACAACCAAAGGCCAATCCCACGAAGAAAATCCCATAGGCCCAATGATACTAAGTTGACCCGGCTGCTTACGTGGCCCGAGCGGCGTGTCAAGGACGTATAGTCAATCGCCACGTATCAATCTCCGTTTTCACCGTCCCTGGTACAGCACATGTTTCTATGTAAACAGTGAAATTTTTTAACTTTTAACCCTTAAACACATATATCATACAGTTTATATAAAAACACGTGTACCATCTCGTGTCACTCTGAAAAATCTCCTTCTTCTCCGTCGTCTTCTTCTTCAACTTCAAGCTGTCGTCATCGAGTTTGAATCTGTCAGACCAAAAAACTGAAAAGACAAAAAAATGGAGGGAAGCGCGAAGGGTTTGATGCTGATTGGTCTTCTTCTCGTGAGCTTCGTCGGAAAGATCGCATCGCTATCGGTGACAGTGAACGATGTCGAATGCTTGTACGAGTATGTGCTGTACGAAGGCGACACCGTTTCGGGCAACTTCGTGGTCGTCGATCACGATATTTTCTGGGGCGCGGATCATCCTGGCCTCGACTTAATCGTGAGTTCTGTTTTTATCTTTTCACGTTTTATCCCCAAACCGCAATTGCATCGAAATTTTGCCAAATTGGGTTTTAGGGTTTATGCAGGGGACTAATTTTGGGGGGTTTTGTGAGTTGTGGAATGGATCTGCTTATATATTGTAGATTTTAAATTGTTTGGTATTAAAATTTGTTAGAATTTTTTTTAAGATATCGATTTTTGAACTAAAATTGGTAATTGAAGATGCAATCTTGATGCTTGTAAGTCAAAGCTAGTTGTGAGACTATTTGATATTCTTAGTTTATTGGTTTCGAAATTCAAACCCCCGAATCGGAAATATTGATAACTGATAAGATTATTAAGCAAAGATGTGCTCTTTTTCAAGTGTTTGTAGCAGCTCAAGGAAGTAGAAATAGTTCAAGTAGGTGGGAACTGATGAGAACCCAGGGAAGGTCTTGGAGAAATTGTCAAAAATAGGGCTACATTGGCTGTCTGAATATCCCGCTATAGTCTGTGCTTCAAAAAGAATAGAAGTAGTGGATCGTAATGCAGACGGTCTCAAGCACTAATCCTTACAGGTGTGCTTAGTAGGGAGAACTCGTTTCAGATAGTCACGCCTCTGTCCATCTTGCACAAATTTTTCAAACAACCTTGTCTGTGCTTTTAGTAAAACTACTGCTCAAGATTTCCACTTTGTTTCCTTCCTGGATTAATAATATTCTGTGGTAATTCATAAAATTGGTAAGTTAAAATTCTGTTCAAGTTGAAATTTATGTTAAATTTTATTATCCGAACCTTCAAAGTATTGCTAGATTTATTTCAATAATACTACTGCATTAGATATATACTTGAGATGCTTTGTCTTATAACTTTTAATTTAGATGTGGAGTATAGGGGTTTGAACCATTGGGATACTGTATGCATGTAGTACTTGTAAGATAGATAATGACAATGTGCATTAGGAACCAAAATGTGGTGTCACATGAAAATATCATTTATCTAATTTTACAAGAATTATTAATTTTCAGCTGCAAATAATTTCGATCTTATTACGTTTCACTGTTGGGTATGTTTATATCCGCCCACTTTTTCCATGGCAGCAATTTAAGTTCTTGCTTAAATAAAAGATTTTGACATTGGATAATTGGACCAAAAAGTGGTGAGGTTCTTGTTCGTAAGAACTAAGAACTCAAAAGAGTCGGGTTCATTACATACCTATTCTCTACTTTGTAGCTTGGGCACTATGACTTCTGTTTTCTCTAGCTTGGTATTGGTTGAGACTTGGGTATTGCATAAGAGTGTAGGAAATGGTATCTGGTTAGATTTGAGTTTAGCGAGCAGGTTGTTCGTGATTTTTGGTCTTTGGAAGGCAGTTTCGATATTTGTTTCTTAGAGTTGGTGGGTTGAGAGGGATCACCAAGCTTTTGAAGGCATGCAACTCTCTTTCTGGAAATGGACCAAGAAGGATTATCTACCTTTCCTTCCTCTTCTAGAGATTTTGTTTTCTTAACATCCTTGATTTTGTTATTGTATGCTTCTTGTTTGCATTGGCTGCGCCAATTCTTTCAAATAAACTTTTACTTGATGAAAAAATTCCTAATGGTTGCATTTTGTGCAGGTTACATCTCCTGGTGGTAATACGGTGCACACTTCGAAGGGAACATCTGGGGATAAGTTTGAGTTTAAAGCCCCAAGAAGTGGGATGTACAAATTTTGTTTCCACAACCCTTACTCAACACCAGAGACTGTTTCCTTTAACATTCATGTTGGACATATTCCCAACGAGCACAATATTGCGAAAGATGGTTTGTGAAATTCTCTGTCAATATGTTTTCATTGTGTTATTGTTTTTTCAACTTTCGATATGCAATTTGAAGTAATTGTTGTCCTGAATGGCCAAAAGGAAAATACGTTTCCCCTTTGACTGTCAACTACTATGAATTGCTTGCTGAAGTTTGTTAGTCTCAGTAACACATATGAGACTGATTTCAGTTTTATCTCTGCCCCCCTTTGATTTTCTTTAACCTTTAGATGTTCGTTTGTTGCAGAGCATCTAGACCCTATAAATGTTAAAATTGCTGAGCTTAGAGAGGCGTTGGAATCAGTTACATTAGAGCAGAAGTACTTGAAAGCACGTGATGTTCGACATCGTCATAGTAAGTTTTGGTCTCTCTTTACCAAGAAAATTGTCAATGTTGCAGTCATGCTATATCATTATAGTGTACTGCAATTAGATCTATGCCTTATTTGTTAACAGGACCCTTGGTCCCCTCCTTGTGTGAGCGTATGGGAATTTCTTGAATTTTAATCTCTGTGTCCTCATTACCATGTGTATCTGTGTTTACAATATCTTATGTTTGACTTTTTTATTTTTCCCTTTGCAATTCTATACTCACATGTTATGATGCTAATAGTAATACTTAGTTATGCTTTGATATAACTGAAAATATATCTTTGCTGATAACTATCTACTGAATGTGTAGTACTGTACAACCCGCGTTTAGCTAACTTTTCAAATATTAGTTCATTAGATCAAAATTTTCGACAGCTTATTTTAGGTATTAACTGAGATGGTGATAGCGTTGACTCATGTGCAAGTGTTAAAATTAATGCTAGACCGATGTGGACTAACTTTTGTGATACTCCAATGCTGTTGATCTTGTGCATATGTTATGAAGTCAAGAACTCTCATGACAACCATTTTTCAGTGGCTACCCACATATCATTAACCTGCTTCTTGTTAGCTCATCCCAGTACTAAGTAACGAAATAATGCAGTAGATACTACATCCCCGTTTGAGAACCTGGTAACATCTTATGATTCTGATCACATTCTTTTTTGTGCCTGCCACAGCAAACGAGAGCACAAGGAGACGGGTTGTGTTGTATACAGTGGCAGAGTATCTTGCGCTGGCTGCTGCGAGTGCTTTACAAGTCGTATACATTCGCAAACTTTTCAGCAAATCGGTTGCATACAATCGGGTTTGAGCTGCTTGGGTCGTGTCATTGTCTATTTTAACAACAGGATGAGCCTCATAGATTATTTCAGATACGTCTTTTGTGTAACAAGCTATGAAAAGTTAATACTATTTTGGTTGACTGGCACTTTGAAATGTCATGGAATTAGTTAGCTGCAAAATGACAAGAATAGCGTGTCACTGATTATCCTAAAGGAGCTTCTTATTGTTTTGCCATAAAAAAAAAAGAAAAAAAAAAGAAAAAGGGAAATGAGCTTCTTAATGCATGCAAGATAATTTCCCAGAATAACATTTAACGCAAATGTTTCCAAAAAAAAAATGTTATTAGCACTCTAATAACATTTAAGCTATCACTGCATGTGGTTAGTTTTAACACTATTCTAAAAATCCTCGTCTAGCACCGTCTAGGCTCCACCTAGGTGTTAGGCGGCTGGTCATCGTTCCGATTGATGCCTAGGTGTTTGAAAATTAAGAAATGGTGCCTAGACCTAATGAGGCACCCGCTTAGACCACCTAGCCACCTGCCTAGCCCATCCAGACCCGCTTAGGTTGCGACTCACTTAGACAGAAAATAATAACTTTCATTTTGTATTTTATTTTTTTAATAAATTATAAGGACTTGCTGAATAGTTAAATGAGCACATTATATGCTTGTTCCCCATGTTTTCATTATGTTCCAATACTTCGTAATATATATGTCCTTCTATTTTGTAGTTTATGATGAAAAATATATATTTTAAGTATAAACAAACATTTATTTACACGAAATATAATAGATTTACTTAAATCCGCCTAGGCACTAGACCCCAGCCTGCCGCTCGACTAGCACTTAACGTCTTTTAGAACCTTTTTAACTAAACATTGAACTTATTACAAATACGACATAGTTAGTTCTAACTAGATTTTTTTTTTAACAAGCGATATTATTTATACTAAGGGGGGGAATGAGCTGAACTTCACAATTGGCTAGCAATAATGCAATTCAAATTCGTTTTTGGCGAGAATCGAACTTAAAACCTCTCATTTACAAGCAAAATCTAAATTTCTTTTCCTTTCCTCACAAACAAAATCTAGATTTGGAAAAAGGTTATGAATCTCATTCCTCATTTGGTAGCAAACAATGTGGCTGTTGACTCTAATTATTTGGAAAAAAAATCCACCCCTAATACATTTTTTTTTTTTTGAAAAAGATACGGTAGCAATTTTATTTATAGATCAGGAAAGCATACAATAAAAAAGAATGGTGTCCCGAATTGAATCCAGAGGCTCTGGAAACCAGTTCGAACATTTTAATGTTTGTGCTACGCATAACTATGCCAAATAAAATTTATCTTTAAAATTAAAGTAGTGCTCGAAAGGTTATATTTGTATATTGATTGATATGAAGAATAATACATACATGCATACTATTGAAATAAATACAATAATAATATAGTTTGTGTTGTAAAATTAATTCTAAGAGTAGGTGATACTTGAGATAGAGAGGAACGACAAACAGCTAAAGAATGATTCAGGTATACCAGAATTGTATGTTCACCCTCTAATTTTATATTTTTATTTATACTAGTCATGATCGGCCTTTGTACCTTATAAGTAACCAAATTCTTGAGAATTTGATCTCCAAATTCTATTGAAATTCTACGTTAAATTCACACAATTATATTTATAAAAACACACTAATTACACTGGTATGCTTAATATTATGTGTGTGTGTGTATTAAATGCATCCAACCCAAATTCTAAGGTGGTGAATCTGCTTGTGATCATGAATATGGTGAAATTTCTCGTAGCCTCTCCGAACTTTAAATGGACGTATAACCGTTACTTGTCAATAGTCGTCCTCCTTTAAAAAGAAAATTACAAATTAGTGTTCATGAAAATTGATATGTAGCAACTAAAATATTACAACTTAGAAGAACAACAAAAGAAAGAAGGAAGATTATTATTACAAAACCTGTGTGACACTAATTAGTGCAAAAATTCACTTTCTCATTTACTCGTAAATGTAATTGTAACCAATTTTTCCCGGTTTTGGCAAAAACCAATTATAGTCAATAGCAAAGATAAAGGCAAGATAGGAACAGATAGTTGTAATTTGTACGAAGTAGTAAGGGCAGTATTGGAACACCAAAAGTTCCTTCTAAAAGCTTATAATATTAATCCGTGATTACCCATCTTCTATAGAGACAAATTATCCATTTTAGATCATACGTCCAACTCTCTCTCTCTCTCTCTCTCTCTCTCTGCTTTTATCCGCCATTTCTTTGTGTGCGTTTGACTCATCGATAAACTAAGCGATCCAGAAAATGTTGGCAGTGTTCGACAAATCGGTCGCCAAATGCCCGGAGGCGCTGCAGAGCCCTCAGTCCGGATCAGCCTCCGCCCTGAAAGATGGGTTTCTGGCGCAGCAGTTTACTTCTGTGCATCCTTCCTCCGTCACTGTCAATCTTGGCGCTTCTGGTCTAATCGCCTACTCTCTCGACAAACAGAACCCTCTCCTTCCAAGGTACAACATCATCGAAAGATCATCTCTTTTTTGGGAAAATTAGTGAGATGGATTACCCTTTAAAGAAAACAACAAATTAAGACTGCCCATTTCTTTGTTTTTGGTAGTTTTTGGTTGATCCGAACTATACGATTTGTCGGCCGTTGTTTTTTTTTTTTTTTTTGGGTAAAAATAAACAAAATGGAAGATACCCTTTAAAGAAAACAAGAGATTATGGTTGTCCATTTCTTTGTTTTCGATCGTTTTTGTAGGTTTTGGTTGATATGAGCTTTTAGATTCGTGGGTCGTTGGGTTCTTTCTGTGTTTGTGTTTGTTGATTTTAGTTCTGGTACAGATTGATATCAGTTTTTTGACGATCGGAGAACGTTGGTTTGGATTAAATCTGTTCCAGAGTGTTTTCATGGAGTTTGACAAACAAATATTCTGTTTGATCATATGTATTTAGGCTGTATTTGTAAGAAATCGTGAGATTGGCCATTCAATTTAATTTGTTTCTCTGCTTTTATTATTATAGAATTTTGTAAAGGGCTTATATAGCATGATCTGCATAAATTTGGTGATGTAGTTTTACCTCCCGTAAATTCTTTGTTTTTCTTGATAAGGACAAAGAACATATGGTTTGTTTGGTGGAGATTTGGAACAAAAAGACAGATCAACTCCTTGGCAATATCCTCCAAGTAATTTAAGTATAATTTCATATATTACTTGGAGTGAGATCAGTAGCTTTGGATTTGTTTTGTAGTGCAGAAGATTGATTCTTATGATTTTGTTGTGGTTAATGATCAGTAGCTTTGGATTGCATTGAGAAATTAACTTCGACTTTGTTCTGGTATCAATTTTCTCACAAATATAAAAAGAAGGAACCAAATTTTCTATTGTTGTAGCTCTTAGTTTTCTGTTTGTCCTGTCAGCACTTCAATTTAATGTTTGACATGTTCATTGTATGTTGTTAGGTTGTTTGCGGTTGTGGACGACATTTTCTGCCTGTTCCAAGGCCACATCGAGAATGTTGCGCTTCTTAAGCAACAATATGGATTGAACAAGACAGCCAATGAGGTGATCATTGTT
The DNA here is from genome assembly GCA_028566515.2 of Pyracantha coccinea. Lineage (NCBI taxonomy): Eukaryota > Viridiplantae > Streptophyta > Magnoliopsida > Rosales > Rosaceae > Pyracantha > Pyracantha coccinea. The sequence goes on along the minus strand of JAOTRO020000016.1, from coordinate 3,370,264 downwards.
ATTGAAGCTTTCAGGACTCTGAGAGACCGAGGTCCTTATCCTGCCGACCAGGTTGTGAGAGATATCCAAGGGAAGTTTGCATTTGTTCTCTTTGACAGTGCTTCCAAAGCCACTTTTGTAGCTACTGTAAGTAAACCTCTTTTTGTAGAATGTGTCCTCAAATCGTCACTTGTCCTTCATTGTTTAATTTCAAGTTCTTGTGATCTCTTTCTTTCCACCGGTCATTTGGTTTTTTAGTTGAGCCGACTCCTTTTCTTGTGCAGGACCCTGATGGGAATGTTCCGTTCTTCTGGGGAACTGATTCTGAAGGCCATCTTGTTCTTTCAGATGATTCAGAAGTTGTGAAGAAGGGCTGCGGGAATTCTTTTGCACCATTTCCTAAAGGTATATAACTATAACCAAATGTATTGGGCCTGATAGGATAAAAAGTTTAGCATTTTCGTTGTGTCCTTTCTGCGTTGTATGATGTTTCAGCTGTATCTCAAATTCTCAGTCATGGAAGAATATGATGCTGCAAATGTAGTATGGAATCCATAGTTTTGTGTATCGGAATTTGGAATTGATTCACATGTAAACATGCAACGGATCTCTCATCTTGCTCTTTGGGATAATCTAGGTCTTTTGTCTGCTTCCGTTTTGTGTTTCACATGGCATTGCTTTCCTTTGAATCATCAGTATGAGAGGTAGACTGATAATAACCATGTCGGTACTGTTCTCTCAGGTTGTTTTTTCACTTCCGCCGGAGGCTTGAGGAGTTACGAGCATCCCCACAATGAGTTGAAGGCGGTGCCGCGTGTGGATAGCTCAGGTGAAATGTGCGGTGCAAATTTCAAGGTCGATGCTGACACTAAGAAGGAATCGAGTGGCATCCCAAGAGTCGGGAGTGCTGCCAACTGGTCGTCAAATTACTAGGTTCATAACTAATTTCACTGAGAAGGCTTTTGCTATTAAGTAGGCCTCAAATTAGTTCTGATCTGACTGTTCTCTATCGTTTTTCCGTTTTGATGACTCCGTTTGCCTTAATATGGCTAGTTGGCAACCAAAGTTTATATGGTTGTTGAAAATTTGAAAGTAAGACATGATTTTGTAATTGCTTATTGTTAAAACTAAAGCTGTAACGGCTCTTGTATCCTTATGGCATAGAACATCAAATAATACCGCTTTCTAGATGAACTCATATTCGTACTGCACTGTTCGGGGCTGATCTTTTCCCCAAAGATTCTGAGTTTTTCGGGAGAAAGAAACACGAGAGATACGTGTGACGGAAGCATGTTAAAAATGGAGTAGATGTTTTGATAGTCAACTAGTAATTTCTGACATATGTTGCTACTGCATTATGTTTGCGCTCAACAGAAATAGGGTGTGCTTGGAGCACAGGCAAGAGTGAGTACGCTCTTGTGCAGCGACAACTCCGAAGAAAATTACTTTGCGTATGACTAGAGTTTTGAACCAAATTGCAATTATATAGATAGCATGAATTTGAAAATGATCCGGCATCTCCTTGCGTCTTGTGTCGAAGAAGGCCTTCGACTTCAGTCCTTTGCATCAGCAATGCCTCCTGCAGTTATCTGAAAAACGTGCATTTCTGTCAAGAATAACAACGAATGAACATAGGCAGTTCCTGCAGTTTTTTTGTCATCTCGGATTTACGATCATATTCTTGCTATAGATGATGAGGACAATCAGAAAATTCAAAGTGTAATAAGTATGTAAACTCTGAGGGATATTGCTTCAGCCTCGGGCAGGTTTGGGGCATCGAACACCTTGCAGACACGCTGTTCGCCTTTGCCTTTCCTGAACATCAGCCGGATTGTTGCAGCATGGGCAAGCACATGTCCTCCTGCTGGTTTCTTTGGGTCTGATATGAACACTCCGCCACCGGGGTCGGCTATCACTGCACAATTATATGACTCACCGGTAAGCACTGAATTTTTTTATTGATTTGAAAACGATTGAGCACAGAAAAATCTTCAAAAGTCGGACATTACCTTGGTTGGTCATGTAGACAGCAACGTTGAACTCCTCGGCTATCTTCGTTAGTCGGGAAAGCATCTGAGCTAGTTTTTGCTGCATATAAAAGTTTTCTCATGTCAGAACAACACGAAATCTAAATCTAAGGCATTGCAGGGAATCTATGGAGTAGACCTGGCGGTCTGCAAGCTCTCCTCGTCCTGTAAAATCAACTCGAAAGAGGGCAATCACCGAATCCACAATCTGAAAAAACATGACGACATGAATCAATATTCCTGGACTGTTGATATTTGTCCGTAAAAGAGTTTCGGTTAGTGAAGTCTTACCAAAAGTCTGAATGGCTCTTCAGACATTTTTGCAGCCAGACCAAGAAGTAGGTTATACTGATGCTCATACGTATATGCACGAGCATAAATGATCTTTGCAGCAGAAGAAAATGGCACGGTTAGTTCCGAAATATAATTGCCCGCAGCTTTAACTGCTGTATATGGAGAAAATGAAAGCTTACGTTGTCCAGGACAGCTCCTGGATCCAAGCCAAATCTTTCAGCTATTGGCACAATTCGGTCAGGTCGGCTGCAGGTGCATATAGTTAAGAAGACAACATTCTTGAATTGAACTAAGTGGGATTTGTTTAAGCTATTTCTAATTTTGTTCATCCTTTCATCGAAATACGCTGTACGAAATGTTAAATGAGATGGACAAACAAAAAGGATACAAGGTTCCTTCTGTATCAATGTAAGCAACTTTTCCATTCCCTCCCTTCATGTTGGTGGGAAGCTGCAAAGTAATAGACAATCTCAATCAGCAAGGCTTGATGCATATCTTGTGATATTCGAGTCAAAATTCATATTCCAATATGTGAAATCCTGGCATTACACTTTAGAATGTTTGGCGTGCAGCAGTTCGAAAACTAACGCAAGGAAAACTATGAATTGCATTCGACATACGCAGACATTTCAACACTCTACTCAAATCCCAGACTTCTTTTCGAGTTAGTAAAAGAACAAGACAGAGTTCTACACAATGGCTAAATGATCTCCCTATATGATAGGACATAACTCAGGAGAGAGAGGAACCTGTGTAGAAACGCAGAGAGTATGAGCAAGCTGTGTTTTCCCACACCTGATATCAACGTTTTATATGGCAGTAAAGAAGTTCATGTCAAAATATTAGAATTGCAATGACAAATGAGAGCTTCCTAGTTTCGATACAAGCAATGGACAGCAATAATGCATCAAAGAAACAGTGCTATATATGTCTAATGTCCTCACCGGAATTCTCCAAACGCTTCTGTGATTGACATAGTTTCAACTCCACCTTCATCGTATTTAAACACAAATTAACTCAAACAAACAAGTAATCACAATAAATCATACCAGATTGAATAACTAAGGGTGCGAGATTACCGCCTAGAAGTTCATCAAGGGCATGGCTTCCAGTTGTAATCTTAATCACCGACTTTCTCTGTACACAAAAGCAAAATTCAACATCTCAGTTTCACATTGGAGCATGACCTCTGCTCTCTTGATAAATCTGTGCGAGAGAAAGAAGACTTAATCTGACGCCTCAGATCTACTGGATTTGCATAGAGCCAAATCACAACTATAGCAACTATGAACTTACTCTGATCAGAGCGTCACTTCCAGTAATATATCCAAAGTTCTGAAAAGCAAAAACATAAACGAAAAAATTACATTACGAAAAACAAAACTGAGGCTAGCAATTGCAGAAATTCAAAGAAAATCACACACAAATGTTTCAAAATATGAAAAATCTTGAGTGCTAAGTGCTAACCACTATCTTTTCAGCAGCTTCGCATATCTTATCAACTTTTGCCTCCGATAGTCCTTTGATTCCAGTCAAGTTCTGCCACACAGAAATCGGAGAAAGGAAATAGAACTTTAACATGCACAGATTAAGAAATCGGAACTGAAATTCGTTTTACCTTCTTCGTATGCATCATTAAGCCATTGCAGGTGTAGATCCCTGCATCCTGAAGCTTCTTAATATCTCCGGCGTTGATTCCCTGAGCAATCACTGCACAAAACTCGCTTTTGAGGCAAAAATGGCTCAAAATTCACGTCTACTTTGAAAATTGTATGAAACTAATTATATTTCACCGAGAAATTAAACTTAATTACATAAACGAAGTGATACTCCTAGGATTTGAGGAGTTTTTGAGAGAAATAAAGCAAATCCAACAGAAATTAACAAATGAGAGGCAAAAAAGTGAAATGGAATTCGATAACAGAAACCGATCGAGCTGGAAACAATAAATATTCAAATAAATCAAGAAAATTAGTTTTACGATTTCGATTTTCCTAAAATTAAACGAGAACACTGTTGAAACGGTAGAAATCGAGAATTGAAGTACGTAATCGGAAAGTGAACGGAAGAGAAGGTCGTGAGGAAGCTTACGCTTGTCGATCGCTTCGAACAGGTCCTCTTCATCCTCAATGTCTTCACGCTCGACGAGCTGCAGCTGCTGGCTCTGCTCTTCGGCCCTGAGCATCATCGCAGATAAAGTTAGGTTTCAATTTCAGAGAAGAACATTGGGTGACTCGAGCTGAAAGGAAGAAAATGGAGCTTTCAGATCTGCGATTTACTTGAGAGTGGCAAGCATCTTTGTTGTGGTTGAACGTTTGTTTGAGTGAGTGTTTGGCTTCTGGGAAACGAGAGAGAGAGGTTTGGATTTTTAAAATGTGGAGGGATGTGAGGGAGGGACTCTATTAAAGGGCGGGAAGAACGGAAGCGAAGAGGCGTCGGTTTTTTTGTAAATTACAAAAAAAATTACCTCAACTATTGTTCGTTAACAGTTTCATATCTCATATTTAAAAATTTTCAATGTCATACATTTCCTTACGAATTTGTTGCAATATTTTACCTCTGTTACGTTGTCTGTCAATTCCTCCGTTATATGCTGACGTGACTTATGCTGGTCCCCTTTCCACATATGAACTTTCACGTTGGTTTCTGATACACGTGGATCATCTAAAAGGATGATACATGTATATTACAAAAAAATTTAAAAATTTAAAAAAATTAAATTTTCTTTTTAAAATATCAAAAAAAAAAAATCTAAATTTTCCTCGTGAAGTGTGCAATTCGAATTAAAGCCTAAAGCCACAAC
>JAOTRO020000016.1:3352676-3365061 GCA_028566515.2 Pyracantha coccinea | reverse complement strand
AGTTTCATGGTTATTATATGAATGTTATAATTAATATTTGATGTTATATTACACAGGCGACGATGATGGAGAAGAGGCAGTTGGTTCTTCAGGAGTCCGCCTCCTAGCTTCCTCCCGAAACTCCGCTCGAGTCTGTGGATCCCCCAGAGGATGTGGGGTTTCAAATCCTTACAGAGACCTTGGATCAGATTCTCAGGCAGAGGCCGGGGACATATTGTAGGGGGATGGGGCGGCGGGAACCTAGAGCCCTTTCATCATCGCAGTCAAAGAGACAGGTGACAGCTTTGACAGCAGAGGTGGCCAACCTTAGGACTGAGCTAGCCTCGTATAGGAGCCAGATGTCACAGATTGTATAGGCCCTCAGTCAGTCTAGCATTTGTATCCCAAATCTTTGTCCCCCATCGACATCTGAGCCCTTCCAACCCAAGCATGCCCACACGTCTGCCCCTTTGACCTCTCAGCCCGTCGACAACCTCAAAACCTTCCAATTACGTCCGTATGACAACCCCGTAGATTACGCCGTATTATTTTCTTAGTTTTTTACTTCCTTACTTTTTAAACATTTTTCTTGTACATAGTACATACATTTATACTAATTTAAATATATTATTTTTCTCTTCATTACATTTTTTAATTGCAACTAATTTTATTACAAAAAAAATGCAATTTATTTTTATTACAAAATTAAAAAAACAGAACGTAAAATTAAATTTAAAAAAAAAAAAATTTTGGGCGACGAAAACCTTTGTCTCTCAAAACTCAAGCGACAAACTAGGTTTCGTTGTGCAAAGTTTTGAAAGACAAATAATAGTCGTCCCAAGTATGTATCCTGGTATTTTGTGCAATGAAAAAATTCGTTCCTAAAAAAATTTGTGCGACGAAGGGTCAACCGTCGCGCTGTGTTTTTGCGACCAATGATGTTTTTCGTCGCGCAAAGTCTTTCTTCACGATCTTTACGCGACAGATTCTACACAATGAAGTTTCTGTCGTGCTGAAGTTTCTGCAACAGAAATACACTTTGCGCGACCAACATTGGTTCGTCGCGCAAATAGTAAAACGTAGTAGTGATTCTTCTCTTGAAAGACATGAGAACAACAAGACATCCCGCGAATGCGGGCCAAACAAGTAAACCTTTGCATACGAAGAAGCAAAGGAGAATTAAAATCATTCAAACAGAGAATGGAAATAACAGTAAAACGTCAATTCCAACCAAAAACAATTCCAACCCCTCTAATAAAACAATTCAGCACAATAATTGTGTAATAAAGAAGATTGTGATGGCCAATACCGTGATAGAAACCACCAAGAAACCGGCTACAACAATCCCTAAAAACGCCCTCGCAAGTAGCAGGACCAGAATTCGCTTTAGCCAAACCATCCGTACTAAGTTTAATCAAAGATACCAAGATGTAGGCCATAACACGGAAAGAATAGTAGTCTGAGGAATAAACCGAACCCTATAGAAGAAATGATAAGAGTATCTAAACCTTGATAGTATTTAGAAATAAACCTTTTGTCGTGAACAAGCCCAGAAATGATAGACATGCAAAGACGATGGATAGAGATTGAACGGCCCTAAAAATAAATTGTTTCGATCTTTCCAAAAAGCCGAAATAGTTAAAAAGACCCGCAAAGACAATCAATGAAGTGAGAATTTGCAGAGACGATCTTTCTTCTCACTAAACAACTTTTTTGTTGTATTGCCTTCACATATATAACAAAAGCGATTTAGAGTGTTTCATTACTAAGGCCAATCAAATACAGGAGGTGATTTGTTTCAGTGACCAAATTTTGATTTGGAGATAATTCGCACACTCACAATAATTTTAAACCCTTATACGGCTACCACAATGGACCAACACAACTAAAGATCCCGAAGCAGATTTTTCATAAAAAAAAGGGCATACGTATCACTATCAAACGATGAGGTCCTTACTGTTTGGAGTAAACAGAAGAGGTTGTTTTTTTTCTTTTCTTTCCTAGCTGATTATTTTGTTCTGCACTTCATTAATTTAAGAGTTTGAATGTAGGGGACTCTAGTTTTAGACCACATTAAGTGATCACACGAGATTACCATAGTTGATATAATAAGTACATATCAACATACCTCCTCAATCTTCATGTAGTTGGCTAGCTAATGTATATCTTTACCGTTTTGATAATTCAAATCAAAGAAGGATAAATACATCCATGGGCGGAAGTAATGTCACTAGCATGTATAAAAGTTGGGTTGAAAAAAAAATATATGCTCCTCTCCATAGTTCAATTAAGTCCAAAGCTCTAAGAGAATTTTGAGGAGATAAGCAGAGTGCTATATTCAGCAATCCATCTAGTAAGGTAAAGTTGTCATACCTAGAATGTGAACTAGTACATAATTTTATTGTCAAAAGTTCATATTCTAACCACAAAGAGCCAATAAAATTCCAAGAGGAGGTACATTAACAACATCTAGAAAATAAAGTATTCTCTCAACCACTTACAGTAACAAAGGGTCAATACAGATACTTGCGGCTTAGCGCCAGCAAGCGTACTTAAACCAATTATATTATCAACGCAAAGCAAACTTAAAATTTTAGGTATAAAAAGCTTAATTTGGTAATTGGTAATGGTATCCCCCAAGCAGAAAATACCGTTCCTAAATACATAATAAAGCTATCCAAGTGGCCTCCTGATGGAACACTTACTATATATGCGAGAACACTAGCTAGCTAGCTACGACCCCAAAAAAAATGTCTTTAATTAATTACAAGCAAAGAAATTCTAAACTAAATGCATACATAAAAAATATATATATCTAAGAAACAATTCTACATGCATACACATCCCAACTACTGCAAGCAGACCTGGAGATTCGTTACTACATACTTATTATCTGCATGGACGCAAATATATAGCCAAATCCAGCAGATGCAAATTAATGGCCGGAGCCTCCTCATCATGTCTGTACTAAACAAAACATATGAGAGCTATGTTTCTAAACCTTACTTTCCACAACTATGCTCGGTCTTCCTCATATAAGCCTTGCATGTAGGCTTTTTAATGGTTTTTCTGTTCCTGGCTTCTTTCAGTTTAGCTTTTGGATACAAATTAACCATATTGGGGAGGGGGGATTCAAACTAAGGATCTTAGGTGCAAAGGAGATTGCTCTTAATCAACTGAGTTACAAATACTTATTCTTTTCGGATTAGTTAATTACATGAATATTATCCACAAGAAAGTCATGTGAAGCAAATATCTACAAGGTAAACGTTAATTCTGTAACTGTACTTATCGACATATCTAAAAGATGAGTAACTGGACAAAGCAAATCACGGGTCATCGGACAATGATTAACCAAACAGCCAATTTCCTATATATCTCCTATCTTTAAATAAAAGATCTATCTTGATTGTTGATTGTTGATTGTTGATTGTGAGGAGATAAATGCAAATTTATTTAAGAAGCTGATCAAAATTTCAGAAGTGAAGACTGTGAAACTTAACACAATTAATTTCAAGTAAAAGCACATCGGCCGGTCACGCGCACACACATATATAAATTCTCTATTGACAAATATCACCTCTCCATTAATTACAGATCAAAGTTCTATATAGTATCAATCTCCTTTTTTCAGTTTATTTATTTAATTTTGAGATTTATATATATATATACACACACCATCCAGAAAGTGCATAATTATACAAATTTTTGTATTTTTTTTTTCCAGCAATTGTTTCCAATACTATTCTTGCTATCAGAATATATGTTATCGATCAAGATCACTCAAGTAGTAGGAGAGTAAATTTCCACGATTGTCCTCATCACCTTTACCTGTGTGGTAAGGCACTTCATGTAATGAGCAGTCTCCTCCAACAAGCTCCAAGTATCCATGCCTTCACCGCCCGGTACGACCTTCCGCAGCTCATTTACCTTTTTCTGCTCAACTATTTTCTTCATGGAGTAGTGAGAGCTACTGCCAATTGATCTCCTCACAACGCCGCTGTTGCGCGCTTGGTTTTGGATCTTCCGGAGCAGAGCCCTACTCCAAGCTCTTCTTGTCCCTACAGCACAAGCCATGGATGCATAAGCAGCAGTCTTGATTTTATGATATCGTCGCCGGATCTCTCTCGGAGAAGACGAGATTGATGGTGATGATAATGATCTGGGGTGGTTTTTGTTTATTCTGATGAGGGCTTTCACCAACCCTTTGGTGAACCTAGATTTCAGTGAATTAGGGTTTGGAGAATTCATGGGTCTATATATGTTTGTGGAAAAAAAAATAGTTTGTTTGGACAGTAGGGTTGCGGGTACTTGAAATTAGAAGGAGGCGAACTTTTAGGAGGAAAGAGAGTCAAATGAACAAGATAAAAGATTTTCTTCTGACACAAAGGGGTCCAGTTTGCTCACAAGCCACCAGGACAAGGAGGAGAGAACTTAGATGTGTGCTCTGACAACACTGTCTCTCCTCCAAAACAAAACCACAAACAACAGGAGATTTAGAGAGAGATTATGCGATTGAGCAATTTAAGGAAGAGAAAGGATGAGAGGGAAAGAAGAAAAGGAGAAAGAAGAAAAGGAAGATTGAGAAAGAGAGAATATTAGAAACGGGAGGTGTAAAGAAGAAGGAGACTTGGAGAATCAACCTTTAATATAATAAATACAATATTATTAATCAAATATGGAAAATTGATGAATTGTCTTGATGAATATATATTGTCTTTCTCTTACATCTGCTGCGTTTTAAGTTTATTTTTTTCTTTTTTCTATAGTTTATATGAATTTAGTATAAATTATCTTATCTTTTATCTATACATATATATATATATGTATTTATTTATTATTATTATATTCTATAAAGATAGCACTACGTAACTGTGTTCTATATACAAATTAAAAGTTCTTATTTAGATGAGTTCTTTCGTTTTCAACATGAGTTTTGGAGGTAAAAGGGTGGTCCGTGGGGCAACAAAGGACCAACTAGCATATGAGCGCACATGGTTCTTACCCACTTGGATTATGGGGCCCTTAATTTTCCTCTCTTCATCTTGTTTTCTTTTGCATCTTTCTCACTAACTTGATGTTTATATCCAACTCATGGCATTATATTCGAATTTGTCTCCTCTTGGCGGGTCTATAAGCCAATGACATGACAGTGCATGGTGATGGTAGTTACTAACTAATTACTAGCTAGTGGTGGTTGTACATGATCGAGAGGATAGCAATGGCCGGCAGCCGACATGAAATGGTATATGCATATGTCACGGTCACTTTAATTTAAATTAAAGCCCAACTTATAACTGCAATGGTAGTGCCTTTTAATTAGAATAATACTTGACTACTTAAAGAATGAGTAGGAATTTCTACTTAAAATTGTTCGTTGCCAATTCATAGAACTCTATTTTTATGATCAGAACCATTAATATTATGAATCACTTTATCAAAATCGCCTCTGGAAAAAATCAATTAAAATTAAGGTCGTTTAGTCATTGAACCGTGTAAAAATAGATTAACATAATTGATAAAAGCATTACAAACCATCTATGTATTTGCCACAATAGACTGACTAAACGACTTTAGCTTTAATTCATTTTTTCGCAGAGGTGCTCTTTATAAAGTGATTCATAATATGAACAGTTCTGATCATAAGCACAAAGCTTTGTGATTCGAATACGAAGAATTTTGAGTGGGAGTTCCTACTCATCCTTGACTAGCCAAACATTGTTCTTTTAATTAACCCTAAATTAATAGTATGTCGCAACATTCTAATTAGAAAAAAGTAATGAAAAGTTTGATGGATTCATTTGCACCCTTTGCCCTTTTAAAAGTGGATTTGAACCATTGACACAAGCTTTTTAATCATTTGCTCTAACTAGCTGAGCTACCTGAAGCACTTTCGCAGAATGACAAGAGTATATACTCAAACTCATATCATCGGTATGAAGTAAGTGTTTTCGGTTGATGATGTGAAGTGATGATATGTATTAGGGAAAGTGACAATTGGCAAGTGTAAGGGTTTGTTTTATTATTAACCATTTGAAAAAAATCGTTACAACTGTTGGTGACAATCAGTAGATTTGCTCTAATTGGATTTTGTTTTCATTAGAGGGTTGTACAATCTTAAATTGGTAGATCAACTCCTGATGAGTAGTAACAAGTTGAACATGATCTTTGTTGCACGATTTTACAATCTCTCACTGTGAGAGTTTGTAGTTTGCAGTTTGCTTTCGGTTGATGGTATTTGTGTTAGCTTTGTCTGGTTGGTAGTTGAGTCGGGGTTTTTCCAATAGATGTTTTAAGAATGAATCCTTCCAATATCATTTTAGCATTGCATTCACATTTGAATGTCTTTTATTGGTCAGGATACGAGGATTGGTCACTAGCGAAAACTTTTACTCGTTGCAACCCTCAGAAAACGGAGAGATTTTTCAGTGTGACGGTAATATGAGGTGGTACACCACGTGTCATTATACAAATGGTGGAATATGTGTGTTAAAAAGTTAATAACTTAAAAAAATACAATTTCTCACAACTTGTATAAAAACATGTGGTGTACCATCCGTGTTCCGGTCACACAAAAAAAAAATCCAGAAAACGTTGCAAATGACTTTGTGCAGTGTTTTCCAAAGCGTTGTACATCTCGTGTTGCAAAAGGTCCTTCTCTTTTGGATCCTTTTTCTTGTGTCACAAAGCAACTTTGCAAATGATTTTTTGTAGCACTAATCCAGTGTTGTACATCGACATTTACCAGAATAATATTAAAACACTGTTACACGTACTACACTAAAAAAACGCTGCTATATATGCAACATTTTAATTTCTAATGCATCAGACTTTGTAGGTACATACCTTGCTAATGAAATTTTTCATCGTCTTAGTAGTTTATTTTTCATACTGGTGACTCTTGCTCTTGTTTTAAACAACCTCAAATATTATCAGCTAACATGACAAGAAAGAAAAAGGTGATGATCTTCCTAACCACATGGAAAGATGCATTATGCTAATCTCTAAAAGAAAGCAAAAATTAAGGCAGAAATTAGTGAGAATGTATGCTTTTTTTCCCTCTCAAGTCTCAACACATGTTGAAAAGTTGTGTGTGTTTTGGCCTTTGGGTGGCCAGGGATCTGCTGTCCCTTTTTTTGTGTCTCTCATCGTGTCTCCTTGCTAATATATGGACACATGTTATGGACTTAACTAAAAGATAACTCTATTAACTTTTTATCCATTTAAACATTTAAAAAAATCTAAATACAATGAAATAAGGGTATGCAAGCGTATTTGTAAACTCGGGGTTCCTTATTCTCAAACAATCATGTCTCAAACACCAGTAAAACCCAGCCATCTGAATCTACATCCTCATAATCTGCAATAAGAACACCATTATTCCTCCACTTAACTCTAAATTAACACCGTTAACTATCATATATCACTAGTTAAACAAACTGCAGAATAAAGAAAAATAAAAACAAACATCCATTTAACTTTCCATAAACGATGCGAAGATACAGGCAAATCTGAAACGATTATATCTTCCCAGTTTACGCAAAAAGGAGATATATTCGATTGAACACAAACAATAGAACACAGATGCAACATAAACTCAACGGAAGATATAATTGATCGATAGAGGAAAAATCTGAAACGATGCGACAACGAAGACGAACGCCCAAATTCAAATCGATATCGGCTTCGCCTACGAGAGAAAGGTTGTCTCTTCTTGGCAGTTTTTTTATGGCTGCAATTGGTGGAAGTTCGCTGTTGGGTTGGTTGCTGTTGTTTGTTGACTGCTTCGTTTGTTTCTGTTCCTAGCAAGAATCTCCTTTTTTTTTTCAATTTTTGATTCTAGATAATTTTTGGTTAATGGGGTTTGATCCAAGCAATTGTATGTGTTCTATTGAGGTTCTTCAATCAATTATATCTCCTATTTTCGTAAACTGGGATCAATCAATTAATGGGTGTGATCCAAGCATGATGTTTGTTTTTATTTTTCTTTATTCTGTAGTTTTTTCACTAGTGATATATAATAGTTAACAGTGTTAATTTGGAGTTAAGTGGAGGAACAATGGGGTTCTTATTGCAGATTATGAGGGTAGAGATTCAGATGGCTGGGTTTTACAGGTGTTTGAGACATGATAGTTTGAGAAGAAGAAACACTGAATTTACAAATACGCTTGTGTACACGTATTTCATTGTATTTAGATTTTTTTTGAAATTTTAAATAGATAAAAAGTTAACAAAGTTATCTTTTAGTTAAATTTATAACATGTGTTGATATATTAACAATGAGACATAATGAGAGACACAAAACAGGGGACAGCAGATCCTTGGCCATCAAATGCAACCCTAGCCATGCCCATGGCTATCGCTGCCAGTGCACTTGAGGTTCGGAAACTTGAATCCCACGTAAAATGAGACTCACGTAGTTCAAACCTAATACGTGTGCGTGCCAAAGAAGTGGCAGAACCTCCTCAGGCAACGAGCCAAATTTTGTCCCGAATGCACGCTAGGATTATTTTTGGATATTCGGGACCACAATGTGAATGAACAAGGATCGTTTGCGATGGAAGATGGCAAGATTGACTGCGCTCACTGCCAGTGGCCATCTCGAAAAGACAAACACAACACAACACAACACAACAAAAATTAAAGAAATCATTCACAAACCATTTACGATATAGCCGAATGATCGCAATCAACAATCCCTACAAACCATTTAAGTGCAACCGCAGCTGGAGCCAATATGATAGCGGGTCATACATGTTAACGGAACCCTAAAGCCCTCAGAGAGGTAACAAGGCGCATAAAGCATTGAGGGCTCCTAGAAAGTCTTGGAAATCAACATAACCACAAGAACTAACAAATTAGAATCAAGGCAGATATGGATTATTTTACGTCTCAATCCCATTGACGTTCAAATATGCAACTAAAAGAAGAACAAAGTCCAAGTGTCCGCATAGAATATTGGGCTCAACAACTGTAAAGCCCACAAAAGCAGCTTCGGCATCATTAACATAGCTCTCTATCTTAACAATGGCATTATTCAAAACTTCAGCTCCTCTGCAACCAAGGAATGGCCAAGAGCATCTAAGAGAGGCAAGAGTATGCCAAAGCTTTCTCCTCACTGAGCTCCTCTGCAGTTGCATCCAACTTCTTCCTCGAGAACTCGTCAATAGAGAGTCCTACACAATTGTGAAACAAATGTGTGTTACAACTCTGAATATTCACATTCGATTCAATTGTTAAGAAATGCAGACACTACAGACTCTTACCTTGAACAATCTTCCACTCCCCATGTTTGCAAGTGACTGGGAATGAGAAAATGAGACCAGAAGGTACATCGTATGAGCCGTCAGAGTAAACACCCATGGAAACCCAAGTGCCCTGAATGTGTGGTCAAATAAATAATAAGTATATAATAGATCTGTATAACATGTTATAACTGAAAACCGAACAGAATCATAGGTACCTCTGGGGTTCCAAGTACCCAATCACGAATGTGATCACAGGCAGAACTTGCAGCAGATAATGCACTTGACAGCTTACGGGCCTTGATGATTGCAGCACCACGTTGTTGAACAGTAGAAATGAATTCTCCATTCAACCTTATTAAAAATAAAAAAAAATAAAAAAAGTGCTTCACTGTAAGTAAACCTAATAATAGGACTAAAGTGAGTTTTAAATGTAGATCAAATCATGTACCATGCATCATCAGCAACAAGATCACGGACACTTTTCTCCCCAGATGGTGTCTTGACAGTTGCATGATTGACATCAGGGTACTGCGACGATGAGTGGTTTCCCCAGATAATAACATTCTTAACATCAGAAACTTGAACATTCAATCTCTCAGAAACCTGGCCCAAGGCCCTGTTATGATCTAGTCTAGTCAAACAGGTGATGTTTTTCTCAGGAATTGATGGTGCAAATTCCTTCAGGATCAATGCATTGGTGTTTGCGGGATTAGCAACAACCAAAACCTGCAAATAGGAAAGGGAGCTTGTAATGTCAAATCAATTTGAACTTCTAACTCCAATAAGTGTCTTCATGTTGTACAGAAAATGTAAAAGCTCTTATACCATAAGGGATTTTAATTCTTTGAATAAATCTAGGGGTATTCAATTAGGATTTTAAGTTATTCTCCAAAATTTAACGTGTATTCAATCAGGATTTTAAGATAGTTTATTAAAATCCTAAGAAATATGGTGTATTCAATTAGGATTTTAAAGAAGTTTATAACATTCCATGCGTATTCAAATAGGAATTTATTTAAAGAATTTTAAAAATTTGATGAATTTGAGGGAATTGGACAGATTTCCAAGTGTATTTTAAGCATTCACAAATATCACCTCTCCCCCTGAGATTCCAAGGGAATTGAATCAAAATTTTACATGAAACCTTTACAAATCAATTAAACTCCATCAAATCATAGATTTATAAATCGGTCGAAATTCCTCAAAATCTCAATTGAATACACACTGATCCTAAATGATGAATTTGATTGGAAACTAAACAAAGCTATTTGGTATCCAAAAGGGAGCTCAATCACACCCCTTATGGCAAACATGACACGTTCATAATCTTGCATCTGCTGAACCATCTATATAATTACATTAGGAAAACAGAAAAAATAACATAGCACAGTATGAACATAATTGACTGATTTGTCATGATTCTGCATGATGACATATCTGCATCGTGCACATATTCCTTTTAAAAATCAACAAACTACCCTATAATTTCTGTTCTATTCATTATTTTTTACCTTGCAGTTAGGAGCTGCATGCTTTTCCAGTGCAGAAGCTTGGGACTTGTAGATGGAAACGTTCTTTGTCATGACGTCTTTCCTTTCCATGCCTTCTTTCCTTGGGAAGCCACCCACCATGACGGCGATGTTAACTCCAGTGCATGCCTCCACAACATCAGTTGTAGCAACAACACCTGATACAATACACAACAGGTACCAATCACATCAAACTCAACCACAACATGCACACAAAAACACGCAGTTCCGTATACCGATAACAGATCAGTGGTATTTACCTTTAAGCAGAGGGAAAGCGGCATCCACCAACTCCATCTTGACACCATTCAAAGCCTCAGCAGCTGGTGGGATATCAAGCAAGTGCAGAATCACCGGCTGATCCGCTCCGAGCATGATCCCCCTTGCGATCATCGGCACAAGCGCATATCCAATTTGCCCTGCAAATCCACAAATATACACACTTTCAACATCACTCACTCAAAAATCATCCAAATTCATAACTCATCCAAATCGGATCGCTACTTCAACAAATCACATGCCACATCATTTCAAAACATCGATCTAATTACTACTTCGTCGCTCCTCCCACTCACAGTCCCAGCACGCACGCACGCACACACACACACACACACACACACATATATAATCATGTACAGATCTAAACGGTGCATTAATCATATCAAATTTACAACTTAAAATGCAAGAACAAGATCGCAGATCTAGAAGATCGATCAGAACTTGCTGAAAATTCGAAGAAACAGTTAGATTATGGATTCGATACAGTACCTGCGGCTCCAGTAACGAGGATGCGAGCTGTTTCTTTCGCCATGGATTCCGATGAGCTAAGGAGGAAAACGAATCGATCGATCTGAAGTGGCGAAGTGGATTTGCTGATGAGAAGAGAAGAGTTTACATTCAGAGAGTAAAGGCGATGGAGGAGAGGGGTATATATATGCGTGGAATTCATGTGCCAAGAGGATGCGATGCTGACAAGGGGATAGCTTGAAACGGCGCCGTTTTGAAATTAAGTGGACCCTTTGACGGCGTCATCAAGCCAGTGACTCGGAGAGGACGTGGGCGGTATGGCCCGTGATGAAGAATAGGCGGAGGAAGGATATTCCGTTTAGATTCGGTCTCGTGATGTGTCCTAACGACAATCGTCATGATCCATGCGGAGGCCGTATACGGTAGTTTTTAAAGTTTCCAAACCAATGGTTCTTGTTTCAGCTGAAGTTGCCACGTGGGGAGGGAGTACACCAATAAGCCGAAAATTTGGGAGATTTTTCGATATATTTGGTAATACAGCCCGGTATACCAATATAACTAGAGAGACCTTCTTTTTGAAGTGTTCATATTAGTATTGTAATATTGGGTAAGTCTCAGCTTACTACTTTTAAATTTCGTGGTTTTCAACATTTGGCACATGAAATTTTTTTTATCCTAGAGTTAAACCTAAAATGTTAATTTTGTGACAGTCTCGTACATATGTTAGTCTAGCTGTTAAGTCTCTCGTTAACTGATGACGTGACATTATGTGGATAATGACTGGACGCCACGTGTCATTAAGGAGTCCACGTGGAAATTAAAAATTCAAAAAAATAAAATATTTAAAAAATAAAATAAAATCCCCTTGGTCTTCCCCGAATC
>JAOTRO020000016.1:3332593-3344601 GCA_028566515.2 Pyracantha coccinea | reverse complement strand
GATTCTTGTAAAACACTAAGAACTCTTGTACTGCCAAAATTCTTAAAATATATGTAGTATCTCGAAAATAAACTTTATTAAATACACAAGCCATAATTACATCATGTTCCAATACAATCAAATAGAAAAGCATTCCTTGCTCTCGTAGGCATCGTGCGGTCCCAGATATAAGAATCTTAACTATCTAGTAAGCGCTATACTAATGATAGCATCCGCTAGAAAATTTGCTTCCAAGAAATAGCATGTGAAAGACTGCGCCAGCACATTAATATATATTAGAAGGATTAATCTGATATTAATTGGCTAGTTTCATTTTGTCAGGAAACCCTAATAATGTATGAAATTAAGATAGAAAAGGACGCCGGTTTTGCCAAATTGTATACGACAAAGGTTTGCCTAACCCTAATCAACATGAATTCGTACTAGTTGCGGTTTAGTATCCTTCAAGGATATTAATTAATCCAACATTTATAAATAGGCTTAGTAGAAACGTCATGGCACACCTTCACTTACCTGACCTCGTTACGCAAAAAATCATCCAAATTCTTCCCACCAAAGCTGCCGTCCATATGAGTTTTCTTTCCAAGCAATGGGAAGGTGTGTGGTGTTCGAGCTCCGTCTTAGATTTCGACGAGGAAAGCGTTGGTTTTCGTCGAGACAAGCATGGTGATAAACATAGAAAGTTCATCAACAACATCTTGATAAGGCATTTGAGATTTTGTGAGAATGATAAGCAAAAGAAGCTCAAGTTACTTAAACTGAGGCTTCATATGACGGGCTACTTGTTTAGAGAGGACACTAGGATCGTTGATAAGTTATTAACTTGTTTGTTAGAGAGAAACGTCAAAGAGTTAGATATAAGCCTTCGAAGGGATTGGCATGTCAACGAAAACTACTACTGGTTATCTCGAACCACCTTTCTCGTTGCAAAATCTTTAACAACTCTCAGTCTGGCGTATGTGAGGATAGAGAACATACGCAGTGCCAACGTTGGACGTCATATAGATTGTATAAGCCAGCTTCTTCCCTCCTTGAAAACACTGTCCCCCGAAAAGGCACTACTACGAAACCATTTATTAGTGTCGCTATGATAACCGACAAGAAACGTATATTACTGTCGAATATTAAGCAAAATCCGACAGAAAATGGATGCAGTGGCAGATATAATAAGCGATAGAATTGCCAGCGTTAGGAAATGAATTTTCCGACAAAAAATACTCTAAAACAGACAGAACTTGTGTCGAATATAACTGACAGATAATATATTATAATGAATAAATACGAGCATTCTCTGTCAGATAAAACCGACATAACTTGTGTCGGATATAACCGACATAGAATTTATTAATAATGAATAAATAAGAGCATTCTTTGTTGGATAAAAGTTAAAACCAACAGCAAATATATTAATAATAATAAAAATATAAAAAGCTATTTGGTTTCCAAGGGGGTTGATCAAACCCCTTATGCAAAACATAATACATTATTAAACTTGCATCAGTGGAACCAAACTACATAATTTAAATAAGAAAACAGAGAAGATAGCATAACACCGTTGAAACAAAATGACGAAATCAGCCATCTGGATGAAAATAGAGTTGTGTATCTGAATCGTGCACAAATCCATATCATTACCAAGTAACATATGCCTAATAAAATCAACAAACTACCCAAAATTTTTTGTTACATTTAAATATTTTTTTACCTTGCAGTTGGGAGCGGCATGCTTTTCCAGTGCAGAAGCTTGGGACTTGTAGATGGAAACGTTCTTTGTCATGACGTCTTTCCTTTCCATGCCTTCTTTCCTTGGGAAGCCACCCACCATCACGGCGATGTTGACTCCAGCGCATGCCTCTACAACATCAGTTGTAGCAACAACACCTGATGCAATACACAACAAGTACCAATTACATCAAACTCCACCACAACATACACACATAAAAACACAGTTCCATATACAGATAACAAATCAGTCGAGTATTTCTATTCGATATTTACCTTTAAGCAGAGGGAAAGCGGCATCCACCAACTCCATCTTGACACCATTCAAAGCCTCAGCAGCCGGTGGAATATCGAGCAAGTGCAGAATCACTGGCTGATCCGCTCCGAGCATGATTCCCCTTGCGATCATTGGCACAAGCGCATATCCAATTTGTCCTTCAAATCCACAGTATAACCAATTTCACACACCCCTCACTCGAAAATCATCCAAATTCACAACTCATCCAAATCGGATCGCCACTTCCAACAAATCACACGCCATATCATTTCAAAACATCGATCTAATTACTACTTCGTCGATCCTCTTACTCTCAGTCCTAGCACATACACCCACACCCCCACACACCCCCCCACATATACACATACGTACACATACATATACATATAATATATAATCATGTACAGATCTAAACGGTGCATCAATCATATAAACTTACAAGTTAACAAGCAAGAACAAGATCGTAGATCTAGAAGATCGACCAGGACTAACTGAAAAGTCGAAGAAACAGTGAGATTATGGATTCAATACAGTACCTGCGGCTCCAGTGACAAGGACGCGAGCTGGTTCTTTCGCCATGGATTCCGAAGAACTGAGGAGGGAGGCGAATCGATCGATCTGAGGCAGCGAAGTGGATTTGCAGATGAGAAGAGCTTACAGTGAGAGAGTAAAGGAGACGGAGGAAGCGGTATTTCTATGCGTGGAATTTATGCTGCCAAGGAGACGCGATAGCAATGAGAGGATAGCTCGAAACGACCGCGTTTTGAAATTAAGTGGATGCTTTGACGGCGGCATGTTTCGACGTCAAGCCAGTGACTCGGAGAGGACGTGGTGGTAAGGTGTGCGTGATGCGGAAGAGGCGGAGGAGGGATATTCCGTTTAGATTCGGTCTCCTGATGTGTGTCCTAACGACCAATCGTCATGATCCCTGCGTGGTTTTCAAAGTTTTTGCACCAATGGGTCTTATTTAAGCTGAAGTTGCCACGTGGGTAAACAGTACACCAATAAGTCAATGAGATGAGTGAGAATAACTTTCTCCCCTGCATTTTCATTTCCTATCTCGCCTTGCTCCAATCCCTAATTCCTAAATCCTAAACCTTTGTTTGAATCTCAACGTCCACTAATTTTAAACCAAACATGATTTGTGCAAGTCTTTTCATGAGTTCTTAATGTTAGTTGAGTACTCGGTTGTCCAATAGATTGATCCGCAATAATACTTACTATTGAATTGTGAACTTTGTATATAGTATTGAATACATATTGATTTACAGGGAAGGACCTTTATACAAAACCTATAAGCCATTCTAAGTAAACAGGATCTATAATCAAGCTAATTATATTTACATCCTACAATCACTCTATCACAAGAGTTGACAATATCAGAAAGCTATAATCACTCTCAATCAGATCATGGGATTTCTTTCCTTTAACACTTACAGCTTCTCCCAATTCAACCAAGTCGTCATGAGTGGAGCTTATGCCATAACATAATTGGCAGATCCAAGCTGGATTCTTACAAGTAAAGGAGGTTCATAGAAAGTAAACATTTTCTTCCCTGTAAAATATAAAAAGTATACAGAATAATTAATATTACTTTTTGATAGATTTATGCCTCGTCACATACTTAATTCGTTAGACCGCGAATTTCAACTATATACGCAACATGTTTGAAAAATTAATACTGAATTAGGCATTAGCTATTTAATTCACACCAGGTAAACTCATTGCTAACTAGTTAAGAGAAAAGCGTGTTTGTATTAACCAGATAAATTCAAGTTACATAATTATGTTGTCAAATCTCAAATTTCGATAACATGAGGCAAGATTCATTAAAAAATTAATGTCTATATGAGGGTTAGATTACATGTATTACGAATAATTAACTTGCTGCTGACTAGTTAAACTATCTTGTGGTTTTTTTTTAACCTGCGAAATTTGTTAATGACCCGTTATTTTTTCCTTGTTATCTTTGATTACATGTTCCTTCAACATCTATTGTTTGAAACATGTTTCAGCCTTAAAGCATGAAAGTAAACATCACTTATTTTGTGTGTAAAAACCGCATGAAACCACTCTAATTCACTTGACTAGATCTGTTTGAATGCTTTTCGGCTTAGCCTAAGAAAAGTACCAAAAGCTTTCCGACCTTCGGAATAGTAGATATGCCATAGCGAAACCATCAGCGGGCTCGTTAAAGGCCCAAATGTATTTTTTTCCGATAAGCGGCCCAATCACAACTCTTGGACCATCAAATAGTTCCCCATATAAATACCCCGGCCATTGAAATAATTGCTTAAATTTTGAAGAACAAGGAACGAACGACGGCTTAAATTTTGAAGAAAATTCCCTTCTTTTGCGTTTCGAGAGTGAATGATCAAAATATGCGTAGGTTTTTTGGGGATTTATAATTTTTGGGAAGATTGGTCTGAGTTTTTGAATAATCATGAAAATTAATAGCACCCCATCTATTGAAAATTAAAATTTATTGGATTATTTTTTTAATTTTGGGATAAATTTAAATGCGATATTATGGGAAGAAGATGGATTAAGTTATCGACATTTTGTTTATATAGTGTGAGTAAGAGTGAGAGTGATTAATGGTATTTCAGATATGTACTTCTGCACAATAATTGGGGAATGAAATTGATCCCCTTTTGTTAATGTAACGACTAACTGTTTATAATGTACTACCGGAAATTCGCGTAAGTTATCGAGTACAATTACTGAAAATTTTGGTATGTATAGGAACCCGTTATGCATAAATTTATGGACAACAACATCATATACCAATATTGGAGTGAATTGTTTGATTTCACCTTTGTATTTGTTTCGAGATAGTTTGCCCTCGTAATTTACACTTCAGTAAGAATGTTATATCGCAATTTCAATTCTGCTTACTATGATCCCAAAACTCGGTCCATGCGTGAAGATCCTCTCCTGATGCTGACCTGGATGAGAAGTTTTATGGAGTGAGTTGTCAAACTCAGAATATTGTTTATTTATTTTTTTATTTCTGTGAATGTGCCAAAAAATTGATTTGCCAACTCGCCATTTTTACACGGAGATAACGAGTATAAAGGGAGTGGGCAAGCTCTAGAGTTCAAGCAGCTCAATATTCATGCATGGGAGGCATTTGAAAAAGGGCAAGACATTCACATGCAAGCTGCTCCATCTCAAGCAGAATTACTGTATAAGAACTTTAAGGTCATTAAGGAGAAGTTGAAGTCACAAATGAAAGATGCCATTATGGAAAAGTATGGCAATGCTGCAACTGAAGAACAACTTCCGAAGGATCTTCTTTTGGGACAGTCTGAGAACCAAGTTGAATATGATCGTGCTGGCAGAGTTGTAAAGGGCATGGTATATATGAGATTAAATTCTTTCTCAAATCAGTTCCGTTCTGATATATTGCCTTGCATTAATGGTATTCGTACCTTTTATCTGTATGCAAAAAAAAGCGAAAGGGGGAGGATAGTGTCTGTGTGCATGTCTTATGCATCTATAATCTTTTTACATAAATTAAGACTTGTTGACAATTTTGCTGGCTTTCATTTCTTGATGAACCATGCTAGTAATTAGCCATTCGATGCTCATATGTTGGTACTCGTCAATATTGTCATTGGGGTCCTGGATAATTGATCTAAATTATTTTGGAGCTATTTAGGCATGTTCTTTCTCACACCTTAATGTGGCTTTGTCTGAAAGATTATGCTGCTTATGCATGATATTTATTTTGTCAGTGATTATGTTTGACTTCATCATTATTGCATATTAAGGAAATTATTATAAACTCTCAAGTCTTTTGGTCTGGTGTAGATTTCTCTGTTATATGTAGTTTAAATTTGTTTGCTAACTATTCTTTTTTTTCACAAATTCATTATTATTAAGGAGAGGGGGAGGTTTCAAAACTAACAATAGTTTAGGGAGGGGGAGTTTCAAACCCGGTCACATGGGTGGAAACCCAACACCCTATCCACTAGGATGTTGGACCACATCCAAGTTGTTTGCTAACATAAATCACTTGTGAATTTATCTGATAAATTAATCTGCCTAGTTGTCTCCTAGGCAATTTCATCTTCAGAATGTGCTTGATAATGTCAAGATTGCCCTCTAACTTTTATATGTAGCATCTTTGAATGCTTGGTAAGGAAATTAACATCTGTTTTCTTCTGATTTTCTTTGAAGGAGACATCCCTTCCAAAGAGTAAATATGAAGAGGATGTTTACATCAATAACCACACAAGTGTTTGGGGATCATGGTGGAAGGATCACCAATGGGGATACAAGTGTTGTAAGCAAACAATTCGGAATAGTTATTGCACTGGTGTAGCTGGAGTTGAGGCTGCCGAGGCAGCAGCAGACCTAATGAATGTGAACATTGCCCGCAAAGTAGCCTTTGAAGGTTTGTACCTTTCACATATGTTTTTGTTTATTTACTTTAATGTTTGAGAACACTGTTTTTATTGTTTATGGAGAGTGCTTTATCCATATTAAGTAATATCGTTTATTGTGGTTGATTTCGTCATTTCGTTTATTGTGATTACGATCGTGTTTCCAGATTTTTGTTTGTTTTACGTTGGTACATGTGGATATGTCTTGTTACTTTGTTATACTTTGAACTTCTTATCACATACCCAGTTACATTCTGATTCTTCAAATTTTTTGCAGAGACGCCTGCTCCAACAGAAGAAAAAAGGGTTGCTACCTGGGGAACTGATATACCCGACGACTTGGTCCTTGACCAGAAAAAACTTGATGATGCTCTTAAGAAGGTGATCTTGTGGGATTCATTTTCAATTTACTACTTTTAATGTCACTTTATATATTTAATTTAAGACAAACTTTATAATACTCAACTCACATCACCACTATACTAGCCATTGTGTTTCCGAACTTTATTGATTGGTTGTTCATGCGTGTTGATTTTTCCAGGAGGATGAGAGAAGGACGGAAGAAAAGGATGACAGAAAGCGCAAATATAATGTTAAATGGGACGATGAGGTATAAATAAATACCCATTATGTTCCAGTTGTGTTTTTTTAGTGTTAGCTTTCGTTTCTTTGTATGATGTTGCTCGAGTACCGTGCTTCCTCGATAAATTTCTTTACACCGTGTCATGCATTTTGTAGGTTACTCCCGAGGAGATGGAGGCGTATCGAATGAAAAAGATTCATCATGACGATCCCATGAAAGATTTCCTGCACTAAAGAGTCAACTGTATTTGCCTTTAATCTGGATACTGTAAGCTTAGAAATCTTAATTAGCATCTTGTCGATTAGGCTGCGAGAAACATTTGCAGAAACCTGCTGTTGTCTGAGCTCTTTGGATCTTGCTATTTTTGTGCACATCTGTAGAACAATGAAATCATATTAGAAAAAGGACAATTGGATTCAACTCTACTCTTTCTCCATGGATTGTGGAAATTGGGATACTAGCATACAAATATGTGAAGGGGCCTTGTAGCATCCGAGGTTATGTACGGTTTCCGTCCTCCGTCAATATTTGCTTGTATAAAAATGAGAGATGCTCTCCCTCCACGCAACTCTCTTGTATTTAATAAATCAAAGCAGAACCAAGGGACAAAGACAAAGGGAGGAATATAAAAAGGGAAAACGGAAGTGAGAAATCGTGTACCTGACAAAAACCATACAAATACAGTAGAACCTCCTTACGGTAATACTCGATAAGGAATAACCTCTTTATAGTTATAAAAAATTTCGGTCTCAACTTGAGGCCAATTATGTATAGGAATGAACTCTACATTGTAATAAGTTATAATTATTCTAGGTCCCATATTAAGGAAACTCGCTTCTATATCGTAGTAATAATTGTCAATAACTACAAAAATATGTAATGTCGCAAATAAAAGTGTAAGACGAACTAAAATATTTTGCTATAAATGTTTGGAAATTGTTTGGAACAATGTTTTACTTTATAGAGATGGGTACCACGCTTTTGAGCTTGCGACTACGTAACACGTCGTAAACATGAACATTTTCCCGGTGAGCTTCTCAAACATGTTTACAGAGAAGCATTAAAGATAGTACTGCGTACACACAAGCACTAGATTTTAAGACCGAGTGTGTTTTTTTCCAATGTTACATCTTGAAAATTGACGTGCTCCACTTATAGTTCTTTGTATTCAAGCAATTTTCATTAAGAGTAACTATGTTAAAAAAAAATAAAAAATCTAGCTCACTTAGTAATAACCTCTCTAAAATTATAAGATTGCTTCAGTCCAAACATTAGGACTTTATATATAGATTACAACTATACCTCACAAGGGTGAAGAGGTCCAAAGTAACGATCAAGTAATGTAAAATAGATCACAACTAAACTTTTCATTATTTCAGATCCAAAAACAATAATCTTTCATCTTATATTCTCGACCAATTCACCAATCCACAATAAAGCATTTCCATGTACATATCCCCCAGAAAATATATATAAAAAAAAAATGAAAGGAAGAAAACATAAAGTTTGTATACATCTCCACACTTTCTGCAGAAACCACTTCATTCGTCAATCTCTTCACCCTGAAAACAAAAAACTAGCAAACCTTCAAGCTTGTTCAATCACTCCCATATTTTGTATTGGAAAAATAAAATAAAACCACCAAAAGTTATAAAATAAATTATGTTGATTTATGAACTGCGAGCCAACATCTCCTGGAACTCAAGAAGGGATTTCTCCTTCTGAAGCTTCATGTCTTGCCTAAACTTGTGAATGAACTCCTCCGCTCTTTCATCCACTACCCGCAGCTGAGGTGACTTAGCAACCACTGCTTGCCACGCATCTTCAACGCTGTACAAACTCTTCTTATCTCTTTTCACAACCTTCCCATCATCCTCCTCGTCAACCGCTTGTTTCCCTTTGCTTGTTTCTGCTTGCTCACCAAAATGTCGATCCTTCTTGGCGTCCACACAGACGGCAGCAGGCTCTTCAAAGAGCTCGTCTATGTGTATGGCTTCCGTATTCTTATTATGATGGAGCTTGTCGTGGTACTGGTAGCCAGATCTTCCCAGCGCATAACCGACGTGGGAGTCAAAGGTGTCATAGTGATGGTTATAGTATCGGTTACTAGGGAAGGTAGAGGAAGGTTTGGTGAGAGCGCGGAGTTTGGATGGGATAAGAAAATGAAAGTTGCTCTGCAAGGCACGGAGGTGTCTGGCAGTGGTTTTGATTGCTCTGGGGATGTTGAGTTTGTGGAGTTCCGATTGTACTTTATCGGTGAAGCTCCTCCACGCCCTCTTCGCGCAGCCAAACTTCTTTGCCAGCGTCCGGCATGACCTAGAAGTATTGGATCGTAACGAAATCATTGTTTCCTTTCTACACAAAAACTTTGCTGCAACGATAAGGCAAATGAGGGTATGATCTATATGATGGTTCGTATGGCAGAAAGCTTTTGAGACCTTACTTTTTCTGTTTTGCGCTGCTAAATGCTCCCGTTTTTCGACTTAATTCCGGGAAATGCCATTCTAGTCATAGGTAGCCAGCCAATTGAGAAAAATTCAGCTTTGGAATAAAAATGGCAAATCAGCAATAAAGAAATGAATGATGAGTTGGTTGCTTAGCCAAAGTGGTTTCAACTTTCGGCAAAGCTTGGAGGCCCCAGCTGAGCAGCTTGGAGCAATCTTGGGTCCTAAGTTTGGTGAGAGAAGAAGACCAACCAAAGAAATAGTTCATGTTTTTAGCATTTGAAACTTTTTTGAGTTGTATATGTAGTGTGTGGTGGGGTTTCCAGCATGCCACGTTGTGTTTGTTGTTTTGTGGGCTGCAGAAATTTTGCGATCTGACTATTTTCTACAGGTCTTCCTACTCTTGTACTAGTTATATGAGTAAATACATGAAAGATAATGTAGAGAAGGCAAGAGAAGCATAGAATCATGGGTAAATTGTTCTTGATTAGTTGTTTCAATTGAACATCAGTGATTAGCATATATAACTACAAGCTTGGTGATCGACTTTCTGTACAAAGAAAACCTAAAAGGAAAACGAATCCTACTGGTTTGGTTATGTAAATGAAGACTGATTTCCATAAATCAGGAGGTGATTTGGGAACTGATTTGGTAAAAAATATCTTTGTGATTTGCTTGTGTGTATCACGTTTATCATGACATACAACAACAACAACAAAGCCTTTCCCCACTAAGTGGGGTCGGCTATATGAATCCTAGAACGCCATTGCGCTCTGTCCTACGTTTATCATGACATAATATGTAATAATTAGTAAATACATCATTCTATTTACGTTTGGTCCTAAAAGAGATTGACTATGGTACATACATTTATCATCTAATATGCACCTATAAAATATAATCGTTAGACGGTAAATGTATTAAGTAAATGCATATGTAACCAAGAAAAGAAAGGTAGAATGATAGTTTACATGAGTTTTGATTGGGTAGGTCAATTAATGTCCATGCCTTAACGAGGAGACAAAACTCTTTTTAGTTTCAAACACCGATTATGCCATCAAGTGATAAAAACTCTAATTTTGATTTCAAACACTGGTCATCTTTGTCTCACAATAGGCATAATCGGTGTTTGTAACTGAGATATAAAATAGGTTTTCTCCTCATGAAGATGTATATATGAATCAATTCATCTATTTGCTTCATAATTAAACTGTTGTAGAAACCAAAGTAACTGAATTTTGAGGGTTGATTACGAAATTTGCTAGAGCAGCGGCTTCTCTAGATGAACGATATTTGTAGAATATTGTGCCTTCTCCATTAGTACCATGTATCATAATTGAACTTGATGGTAGTACCCTTCCATAGACCATCTCCAATGCATGTATTTTGAGGTCAAGAATGTTATTTTATGAGTTTTGGGGTGGGTGTATAGGAGTCGAGATTCTCTCTGAATCTTTGCATGTTGAGCTCAATAATTCGGAGATTTAGAGAGTTGAAGAGAGAGAATAAGAGATCCGAACCGTTAATTTGTGTGAGTAAACCCATAATATGAACTAATAAGAACTGCATAATTTATAATAATAATGCAGATCTTTGAATACATCAACTTCAGACACAGAAATCCGAATAGAATCTTAATACGGTATATAGGTCTACTAATGACCAAGATTGTGAAAATTTTGAGTGGAAATGTGTCAGATCTTAGCCCACTTGCGTAGGAGAAAACGCAAGCCCCGTGTGCTCTGCGTAAGCAAAATGAGGATCCTCTTTGTGAGGATTTTGGTATCTTTAAATCGTATATGTTCATCGTATATCGTACAATTAAAAACTATTTTAGAATTTTTATTTTAAATTGAACACAAATAATACCTGATAGAAACTGACCACACCATATAAGATAAAAGACACGATTAAAGGATCCCAGATCCCCACAAAGAGTATTCGGAGAGGATCCTCATTCGTGTAAGCCAATGTAGCGCAGACCACGACATGAATATAATTAAGGGAACTTTAACGAAAAACTATCGATACTGTTCAGTTTAATGAAAAACCATATTTTTACACTAAAACATCAAACATGGTACTATTTATTATTCACTTTACCTTTTATTTTGTCTTTTTCGTTAAAACTCAAAGTTTTCAAGCCATTTTGATTAGTTTTTCTTTAATACAAAGGCCTACTTTGTATGGGAGCATTTTTGCTCATCACCATAAATTATAGTGTATACTCACCATCGTATTTATTACTCTTAAATGAGTTTGAATTTCGAGATTCATGTAATGAATAGGCACAAATCTTAAAATTCAAATACATCTAACGGTAATAAATAAGATGACCATCACTTGAGGGTGATGAGCAAAAATGTACTCATTATTGATACTAATATAATGTCAATTCTCTTCCCTTTCTGCCGACAGGGGTTCAAATATTATTTGAGTTATTTTTTAATTAGTTATTAAATGTTTTTGATTAATTTTTTAGAGTAAACTGTCGATTTACCCCCCTGAACTTTTACCTAACTTTCGATTTCCCCCCTAAACTTTTCTATTGGTAAATTAAGGACTCAAACTAATTTTTTTAGCCGTTTTGC
>JAOTRO020000016.1:3240975-3258018 GCA_028566515.2 Pyracantha coccinea | reverse complement strand
CAACCATTAAAAACTTCATGAACAGTGCATGAATAGTAACTCTCGGGTTCGACGTGAAATCGAAGGTTTCTTACCTGAAAATTGATACCTTCGAGTTCGTATGACCTTCACGAGTACAATGGTACTATTTTGGGCTTCGATCCGTCGAGATTTGGGGTCCTTGGGTCTTTGGCCATGGGTTTCGAAGGGAGGAGAGAGAGTGAGGGTCTGAGAGAAGAGAGAGATACAGTAGTGAGGAGAGAGAGAGGGAGGCTTGTGTTTGTGTGGTCCTTACACACACATCCCTTCTAAACATCCTCATCCACAAATTAAACCAATATCCATTTAAACTTAAACTAGGGCTATTTTCAAAATACCCTAGCGTTATAATTCCAAAATAAATACGAGGGCATTATTGTCATTTCACAACCACTACTCGGGACGAGTTGTGACACATTTGATCACAAGCCCATTAGTCAGCTAAGGCCATCTCCAACCGAATGAGGGCCAAAGGGCCATGTTTAGCCCTATAACCCTGTAAGAAATTATATTTTAATAAATAGTGCTAGGCCATATTATATACCATCTCCAACCGAGGGGGCCAAAGGGTCATAGGCCAAACACAACCCCTTGATAAAAAGTCCATCTCCAACCGAGGGGGCCAAATGGCCATAGGCCAAACATAATCCCCTTAATAATTTATTATTTTAATTGAATTAATATGGTTAATTAAATTAAACTACCATATTAAAATAAGATTTTTAGATATATTTTGGTGCCACTTGCCCCAATAACGAAGAAAGCGTGGTATTGTTGCACCTGCCACAAAGTCAAGCTTGACATTCTGATGCTGGAAGGCTGGGTGGCTGGAAACGGCTAGCCCACTAGCCTGATTTGGGGTTTTGGCTCAGTGGAGCCCACAAGCCCTTTAGCCTAGCTCTCGGTTGGAGACGGTTTTCATGTCATTCCAAGCTATCTTTAACCCTATGACCCTTTGACTAGGTCAATTGGAGATGGCATAACTTTCACCAAGTGTCCACACTCCCAAACATCGGAACATTGATTTTTTATTTTTTTGTGTTTTATTTTTATTGTTATTTATTTTGAATTTATTCCGAAATTTCTTTATTTTCAACATTTCATACGAGAAATTATTTTCATCCCGGGTTGGAACGTCAAGTTATGATTCAAGGACATCTAGACGCCACATGTCAATCTTAATGCGACTCAATTTCTCTTGGGTTCCCCATTTCTCTTTATGCCATCCACGACCTTCTACCTCTCGTCTTGTTGTTCCTAGGGCCTTTCATCTCCAAAAGAGGGCCTCCCCCCTCTCTCTCTAACCTCTTCCCTGTAGTAGTATATACCATGTAGGATAGAAGAATCAGAATAATTCTCCAGCATCTACTTAATATCATATATACATCTGTATATATACAATTTCTTCATTTTTTCAGGCAGCATAGAAATCAAGCTAGATCACTAGAACAACTATTCATCAATTCTAATCACCATGACTTCAGTCATCAACATGGACGGCCATGATCAGCTACTCACCGATGATCTTACCAATTTATCCACCCTGCAACATCATCACGATCTGGTACTTCTTCCGGCCAGATCTAAGATCGGTTTGTTTTTATCGTAACCCTGATGCTGGTCACCTAGAATCTGAAACTGGTCAATGCAAATTTTGTTGGGGTCGAATTGGAATTTCTGTACTTGTATGTTTTCACGCCAAATGTTAATATTTTTGAAATGGAATATCTGATTGGAAAGCTTAGGCAGTGTTTCGAGTTTGTTTGGAATTTTGGGTTTTTTGTTTGTTTGTTAAAATTGTTAAATTTGGGGATTTCAAATTTTTCAGGGGGAAATGCAGAGCAAAGAGGAAAATGTTGAAAAGAAATGTGGGAATCATGATGGGGTTTGTGCAATATGCTTGGATGAGATTGTGCTTCAAGACACCGCTCTGGTAAAAGGTTGCGAGCATGCCTACTGGTTTGTCTTATCAGTCTCTTTATCTTTCTATTTACATTTCCGCTTTTCCGGAATTTTGAAGTATTGCTTTGCCATGTTGTTCTTTGTACCGTAGTTTTGATTTATGCATTTGACGCTGGAACTGTTTTCTGTATTTGTAATGCTGCTTTAGTCGTTTAATCATTTGGTTTTGGCGTTGTACATCTTTGGTGATTATAACTCATAGCCTCATTCACGATATGTGTATCCCTTGATTCAGTTTTCTTAAAAGGGCTATTGGGTTTGTTTTTGTATGGGGTAGGCTGGGCTCGCCAGGCTTCTGGCATTTCACAGTTCAGTGATTGCCATAAACATTTCATACAATAATTTGTAGTCTCTAGTGGTATGATAGTTCATGGTCTTCAAGAGTTTTGTGAGTAATATCGGTAAAGGCGCTTTCCTGGAGCACTTGTGATCTGAGAAAACACAACGAAATCAATTAGCACCTGTTGTACTGTGGGGCAAGGCTAAAAGCAATGTGTTTAAGGTGCTCGCCAATACAAGTTTGTAGGTTAAACAAAAGACGGCAACATAAAAGGTTTCCTTTCGTTAAAAAATGATTGGATATACATGTATAGCTCTTTTTTGTATAATTATTGAAATATTAGATCATAGCGATGTATTGATAAGACGTGGGTAGCATGAGATTTATGAACTGATGAAATACGTTTTTTAGATGTTTTGTGGACATTTAGACCAGAAATGGAAAGACGTTGAAATTAGTGGATGTATATTTACTTCTACCATTGACAAATGCATGACTTAGTTTTAAATGCTGTAAAGACTTTCAAGATAAAAATTTATGTTTGAAATTTTCTCATCTGTTGATGATTTATTGATTTTATTAATGAAGATGAATTTCCCATAGAATATTAGCGGCTCGTTCTCATGTTCTGAATGGATTTTATTGTTGTCTTGTCACATTTGGTCATTTCCTTTATGTTTAACTAGATAAATTCCATAGATTCTGTATCGCATTTGGAGACCATGCTCTAACTTTTACTTATCAGGTTGCTTGTGTTTACTAAATTTGTCCCAAGCCACTTAATGCAAAGCAATTTGTTTGCTTCATATCATATTCTCTACATTTTCCACACCTTTAACACTTGGACTTTGTTTCTATCTGCGCTGAAGTATCATAATGCATGCATTATCCTTTTATTGCAAAAAATTTTGTGAAAGTTTTTCGTTGAATGGGAATTATGAACTTTTTTATATTTGTATGTTCATTGTTCTGGAGTAACTAGATAAACCTCATTTACTTTGGC
The DNA here is from genome assembly GCA_028566515.2 of Pyracantha coccinea. NCBI lineage: Eukaryota > Viridiplantae > Streptophyta > Magnoliopsida > Rosales > Rosaceae > Pyracantha > Pyracantha coccinea. The sequence continues at coordinate 3,254,755 of JAOTRO020000016.1, read as the reverse complement.
ATTGCACTTTGAGATGAGTCTTTTCCATGCCAGTTGATGCTCGAGTTAATTTGATTTCTTCGTATCATTCTCTTGTGTTAACCACCCTTTGAACTCCGGAACTCTGATTTAATCTGCACTTCAGAACCATAAAGTTTGCATTTCTCTTTGACTGCAAGAATTTTAATCAAACGGGTGCTTAGTTTTCTGTTTTTGCATGTTTGTATGTTAGTGAGATATGCTCTGTATGCTCTTGTGGTTTCCAGTCTTGATGTTGTTTATGAGCTATGGTGGAGGTGCTTTTCAGGTTGTAGTCGCGAATGATATTGAGAATGAGTGCTCGTATGAGCAGTCAATCTTTTGATTTATGTCAACTGTGTTCTTTCATCCCTTTCCTTTTCCCCCCGGTCCTGAGTATAGTAATCTGAATATCTCACGTTACCCTGTTTTATAAGTTTTTCTTATTCAGAACTAGGATAATAATCTGGTATTTATTTGCTTCATACATTTCTGTGTTCCTTATTTTGCTTCTATTTGATTTCTCTTGCTCTCTATATCCACCTCCACATGTAAACTTTTATGTACTTGTTGACCTTTGAGAACTCGGAACACTAGATTTAGCGCTACTCTGAACCTTTTGGAACGCAGGCTTTAGTCAAACGATTAGTCTTTTCTCGTGTACTATGTACAGTCACATGAAGAATAAAATAGGATGAAAGCTTCACAGACTCTATTTATGTTTTATCAAGTCTTTGGGCTGTCGGATTCATAATTTTTCATTTTCCTAATGTGCAGCGCAACCTGTATTCTTCGTTGGGTGACATACAGCCAAAAACCCACCTGCCCTCAGTGTAAACATCCATTTGAATTCCTGAACGTCCATCGTTCCCTTGATGGCAGGTATCTAAAGTCCTCTTGTTTCCGTTTATGTGCATATTTAGATGGGGAGAAACTTGGTTATGACTTACCAGTGAACCTCCCAGTAGGAAGCTGTTTTTGACTTGCTTAAGAAAAGAAAGCATATCTTGTCTTAGTTACACTACCTTCACATTTTCATGCTCTGACAGCATACAAGATTACATGTTCGAGGAGAGTGTGTGCCTACTCCTTAGAGCCAAATGGTTTGAGCCGTTAGTTGTGGAGGAGCGTGAAGAGGTGTATGAAGGCCATGAGGATTATTATTATTATCCCTACGAGGATGAAGAGGATGATGATCTAGATGACGCTTACTTCAGCAGTTCATCGGTTATCCGGATTGGTAATCGAAGATGGGGAGATAATGGATACGTGAGGGGTGGGCGTCAAGAAGCAAGGCCTGTACGCAGATCAAACATACAGGACCCAGGTGCTAGTTCGTCTTGTGAGCCTAGGAAGAAAGAGGCTGCAGTGGATAAAACCGGGAGACGGGCAAAGCGGGCACTCAAACGGGAAGCGGCTGATAAGGCAGCTGCAGAGAAACATCAGCAGCATTTGGCGAGGTTGGGTCGGAAGTAATTCAGTCTAATGCAAATGCATTATATGGCAGATCATTAGCCACCCCATCGCCATCTCAATGTATAGTATTCCCTTGACGTTTTTCTTTTGGGTTAAAGACTATTTTCCGTCTACCGTGTTAAATAATGTACCATCAAAGGGAATAAAATAGGGAAAAATAAAAAAGAAAAAAAAAAAGAAAAAAAGAAGAATTCAGATATGTACATTCTCATTCTGCTTGTTTGCATTCCTGTGATATTCTTTTTTTTTTTTTTTTTCCGGAAAAAGATTTCAAAACTTCACATTTTAACAAAAAAATTATTTAATAATTTTATTAAATGATAAGGACACGAGAAGAGAAGAAAAAGAATCAAACAAAGCAAGTGTCCCATGCGCCCACAATTGCATATAATGTATGAATGCATGTGCAGACTGGATCTGCATTCGTCTCTTTACCCTAAACCCTAGAAACCTGAGCAACGGTGTGGTTTATTTATTTGTTAAAATATGAGTTTACGTAGGCCCTGCACAGAAAAGAATTCTATCTAAGAATTCTATCACGGGGTTTGTCAGCTCCAGATGGGAAATTAAAAAAAGTGGCCGCCATTTGATCATGCAACTTATAATTGCATATGCATACGATGTCAATACATGACTAAAAATTTAAGGGAATTTTAACGAAAAGTTTATAGTAATGTTCATTTTAACTAAAAATTACATTTTTACACTAAAAAGTCAATCCTGCTACTATTCACTTTATCTTTTATTTTGTCCTCATCGTTAAAATTCGAAAATTTCAAGCTATTTTTATTAGTTTTCCTTTAATTTAATGTTCTTCTTCTTCTTCTTACATGAATAATTCAGTTAGTTGGAATATAAGTGTCGGCCATTTAAGTTTACGCAGTCGTTGGATATAGAGATGAAGTTGATAGTGAGGACTGTTATTGTCTTTCATGGACAATCGAACCCGCAGATTGACCTTTGTTTCTCTTGAAATTCTTTTGTTCTTTTATTCCAAACCCCCTCTTAGGCCTTGGTTAAGTCTTGTGCTTTTGAGAATTTATAAAAAGGATCTCTTTGCGGAGTAGGTCCTACTATTAGAAAAAAAAAAATCTATTATGCAAAAAGGTATTTAGACAACTTTTTTAATTAATTATTAACCCACATCAGCACATAACAAATTTTTTTTACAGAATTATGGCGGAATGATCATATTGATTTACGACACCTATTTTTAAGGACTACATTCATCAATTTTCAATTTTAGAGATCTATCTTGATGGTTTGGATCAATTTCAGGGACCATCTTGATGGTGTGAGTCAATTTCAAGGACCATTTGTGATAAAAACCAATAAATCTTGTGGGGCCCATTTATGTGCCACATTAGCACTTAATTGAAATTTTGACAGAATTATGACAGAAGGACCACATTGATTTACGACAGCTATTTTCAAGGACTACATTGATTGATTTTAAATTTCAGAGACCATCTTGATAGTGAGGGTAAATTTCAAGGACTATTTGTGATAAAAATCCTTTATTATATTAAACTTTTGCTTTTTTTTCATTAAAGTTGAAGTCCCTTTTATTAAAATTTAAGCCATTTTCCTTATGTTGGTACCACATAATATTGGGCCTCAGTATTTGGGCCTCGGGATTAAGCCCATAATTTGTGTAATAGGAGGAGCCCCTTATTCTATAAAAGGGACTCTCCTTCACCCTCATTAAAGGGAACAACCATTTCTGAGCATTCTCAGACAACTCTCCCCAGAGGTCTGAAACACTCTCAGATCCTCTCTCCCTCACATTTAGAGAGAGAGCATTCAGAGCAAACACAACTCTCTCCCCAGAGCTCTCACAACTCTCAGAGACTCTCTCCCTCACAACTCTCTTCCTCTGAGGGACTCCCCCTCAACACTTTGCAACCCATACATTTATACAGAAATACAATCAACATCAGTATGGACGTAGCCCAAACATTGGGGTGAACCACGATATATCTTTGCGTTCTTGAGCGTTTGTGCGATCCACGGTCGGATTTACGTTGGTCCAAGATCCACCCGGTTTTGTGCATCAACATTTGGCGCCGTCTGTGGGAAACGACACGAAAAGCTATGTCGGTTCTCTCTCAATTTCTCATCACACCACCGTGAAACTCTCACAAGCTCCACCGTGGATCTGCACAAAATCAAGAAAAACCAAAAAACAGAAACACCAAACCAAACCAAATCAAATCTTTCTCTCTTCAGTCTACCATGCTCACTTTTTTAAGCTGACACAGTCCCTTTCTCTTCTGGGTTTAATCTGAAATTTTATCATCCTTTATCTCTGAGCCCATTTTTTCCTCACAAATTTGCTTGACCTTTCCACGCTTTCCCATTGAGTCTCTGATCCCACTTTCCTGTATTGGTTCTAAAACCCTGGGTTAATCCTCCCCAACCCACTTCCCTGTGAAGATGAAGTCTTCAACTCGGTTGGACTCGGCTCTGTTCCAACTCACCCCAACTCGGACCAGGTAATCCTTTCTTCTAATCAACTGGGTTTTTGATGAACTGTTTTTTTTTTTTGTTTTTTGTTTTGGATAATAAAGACTTGATTTGGTTTTTTTTGCAATTGGTAAAGTATTGGGTTATGAGCAATGTCTAAGTTGGAAATTTACTACTTTTTGGATTTTGATATGATTGTTGGTGTTTTGGAATTGGATCTTTTGGTGTTTTATTGGATATCCATGTTATGTGTATATTTTGTTTTGTCATTGCATGTGTGGAAGTGTTTGATTATTTGGTACTCAATCTTTTCTGGCCTGCTTTGCTTTGTTTTTGTTCAGTTTGCATACCTTGATGAATTCTAGTGTCCATTAGTTTAAATTCATTTGGAGGTACATTTGGTGGACATGTATAGATTTATTGATTGAGAAGCCGCAAGCATTTGTATTCTAACCTAAACAAGGAAAGATTTTGATGAAAGTGGCACTATTTTTTATTGCTTATCCTGTTATGTTTCGAGTTTATTATGCGAAAATATGATTGTGAAAGTTAAAGTGGTGCCAAATTGTTCTTCATTTTGATATTTTTTTGCCCTTTTCCTTCCGTTTTGACAGGTGCGATCTGGTTATATCCGCAAATGGAAAGACGGAGAAAATAGCTTCCGGTTTGCTGAATCCATTTCTGTCCCACTTGAAGACTGCACAAGAACAGATGGCCAAGGGTGGTTATTCAATTATTCTTGAGCCAGAGTCCGGCAGTGATGCAACATGGTTTACAAAGAGTACGGTGGAAAGGTCTGTAATGGAATCCAGTGCCCCTCTACTATTTAGGGTATTTGCAACATGTTTGATAAGTGCATAAGTTTGATCTTCTCAGCTAAGCACACCAACTAGAAATTGTAGGGTAACATGACTATTGCATGCAATGCATGCTTGATCTCTAATTTTGAACCCCTTCTCATTTTGAAGTGTAAATGCAGCTGATTTCTCTATATTTGTCATCAAATGTTTCTTACTAGACCTTATAGGCTCAACATTTCATCTTACGAACCTATGAATGTTGCCAGAGCTTTACATGCAATATCTTGTGTGCTGCAATGATATTTCTCGCCCCGGAAAATTATCATACTGTGCTAATACGTGAAGTGAATCTTAGGTTTGTTCGCTTTGTGAGCACCCCAGAGATCTTGGAACGGGTGTACACTTTAGAATCTGAGATTTTACAGATTGAAGAGGCAATTGCAATTCAAGGAAATAATGAGATGGGACTTAATCATGTAAGTAAAATCTATTAGTCATCAATGATCTGTGTGTGGTATGTCATAGAAAAGTCAGTCTCAGCTTCTTTGTGGCAGGTAGAGGACAATCATGGAAAACCTGTAGATAGCGTTGAAGGTAATGTTGAAAAAAACAACTAAACAATGTCACACAATGATTTTCTTATTAGTAAAGTAAGATTTTTTTTTGCCGTTTCTGTTTTCTTTCAATTTTGCACTGGACAGCTGATATTTAAGTTGTATACCCTTCCCACTCAACACACTTGATGCAGATAGTTTTAGTGGTCCCAGCTAATGCGTCTATCAGGTGGCGACAGCCCCTAACTTTCCGACCATGCTTCACCATAAACCAGTTTTTTTCTCTCTTATGCAAGCTTTGCCTTTGGGGTCTATATAGGAAAAAAAGGAGGGTGTTGAGGTACGAGAGGGGGTTAACGGGGAAAGTTTTAAATGCTTATTCATATCAGAACATGAAGTCTGGTGAAAGTTTCACTGGGCTTCTATCTCTTTCCTCCCTTTTCCCACTTCATTTTTGTTTCAAATAATGGGAAGCAAATACTCGGTCAACTAAGCTCTGTAATCTGTTGTCATGTATGTTTTAGTTTCCGATTAAAAAGACTGTAGTTCCTTCTTTGTTTCTCTAGTTAATGGCCCTTCTACATGATTTTGATCCCCAAATTATTTATGACAGGAAACAAGCTTTTGCTAGATACTAATGAAGAGAAAGCAATTGTCCTTTACCAGGTTTAAATTTATACCTTTTTATTTCATTTGTGTTTGTTGTTTAATGTCTGATTTGGTTTCTCTTATAAAACTGGCAGCCTGATACCCAACCTGAAGCAAATGGACCCACTGCTCAAGGGGAAAATTCAAAGTATTTGCCATCTCTCTCATATTCTTTTGTGATGCTCCAAATCCCATGTACTGTGCCTCTCATGGGTTAAATTTATCATGAAAAGTAAACTATTGTTCAAGGGCTCATCACATGTGATCTTGAAATTTTAGGCATCACTTCGAACCTAAATTCCCTTCGATTATCCTGCTGTCATTTCAAGTAAACCAGGGAAGCGTATGGGCGTATGGAACCTCCTCCCCCTTATGTCTCCTTTATATATAGTTGAAGGGTGGTTATCATTTGCTAAAAAAGAAAAAATTGGTAAACTAGTGATGCCAGAAGAAAAAAAAACATGGTTTGTATCATATTTCTCTAAAAGTCTGATGGAAAAAAGAAGTTAAAGGGTCAGCACACACACGGGATCACACACATCTTCGTATACTCACCAACATAATTTCTATTGATGAGATTCAATCCAATGGAGGGATGTTTAGTTTCTTGCCACTATACATTGCATCACATATTATTAGGGTATGTTCACTGCAATGGTTATGGTATTGAGCTCTTCATGTCATAAGTATTCTTTCATCACTGTTATGATATAATTGTATTTGTGTTTTAATTTTTTTCAGTAATAAGAATAACATTATTGCAACTGCTAATCCATTCATCTAATAATATGGTAGAGTTCAGCTTTTAAAAGTCCTGGAGACACGCAAAACTATGCTGCAGAAAGAGCAAGGTATGGCTTTTGCACGTGCTGTTGCCGCAGGTTTTGACGTTGATCATTTGGCACCATTGATATCATTTGCTGAATGCTTTGGGGCCTCACGCTTAATGTGAGTAGAATTTTTTCTACTGGCTACTTTACCATTAACACGTGGCTGAATATTTTATATCAGAATCTTTCCTGATAATGTTAACTTTATCAATCTAACAGGGATGCTTGTAGAAGATATAAGGAACTGTGGAAAAGAAAGCATGAAACTGGGCAGTGGCTTGAAATTGAAGCTGCTGAAGCAATGGCTAACCGATCGAAATTCTCTGCCATGAATGCATCAGGCATAATGCTTTCGAGTGCGACCAACCAACAAGTAACTGCAGGTAGGAGTACAAATTATAAGAGGTATCATACCAATAATTAACTAACCTAATTCATCATTGGGACACTGCTCTATTGTTGTCTGAGTCTTAAATAATTAGACAGGATCATTAATTTCAGTTGTAAAGAGGAAGGGTGTGAAGCTCTATTTGGGTCACAAATATGTGGAGAATCTAATGTTTTGACTTTGAGAAGGGCCCCATTTATCACACTGCATGGATTTAGTATAATCATGCTCCAAAATTATGTAGTATCATGTTTGCACATTGTTATCCGTCTTTGCTCGCTACTTTTAGGCCTAGCTGAAAAGATTTTGTCTGCTTATTTATACAGAAGAAAATCCTCCCGCGGAGCATCAACCCCCATTAAGCCACCAAGAATGTTTTCCTGGCCAGTTTCCCCATCAGATGTACCCTCCCTGGCCTGTTCATTCTTCTCCAGGTGCATTACCAGCGTATCCACCATATCCTATGCAAGGCATGCCTTATTATCAGAATTACCCAGGAAGTAGCCCATTTTTTCAGCCACCTTATCCAACAGTAGAAGATCCTAGACTCAATCAAGGTCAAAGAATACAGAAAAGGCACTCCATGGATAGCAGTAATGGAAATACTGAATCAGATGATCCGGAGTTGGAGAAGGGTTTTTCAAAAAGTCACGAATCAGGAAAGAGGGCTAGCCGCTCAGGTAAAAAGCAATCAGGCAGGGTTGTCATTCGGAACTTAAATTACATCACTGCAAAGGGGAAGAACTCTTCAGATAGCGAATCAGCTAGTGACTCTCAAACTGATGAGGACAATGGAGATTTTGAGGGTGGCATTCCAGAGAAGAAGGTTATGCACCCTCATAAATCCTCGAAAATAAAAGAAACTGTTCCTATGAAGGAGGGAGATGAAGGGAACTGGCAGGCATTTCAAAATTTCTTACTCAGAGATCCTGATGAAGACAGACGCGATCTTGACCAAGGCATGTTTTCTAATGAAAAGAAGAGTCAGCTGAAAAGACGACAAACTAACCTGGGGGATGATCCTTTAGTTTCTGGTGGTCGAGATAGGGGAGAAATTCGAGAAGGAAATACAACAGATATTAATAAATTTAATGGAAATGTTACCCGCATGCGAAAGTCATCAAATGATCAAATGTTGATATCTGCAAGAGATGATCAGTTGGGTCACGGTAATGGGCAAATGGATTTACAGACTACAGAAATAGATGGCAGAAGGGGTGGTTATAGGAGGGCTGCCACTGATGATTTTATGATTCATGGACATAATAACCAGTCAGGTTTTACAAGTTCTCCATCGGACCCTCTTGCAATAAATGGATTTGATCGTGCAACCAACAGTTTGGATAGGAGGTCTTCTCACATGGATGATGATTCATACATAGTTCCATTGAGGTCAATTTCACTAGACCATCTCGAAAACAATGACAGAAATGCTATTGACATGGGCTCTGAGTTCCCATCAGCAGCTGAGAAGGTGGAAAGCTCCCAAGTTAATTATGAGCCAGATGAATTGACTTTAATGCCTGAGCGTGGTGCAGAGAAGGGTTCAACAGGCTACAACCCTGCTTTGGATTATGAAATGCAAGGTGCTTCTCTGGATAAGAAGCATAAGGAGGTTTTGAGTGACAAGCAAGGGTCTAAGAAGCCTGACAAGGATAAGAAATCAAAAATGGTTTCAGATAGTTCCGATAAGAAGATTGGGGGACCAATAAGGAGAGGAAAGCCCTCAAAATTGAGTCCTTTGGATGAAGCGCGGACGCGTGCTGAGAAACTAAGAAGCTATAAAGCCGATCTTCAGAAAATGAAGAAAGAGAAGGTTATTTATCATTTTCCTATCTGTTTTGCTTTTTCACAGAGTAAATTTACTAAGACCTCTCCTAGTCTTACAAAATTACATATGCTATTCTCCCTTGATCCAAAGTTTAGAATTTTTCTTTTCGAAACACTTTGTTAGTACTATCTTCTTGACAGTTTTTTTTATGCCTTGGACTTGTAACTGAGTTTGAAAAGTTTTTATTTTTATTGGAAGTTCAAAAGTTGGATCAATATTCTCTATATTGTTGTCACCAGCCTCTCCACCATCTTGCACACCTATTTCAGAAAAGAATTTTTTTCCTTTAATACCCAGATTTTTAATTGTTAAAATTATTAGAAATTATTCTGAAATCCACTATGACAAGGGAGGCTAGTATAGTTTCTTAAAATTGGAGGTATGTAATTTATTTGTTTGTTATAATTTCCCATAATGCTTGATTTCACTATGAAAAGTAGAAACCCTCAATGTTCTAAAATCGATATGCAGTAGTCGGGCATCGGGTAGGGGCCTAGCACCCTAGGGACTAGGCGTTTTATTTTATTTTGATTAAATTTGTTATATAAAATAAATAAGTGTCTACTTATACTTAAAAAAATAAATTCATAATTTAATTAGGAAACTTAAATCATATAAAATGTCTTATGGATGAAGATACTTTTACAAGTTAGCCATGTCCTTGTCAGACACATTGCATGTTAGGACATCAACATGTGTATCAAACTTGTATATCTCTTTAAATCATATAAAATGTGTCATAAAACTATGAAGCACTGGAACTTTTACAAGGTGGTCCTGTCCAAGGGCAGAACTAGAATTTTTTTACAGGGTGGGCTAACTTTAGATTTATTGTTCTATTTTTTTGGTTTATAAAACGAAGAACTGATGAGTACAATTTTAAAGAGTGTAACATGGACAATTGAAAGTTATAACATAAAACCAGACGTTGATCGACAAGTATGAAACATACAGATATGTACAAACAGAGAAGTGAAACAAAAGAATCAATAAAAAAAAGCTAAAATCGATTGTTCTAAATTTCAACTATAATTTTTTTTTATAAATAATAACAAAAAATGAACTTAATGAGCTAAATAAATAATGGCCTGCATTTGAAAATAGATAGGTATATAGACAAACAATTTGATTGTCCCACCAAAGCTACATGCCCCACAGTCCATGGTAGCCTGAATGTAGTTCTGCTTTGGTCCTATCCACGTTTTTTTTTTTTTTTTTTTACACCTGAACATATTTTGTAGACTTGGTGTTTTTCTTCAAGAAACATCCCCAATGAGTTTATGATTTTTAAATTAAAGAGAGAGGGAAAGAGTTCACAAATCAGAATTATATAACTTTAAATCATTAGTAAAAAATAAAGTTCACATATTATAAAAAAATGTAATTGCTGCTTTCAATGTATCGCTGATCCTATTTGTTTTGCATCGTAACTTTTTTCCTGGGTCTGGTGCCCATGTCTGTGCTACAAGAGGTTATATGTGTTGTACAGTTGGCTTCACATGCTTTATGCTAGCTAGTTTATCGGGTTTACTCATAACCTTTTTCAATTTTTGCACTTTCGGTTATCAGGAAGAAGAAGAGATGAAACGGCTGGAAGCTTTAAAGATACAGAGGCAAAAGAGGATTGCTGCTCGAGGTGGTTCCATCCCTGCTATGTCACCATTGCCCTCACTGCAAACCAGGAAACAAGGGCCAACAAAACTATCTCCGAGTACTCACAAAGGATCAAAGTTTAGTGATCCAGAGCCAGGGTCATCATCCCCTTTGCAAAGGATGCCCAACAAAACTGGCGTTGTGGGCTCCGCGGATTCTCACAAAACCTCCAAATCCAGCAAACTGAGTACCGGAAACCACTCTGCTGGACACAGGTTAACCCAGTCTGTATCTTCATTGCCTGAACAAAAGAAAGACATCGCCGGTGTTGCAAGTAATGCTAAGCCATCCATGGCACAGATTAGAAGATTATCAGAGCCTAAGGTAACTAACAGCCATCATGTTACTCCAGTGAAGCCGCGGAGTACTGTAACAGCATCAAAGCCAAAAGTTTCTGTTGGGCCCGAGAGCAAGAAAATATCTGCTATCGTGAATTATGACAAAAGCAAGGCTGCTACTCTCCCAGAATTGAAAATCAGGACACCCAAGGGACCTGATGCTGCCCAGAGCACATCAACAACAAAAGGAACGACACAGAAAGATAATTCTGTGAAGTCTACTTCTGAAGGTGGTCAACTGAGGAGGAATGATGACAAAAATTCACACCAGAGTGATCGGGATGACAACCCAGTAATTGAGAAAACTGTTGTGATGCTTGAGAATCCTTCCATTCCTATAGTACATGCATATGAAGAAAAATTAGGGGATGCAAAAGGACAAAATATTAGGGAGAAATCAGGGGATATGTCAGAGTATGCTGCGATTCGGGCCCCAGTTTCACCACTTACAACTGATACCATCAATAGGGAACCCACTCATGACCTATTACAGCGGAAAAATCAATCTCATGAGGTATGGCTGGGCAGATAACCAAGGACTTTGCTTACAGTTTTCGATTGTTAGCCTTTACTGACTACAATTGACAATGATGGGTGTGATTGATCTGAAAGTATTACAGCTAAATTTCAGTGTTTACAGTCTTGAATACTGCAATTTCAATAACTGTGACACTAGAGGAAGATTCATAGGTTTTACTCAGATGCATTGTATCAATTCTTGGTCATTGTTCCCAGCTAACAAAAGTGCAGTTCATATACTATTACCATGTGAAGTTCAAAAGGCTTTTTATTTTTATCTTTATTTATTTTATGTTTCCTAGTCATAGCATCCGAATTTTATTTGCAGTTCAATTGCTTTGGTTATTTTTTTGGGTGTTATGTAGGTTGTTAGGCTTTTCTCTTTGTCTGCCTATTGGAAAAGAATATATTTTTATATTTTGGTCATATCATTAATTTTGGATCAATTTCCGAGTGGTCTTTGTGCAAATGTTTATTGATGATCTAATATTTTTGTATAACCACTTTGATGGATAGGGCACCGTGAGTAATATGGAGAAGGAACCAGCAAAGTCTCCAAGCAATAGCATCGTTGGAAAGCCGTATCAAGCTCCTTATGTGCGAGTTTCTTCTCTGGAAGATCCATGTACTCAGAATTCTGAGTACGGAAAAGCACCCCCAAACTTAGAGACTCTGGCAACAGGCACAGTGACCATAAAAGCGTTTGTATCTGAGTCTAGTAACCTGGAAAAGATTCCAGAAGCAATTGAAAGGCCTCAGGCAAAGGAATCATCAAAAGGGTTTAGACGGCTGTTAAAGTTTGGGAAAAAGAACCATGGCTCATCATCAGGTGAACGTAATGTTGAATCAGATTACATCAGCATAAATGGTACTGAGACAGCTGATAATGGGACAAACAATGTTTCTTCTAGTGAAGGTAACTTTGCATTATGCCCTTAAAACATATAAACAAAAGCATTTTGATGACTGATCAGTCATTATGTGTGGTAGACAGAATTTGAAGTGTGATTAACATTACGGAAAGAATAAAAGAAGACTAATGAAAAATTGCAGCTATAACTAAGTGTCAAGACAGGAAAGTTAACAAATCTGAAATCCACACGATTTTGGTTGGATTTGGATATGTGGACTTAATTCATAAAATAGCGATTCAGCTTGTGTTGACTAAAGGAAAAAAAGAAGTCAAAGTTAACCAGTCCTGTACCATTTTGCTCAATCTAAACTCTCGAAACTAAAGTACATACGATTCTCGTTGAGAATATTACACTTTTTATTGTGCCAGTTAAACTTTATACTATCCAAATCCATTGTAGATTAAATATTTCTAAAGCCGTCTCTTTAAAAGAATGTCTAATTCATGTGCCTACTTTTTCTGATTGTCAAAAACTCACTCCGGATACTGTAGGGTGTTTTATCCGTCTGTTAAGTGTTTCACCTAACAAGGCCAATGAGTGGGCAATGCATGTGTAATCTCATATTAGTGTCCAATGTGGCACATGGAGAGCTAGTTCAGTTTTTCTTGTGCAGTTCCAGGAACTCTGCTTCCATTCAATACTAAGAGTCACAAGTGAAGAAAAAAAAGAGTCAATGAAATGTTTTGCTGGTGTGACTTTGGCTGGGAGTTCACTTTGCTTTGTTTTGTGTGCTGCTGTGTTGCACGAGTTTTTGATTGCTGTCTCTCCTATGTTTTTTGTTTGTCATCACTAGGTTTTTGTTCATTTACGAAGATTGCAAAGTGACTGGTTTGTGAAAAAATAGAAATTTGTAATGTCAAAGGGGGGATTAGGTGAGTGGGAGGTTATTTATGGAGTTTGATCTCGAATGCTACATAAGCTGACTCATTTTTTATGCTCCTTTCCAGTGTTTACATTAAAGAATCTGATCTCACAAGATGAAACTCCTAATTCCAGCTCTACACTGAAGTGTAAGTGTTTACAATTTCTGCAACATGCGTTGCTTCGTTCATTCATTTTTCTTTTCCTTTTAATGTTTCAATTATTCTAGTTGTGACTTACAAGTTCTTTCAAATGGATACAGCTTCTCGCCATTTCTCCTTGTTGTCACCATTCAAAAGTAAGACTAGCGAAAAGAAGCCGACAACGTAACAATGTGAATGCTTACAAAATTGAAGGCGAAGAAGCAACAAGCCCTCTCTTATTTTGCCATCACTTGGCTGCAATCTGAGTCTTCAAAGCTATACGGATTTTCCTCTCCTGTATGTTTAAAAGTAAAATCTTAGTTTTGTTGTTGTATAACTTGTCTTTGTACATTCATATTAGT
>JAOTRO020000016.1:3220047-3233020 GCA_028566515.2 Pyracantha coccinea | reverse complement strand
GAAGGTATATTACTCTCTAATTTATCACCATCATCTTTTTTTTTAACGAATGAATCAATAGCTCTTAACCTCTTCATTGAACGTTAACCTAACAAATTGAACAACAACAATACAAGTTTATATAATAAATTATATTTCTAAAAAGTCTATCAGACTATCAGAAAAAATATATTAAACTTGAAACTGAATTTTTAAAGTACGAACTCTTAAAGTTAAAGCAATAAACAAATAAAATCATCAAGACTTAATAATAAAGTGGCAAAAAAATTACAAAAAAATCAATAAACTTTCTCACTTGTATGCTTGGTTTATGTGAATTGTAGACGAGACGAAAGTTTTTTGAAAAATGAAAAATGGCCACGGTTGTATCCCGAAAGTCAAAAATAAAATAATAAACTACTCCTAAGAAACCAAAAATAATAAAATATTAAACCTACTTTTTAAAACCCGGATGTCTATTCCTAAGAAACCTAAACTAATCACTATGGACTAGTCCCTAGAAACTAATCAAATAAAAAGACCTATAGAGTCTAGACCTATACTAGAGACGTGAGTGTATGATTTGAAATATAATATTATTAAATTTCGATATTGATTAAAGTAAATAATTTTTTAATATTTATTAACTCTCGCTTTCTTTTAAAGGTAGTTCTATTTTTCAAAACTTTTTCTTATTGGGTGGCTATAACAGTTAAAAATAATAAAATAGTCTAAATTAATAGTATTTTTTAACCTCAAACAACTAAAACTCTCCCTATGCTAGAGCCCACTCTAGCCTTGTTACTGCCTCCCTATGCTAGAGCCCATCCTAGCCTTGTTACTGTCTCCGCCGTTGATGATGGAGAGGAGTGTTGCATTTGCATTATGACGTGGATCTGAATCTCGTCTGCTATCTAATCTAACATCTAATTTAACAAATTTTAGTGTTAAAGATTAGGCAGATCTCACCCGAGTCAAAGGAGATTTTAATTCCTAGTCCATGATTATCTCCATATGAAATATGAGCTTTAATACGCGCTATCATGTTTTGGTTTTAGCTACCGTAAATTCATTTACTTAATAATACATTAACAATCTAATAATAAAATATACGATTAAAAAGAGAGAATATACTAACAGTTAAATAGTAAATCAATTAAGGGCATAATTGTACTGTAATTAATCCTCTATTTTTGACCTTTTTGTACACTCTAATTCTATCTTTTTCTTAATTTGTTTAATCCAATAACAAGAATAAAAGAGCGAGGTGCTGCAATCGAGATATAATCTGAATTTTTGTGTTTGGGATTGACTAACACGGTGATTTTAAACATTTGTTTTAAATCTTACATTATACATTAATTTATCTTACTTACTCATCTCACACAATCAAGTGTTTTCATCTTTTTCCCGATCCAGATTTATTAATCCGTCAACTCCTAACTACGAGATTTCGAGAAGAATGAATTCGAGGAGATGAAACTGAAAGAATATGCGCATAAATTATTACTTGATTATAAAACGAAAAAAAAAAAAAAACAGAATAAGAAAATGAAAATTAAAAAAATTAAAACGGCCACGAACCCGCCTAGCCTTGAGCGGGCTGGCGGTTAGCCCTTTCGCCAATCCAACACGTCTTCGTGTGCCGGACTCTGCGGATTCGTAGTTGATCCCCAAAACAGTCAATTAGTCAAATCCCTTTCACTCCTTCTATACATTCACCTTCCAAATCAATTCAAATCACGGAAGAAGGATCCGATTCTCCCATTGCAATTTCTCCACCCAAAGGTTTCCCGTTTCTGGAATAATCGAATCCAACCCAACCCACATTTTGATTTTCGATTTTGGTCCTCACCATTTCTGCAATCTCACTCAGATCCCACCGCACCAGCAACTTTCATGTAAGATCCGATCTTCCTCTCACTCTATCTAAATTACCCATTTGTTGTTCATCTGGATCTTTTTTTCGATTAAGCTGAAAGATTTGAGCTTTATTTGTAAATTTTACTGTTTTTTTTTTATGTGATTTGAATGGTGATATGAATTGCACAGTGAAGTGGGAAGAAGATGGAGGGGACTGTGTTCGCTCCTGCTCTGGAAGGATTCAAGACTGTCAAGTCCGAACAAGGAGAGATTCTGACCAAGCCTTTCCTTGATGTCTGCAAGCAGATTTTGCCTGTTATAGGTTCATTTCTCCCCCTCTTTTGCTCTGACCTAGAAATTGAACCGGGTTTTCGTTTTCGTTAATGCCCGATTGCTGTTTGTACCTGGTTTTTAAGCACAATGCTAGCTACCCATTTGTTAAAATTTTATAATATGAGCTTCGTGAGTTGGTTCTGGGCTTGATCCTTTTGACTTGCAAGTTGAACTTCGAAATTCTGGTGTTAGATAAGTTTGGAGCTGCTATGACCCTTGTTAAATCGGACATCGGAGGTAACATAACGGTAAGAATGTTCTTTTACTTGGTATTTTCCCCATTTTTGCTCGCTGTGAGTTTAGTAGAATTATGTTTTGTGTTGTCTAACTTGTATATGTCAGTTATCTATATTTCCATACAATGTAAACAAGTTAGATCATCTTTTAGTTTTTTAATTTTTTTATTTTGAGCGCCCATTTGTATTCTCAATTTCGTCAATTTTGGGTTTTTACAGAGATTGGAATCTAAATATACATCCAACCCTGCCGCATTCAACCACTTGTACAGATTGGTACAAGTTGAGATTGAAACGAAAACAGCAAAAGCATCATCCAGCTGCACCAATGGTCTTCTTTGGTTGACAAGGTAAATGATATGATCATTAACGTGTGCTTTTGTGCTTTTATGATGTTGCGCTTTGTAAGAATTGATACCTCATATGTATGATACTATTCTTATTAATTTCAGAGCAATGGATTTCTTGGTAGAGCTATTCCGGAACTTACTGGAGCATCAAGATTGGTCAATGTCACAGGCTTGTACAGATTCCTACGGCAAGACCCTGAAAAAATATCATGGATGGCTTGCTAGTTCAAGTTTCAGTGTAATGTCTCTGATGCCCCTTCCATTATTTGATGCACTATCAGTTTTCATACTGGCTTTAGTCCTTTGATGTCTTATGCTGGACTTGGATAGGACTATGACAGTGATTATATTTATGCAAGTTCAGTGCTTCCGTTTTAAAATGCTTAACTGTGTAAACTTTTCGTTTTGTATGGCCCTGGAGGTACTCTTATGGTTTTGCAAATCTCTATTTATAAACTACTCTTTGGTGCTATTCTTTCTCTTGTACACGAATTTAGGCATGTAAAAAGTACAGATCAGAAACCAAGAAACTATTAATTTTTATTAACCCTGGAAGCTTTTTCTTTTTGAAAAATCCCTATCGTAATAGTCTTACTCTTCCAGTAGAGAATGGTTTCTAAATTTCTGATACTACGAGTAAAGTCCACTTAGATATAATTATCCATTAGTTGATCATTACTTGTACTCTGAGATCTAATTATTATACAGTTCCGTTTTAGTATTTCACCTCTTGTTTACTGAATGTTTGAAAGATATAGCGAACGAGAACTTATTTCTATAGAAATTTGAACTTATTAGTCACTATAATGATAGGTTGCCATGAAGCTTGCTCCTGACCGAAAGAAGTTCATGGAGGTGATAGGAGGCAACGGCGATATCATGGGTGACATAGAGAAATTCTGCACTGCCTTTACTCCTCTTCTTCAAGAGAATCACAAGTTTTTGGTAAGGTTTTATTTGTGTTGCCGAATTTAGTGAGAGCCAATTTCTATGACATCATTGTTTAGTTCTGCTCTGTTTTGAAAATTCCCCGAACTATTGCTCTTGAAACAAATTATACTAAAAAGTAACTCGGGTCTTGTAAGATTAGTGAAACTCAAAGGTCTGAAATATCCTTCAGTTGGAAGGGAAGTTCCGTAATTTCCTCCAGTTGTGATTCCATTGATTTTCTATATGGAAACAACAATGAGAACTGAAGACAATAAATTAATAACTGATTTGCTATCGGAAACAGTTAAAATATATGCTGACGAAGTTTATTCTATTGACACAGGCTAGGGTCGGCATGGATGATTTGAAGGCTTCGTAATTGATAAGGTTTTCTGATGAGAGGAAGCTTGTGCCCTTGGACATGTCCTAGTCCTTCAACTTAAAACATGAAAAATAATGCAACTTTTTCCTGCATTTAACTTGGATATTTGATTTTATGTTTGATGTTAAATTCTTATGAATGTTTATTACGCAGGGTATCCGATTGTTATTTGGTTTTATATGCTGCGTTTCTTGCTCGTGCCTTGAGTTGTTATCCTGCTTTCTTCTTGTATGCTTTGGTTGACATGAGGTATTGGATGAAACCAGTGTTTAAAATATCGGTATCGGTGGAAATATCGATATGCGAATTTGTGGAAATATCGACCAAGTTTTTATATCTTTGTTTGATTTGGACATATCGACCAAGAAATTTTAAACACTGGATGAAACTAACGTATAACCCTCTCCTTAACCAGAAATTCGAAATGGGTAAATTCAATATAATCGATTGCTAACGTTACTCGAGGCCTTTGGTTTTCTCCACTCTCTATTTGCGGCTTGACGTTGATGCAGGTAGTAGTGTTCCCTTTCTCGAAATCCTGTCCCTACCATATGGATTTCTTTACCATAGAAAATCGAACCCTCAACCCTGACCTATCTTCGCCTTCCTACATTCTCTAACCATTTGGGCTAGCCCATAAATGAGACGTAAGCTAGGGCTGTAAATATGAACCAACTTCGTTCATAAAAGGACATCGACATCGCCTTTTTGTACTTAGGTTTTTGCGACACGTTACACTTAGATTTGTACAAACTTCATTAACCATATTGTGTGACCCACAATGTTGTTAACTAAAAATGTACAACTACTCTCTCATCAAATTCTACGATTAGAGTAGCTAGCTAGTTAAGTATGCCAATGTGGCAATTGATCGTGTCCTAATTTGGAGCTAGCAAATAGAATCCATAAGGGCACAAACAAAAATTTACGTGGTATGAGAGTACAACAGATCGAAAGAAATTTCAAGTTCGAATTTTTGACCTCTATTGATTAATGAACAAAAGCACAACGTATTAAAATTACTGGCATCTATCGGTCATGATTAAATAAAGTGGACGTTAATTCAATTTTCATTCATTTTCTCCTATATTCTCAACTTTCTCTATTTATGATTTTATAAGTAAACACGTCATAAAACGTATTTTTGAGTAGTACAAAAAAAAGTTACAAAGACATGGTAATTGCACATTTTATTCTTTCGTTAAACAAATGATTTATTGGAGTGAGTTGTTGTGGGTGAATTAGAAAATGATAAAAGATTAGGAAGAGGATGATAAATGAGATGTGAGCAACTAGTACAATTCCACAACTGCCACACAATTGTTTTCCCCAACCGCTTTTGCCGCGCATTCACTGAAAAACCGTTAACAAGCCCCCTCACCCAAATTTAGCCTATGGTTCTCGCCATTTCTACTTCTATCTCTCTTTCTTTCGCACCCGAAAATCCGGTGACCTACAGGTTTTGATGACTGGCCACCGGGAACGAGCACTGCACTCGCCACCGGGACATCCATCAAAACCTGTGCTCTTATTTTAATTCTGATTTTTTTTGGATTTTCCGACTCATGAAAAAAATTAGTTCAGACCTCATGGCACCACATCCCACATTTGCAAATGTGGGTTTGTAAATTGGCCTCTCTTTGCCCAGTTGGATTATTTGGGTAGGGTTGGCAACATTTATCATGATGTCTTCTTCACATTGCTAGACCTTGTTGTATCAATGCCTTTCTTCTCAAGGTACCAGAACAACTTTTTTTTTTTTTTTTTTGGATCAATGGGGGAGGCGGGATTCGGACTTTTTTGTGTTGCGCTAATTGGGGATCAATTTCGAAAATGACACAAGATGGTGTAGCAACTAGCAACTGATGAATATTCTTTGGGAAGAGGAGTTTCCAAATTGTTGCTGTAGTATTGATTCTTTTCTCCGTTTTGTGGTCTTCATGATCAGAAGTTTGTCATACACATTGTCGCTTTCTTTGCATTTGAAGTTCCGAATAAGCGCTGCTGTCCATACGCGCTACACTTGCAACTTAATTTTCTGCTGAAGGTTTCTTCTGAAGTGCATGTCCTGAACCACTTGAGCCAACAAAATGGCTACCAAGGTGAAGGGCCTCTTGAAAGGCCTGAAACACTTTTCGCAAATGTTTGGTACATGCAATTTCCGTTGATTTTTTGAACATTAATTCGATTCATTTGGTTTCTCATCATACTATGTCCTTGTCATGAATTGATTAAATAGTTGTGCAGTGTCTGATTTCAACATATGTTCTTGGTGAAATTAGCTTGCGGTTCCTATCGTCAGCAAGAATTAACAATGCAAACTAAAATCTTGCAGGATTTTTTGCTTTTTCCTTAATGTCTTCAGGGTGATATGAATAATCTTTTACCACAAGTTGAAAAGGAAGGGCAAAGTGATTGACCAAGTTGTACAAATTTTGCAGATGAGAAAAATGATGACATACAAATTGGATTTCCCACAGATGTTAAGCATGTTGGGCACATTGGATGGGATGGTCCCTCTACAAATAGTACTCCGAGCTGGGTACGTTGCCCTTTCTCCGTCTCTCGATCTTAAACATCCACACTAGTTAATCATTCTTAATTCAAAAACCACATTTTTTCCATTTTACATAAAAATGTGACTATGACATTCATCTTGCAGATGAATGAGTTCAAAGGCGCTTCTCCAGAAGTCTCATCCCCCGGGCAATTGACTGTTAAAGAACTGTCCTTCCAAGGTTTGCTAGTTTTTCTAACACGACATATCTTTTCCACCTCATAGTATTAGCCTCAGATTGACTGTCTGACAACGTAGCACGTCACATTTTGACGTGCCATTAAAATTGATCACCGTCTTTTGCAGACATGCATAAAACAAGCCTTGCTGCCCAAGAATTGGTGCAGCGAAATGACATTCCAAGGACTAGGCGTCATTCCACAGGTGAATCTGAAGGTTCCCCAACCAAGAAGAGCTCTGATGGATCAAAGAAGCATTCTAGGCGCCACCGCTCCAAGGAAGGAGCAATGGATTCACCGTCTCGCGAGTCTCGAGAAGGTAGTAGCCGTCATTCAAGAAGAAGCCGGAATTCTAACAATCTTGGATCGGAATCCCCCTCACAAGACCCTCCTGGAATACCAAAGCAAAGGAAGAAAAAGGGGTCATCCGAAGGCGGGTCAGCGAGGTCATCAAGAAGGGCAAACAGATCAAAGGGCCAGAATTCTTTGACTGAGATTTCGTTGGAAGGTTCAGAGCACGGATCCAAGAGTGGAGAGAGTCCAGTGCACCCAGTTTTGGAGGAAGCGAAACGTTCTTCGGGCGGGAATAATGTGAACTAAATGCACAAATTGAGGTCCTAAGTTCTTAAACCCTTGAAACCGAAAGTGTGAGACTTCTGCTTGCTTACTTCATTGATCATATTTTATTTTTCATTTGTCATGTTGATAGCTATGACGTGCAAAGCTCCAAGTGAGATTTGAGAAGTTTGGTTTCCAATTTATGCACTGTCTTACTGCCTCTAGACTACGTAGAAACGAATTTGATGAGTCGAATGAGTCTACAACAGCCCGGTGTTCGATTCTCTCACTAAACTCGCACACGAGGTTCGTCTCCAGCCTAAAGATTATATTCTGCTGACATCTCAAAATTCAGTTTGACACAGGAAGCAATTGAGGTAAAAAAAATCTCTATAAAAGTGGGGATCCATGCCCCAATTTAGGTCAAAAACATATTTAGTCTCTGGCGGACATTCGTTTGGGTGCTGCTATGCATACTTTTTACGCAACTCTTCTTGTAGAAACACCTCTTGTAAAAAAGATTTCATGAAAGAATCAAGAATAAATTCCTTCAAATATCTGAATGCGAATCATTTTAACGAAAATGCGATCTAGAGAACTCAGATCGTTTCCAAATTCTGTTCCTTGTGAATCAAGGCATACTCACGCTTTCATCGAAAAGAAAAACAGTAAAATCTGTTGCAAAAATGTAGGATGAGTTGGAGATTATTTAATATACAACTTTCAATGGAAAACACCGTACACGTTCATCGAAACCAAATGAAAAGATTTGAATAGCGCCTGACAGAAGTTCAAATCTAGCTTGCATTTCTTGTGAATGATGAATGACAGTGGAATTTGGTTCACCAACCCAAAACCATGTGGAGAGTGGAGCCTTTCTGGATGTTGTAACTTGAAAGACGGCATTCATCATCAAGGCGTTTACCGGCAACTACAATACTCTGAACATGAACCGGCACTCGGACCTTGCAAAATATCTTGTCCTTCACCTCTCTGACATTAGTCTTTCGTGTCACGTCAAGTGTAATGGTTTTCCCACTCCACGTCTTAATAAATATCTGAAACCAAAAGGGCAAAACTTCTAAAATGGAATTTTCTTCGACCTGGTAGAAATCCAAGGTCTTGCAATCCTGCAGCTCATTTCCTGCATAGATCATACTGCAATCGGTAACAGGACACCCGATAAAGCTCTCAACCATCGTTTTGATATCCCGGACAGTGTAAAAGACCTTAACCTCAAATTTAACCATCTTTCCGCTTGGTATTTTCACAAAAATCGACGTCACATCTCTTGGATTGAAAATCCCATAAAGGGTTGATTCTGTTCGAATGTCAAGTGACGCCAATGTCTGGTAATCTTCAAGTAGTTTTCCTCTATAAACTAGAGAGTACTGGCCTGATTGGACTCCCTCCTTGGACCAGATCATGGATTTGATGTCATTGATGATATTGTACCCTTTTGCTTCCAATACAACTGTCTTCCGATTTGACGGAAATTTCACATATATTTTCATGCTCATTGAGTTCGGGTGACATATACGATAACTTGGTTCCTCCGGAGTTCCTCGATCAGCTGGTATTTGGCTATTGTGAAGCCAATTAGTATTATCACCCAACAGAGGCTCCTGAGGGTTTTCGGCTTTCAAATTTTTAACTGCAACAGACTTCTTGATCCTCGCACATATTTGTTTCAAGACCTTCCACAGTATATTCCTCTGCTACAAAGACCAAACAAATTAATCTCATGAAAAAAGTTCAGTTTGAAGGATGCACAAAGAAACAACTTTAGCTGTGTAACGAAGAACAAGAAAATGAATTAAGAAAATGTGAGAGGAAACATAAGAAAAGGAGAGATGGATTTATAATGTTCCGATGAAAAAAAATAAGATGATGTAAATAAAGGGCAATAATAAAACCTGCTGACGAGATGAATCAGAGTAACTTGATGGGAGTGCTCGGAATCCCCGGTGTGAGGGTCTACGGAGTCTCAGTGATTCCATTGGAAATTTTCAAGACCGTATAGTGATTGTTCAGATAGCCAGGTTTCGGCAAAAATTTGTATCTCGGATGAAACTTGGAAAGAAAGAAATGAAGAATGAGGAGTCTCTAAGTAGTTGCCTTCCCAACAAGACCAAAAATGTTATAAAAACTCAACAACAACAACAACAGCACAACCCATTTCCGCTGACTGACGAATAGGCATAACCCATGTCAGCTGTGGTGCTCTTAGTATATAGCAAACCGAATAATTCCAACACTAAAAGCCAAAGCTTTGAATGGTAGGACAAAAGGAAATATCTAAGAATGTCAACCCTATATTTGTTTCAAATAATTTAAGGTGAGGTTCAATTGATTAAGGAAGAAAGAATTATAAGCTGATTAAAATCAGCATATACTAATCATAGATAATAATAAGTCGTTAGCGTTTGAATTGACTGATATAGTAGCTGGGAAGAAACTTCAGTTAAATTGCATATCAAAAGTTCTACTAACTTACCATGTCTTGTAACCCTAGGACTATAATCAAATGACTTGTAACTCGGTTAAGAATATTCACCCTTGCATCTGAGGTTCTGAGTTCGATTCTCATTTCCCCACTACCCTTTTCACGATAAAAAGCAAAACCCCTTGAACTATTGATGATATTTGTTTTCGGCCTATATTGTCCTAGTTTAGACCTTTTTTGTAATTAAATGACAGCAAACTTATTAGGTTCTGGTTTCAACATACAACAAATCCATCAAACTCCGTAAGTCACCAACTAGTTCTTGGTTTCGTGATATTTATCTTCTTCTACTCTACTGTTCAAATATGTTCCGAGTTAAACCCCCCTCCCCTCCGACCCATTGATAAAATATAAAATACAATAAGTTAAAACTAAAAGACTTGGCAAGCCGAAAGACATTTCAGAAACGGTAAAAATGCAATTGAAGCCAGTACTTCTTAATCCATGTCACATGAGGTAGGTTGTTCAAGCTAATATTTAATTACAAATACCTGCATTGAGAGTTTTCCAACTTCTAACTACATACACACTGGTTTATTGGCATAGCGCAATATGAGGGTGGAGTCCTTCTGTATGTTGTAGCTTGCCAGATCCTGACCATCAAGAAGATCTTTCCCGCCAAACAAAAGCCTCCAACGATCAAAAGCCTCCATGGGCATATTAAGTTTGCAAAAAACCTTCACCTTCACATCTTTGACAGCATCAGATTGCTTCACACCATCAATAGTAATGGTTCTCCCGTCAAAACTTTTAACAAGTATCTGAAACAAACGAGGTGACATCTCCAACACATAATCATCTCTGATATCATAGAAGGCCAATGTCTTGTGATCCTCAAGCTTTTTTCCGGCATATATCAGGTTACAAACACTAATCATTGAGATGCCTGCAATGTTCCCAATGATGTTTTTGACATCACTGACTGTAAACAAGGCTTTAACCTTGAGTTTAATGGTCTGTCCTGATGGTGCTTTCACAGATATTGAAAGATTATCTTTAGGAGCAAGAATCACTTGCAGCGTTGACTTGTCCTTGATGCCTAACGAGGCCAGCGTGCTGTCCTCCTCAAGCAATTGTCCGCCAAAAAATAGAGTGAAATGATTCAATGGTATCATCTTCTTCTTGGCCTGAATCATGGATTTGATGTTTCGGATGGTATCGTGAATTTTTGCTTCAATCTCAATGGGGCTCTGACCTGATGGTAGTTTGACAAATAACTTAATTTCAACATTATTCTGGAGAATAAGATGGAGAGTAGAGTCCCTCTGAACTCCACATTCGACTAGACTTCGACAATCCATGAGCATATCACCACCCAAGAAGAGCTCCTGATGGTTTTCGGCATATCCATACTTGTCACGTAACAGTGCTTTAAGATCCTTTATTGTCTCAGACCTCTTGACCTTTAAGGCCACGGTTCTCACAACCTTCAAGAAAATGTTAATCTACAACAAGCAGAAAGACGTGGACTTCAGCAAAAGAACACCATATATAACACATATGTGCACCGCTTGTCCTCATTGCAGGAAGTGATTTGTTAATACATACATAACTGGGAAACAAAATCACCGTTCTTCGAGACACTTACCTCTAATTTTCTGAATGGAATTACTATAAAATATAGATCATACAGTATAAACAGCAGGAGGACATAAAGAGAATACAAATCATACAGTATGCAATTGCACACAAAATGTTCTGTACGAAGCAAAAGGATAGGCAAGTTGTAACAATGGTCACTTTTGAACTGAATAGAAAGCAAGGGAAGATAAGCCATAAAAGAGGAACAAGATGAGGATACTTCTATATTTATATGAGGAGAAAATCAAGCATTCCAGCCGAAGAACAACTCTACCGATGATTGAAAAGCTCCAAAAACAACTCCAACAAGCAATCAAAGCACACAGTTACCCATGCAAATTAAATTTTTCAGGGTAAAGACATTGGAGTCTCAAAACTTATATAACATTTCAATATATTAGGGAAGCTAGGAACTTCCTAGAAAGATTGCACCTTGAAACTCTCTAATATAGCGAATTAGCGATGATGTGTTTGAAGAAGTTGAGGTTTCACCATAAAACCAATTGGTAATATGTGGAGTAGCCCAACTACTTATAAGCACATACAATGTTCCTCCTCTCATCAATGTTGGATTCATTCTCAACAGTGTTATTACCACGTAAAGAATGTATCAAAAGATCAAGGGGGTTTGTGGCCCTGCAAACTCAATTTATTCACGATTTCATAGTTAAAACACCAGATTGGTCTCAAATAACACAAAACAATCATATATCTATTTATTCATAATTTCATAGTTCCAACAGAACATTTATAAATGCAGATAATTTCCTATTTGCATGTGGGTTAGTGATTATTTCATAACATGATATGAAAACAACCCTGCTCAAAGATGAAAACACTCAAAATTATACAGAGAAACGAACAGAAAAAAATGCAAGATTGAAAATTAGTAACGACCTCTTCTCCTTGGCTTTCAGTAGAAGAACGTAGTGGTGCAGTCCGACTACTGCTGGCTTCCATGGCTCGCTGTCAAACCCTACAGAGCCAAATGTGTGTGAGACAGAGGGAAAAGTTTTAACAGACCCTCTATGCGCGTGAGCGCGCTGAAAAATTCTCCCGGCACAGTGCGCACCTTTCACGCGAGCAGCCCTGACAAGGCAAACAGCTTTGGGTTGACGCCTGTCGGCCACAATCGACGAGCTCAACAACTCTTTGGAATGATTCGACGGTGAGGGTGATTGGATCGTTGGTTGATTAAGCGCTTCATGTTTATTTAAACTCGTATAATTTCTTTCTACATCTAACTTAAATTATAAATATTAATTATTTATTTTATCCTATTGCATAATTACTATTAAGTATAAAATAAAATAAATAATAAAACTCAAATTTATCAATAAATCCAAACATTATGATTAAACCCTACAATCACTCTTTATTTATCTTATGTTCATTCCGGCTAAAACTGTCACATCTCGGTCCAGGGTCTACCACATCTCGGGCTCGTTCCACTACCATAGCACGATATTGTCCGCTTTGGGCCCCGACTACGCCCTCACAGTTTTGTTTCTAGGAACTC
>JAOTRO020000016.1:3209903-3219947 GCA_028566515.2 Pyracantha coccinea | reverse complement strand
TTTAATTTTATTTCATTTTAAATATTTTAAATCAAATAAATAAGTTTATAATAATTTATAAATTCTTTATAGAAATTAGATGGAAATGTCTTTAATTGGCTAATGAAGATAAACACAATGACCAAATTGGCTAAATTAAAAACACACGAACTAAATTGACCCAATGACTAAAACATAAGGACCATTTTAACGTTTAAACCTAAAAAAAAAAAAACAATTCTAAAATAAATGTCCACTCACACCTCCCACTAGCTCTCCATGGAGGAGCCTAGTCTACCAAAAAAGTAATTTCAAGCAACTTCAAGAGATAATTTGATCACGTGGCAAAAGTATGACACCAAACGGTTGAGACCCAGAAGACAGCCAAGCGTTTTTGGAGAAGAGAACGTGGAGATATGGAGAGGAAAACAACATTAAGAAATGGAAAAGATTGGGGAGATGCGAAAGTGCTCATCTCTGGTCCTGGAAATATAACACATCCTATATTGCTCTACCAATTAAACCAAATCTTATGACTCTAGTGACAAGCTAGAAAGCCACCTCCTTTTGCTTGCATTGGACCTCGCACTCTCCACTAATGTAAATGCCACAGAAAATGTGACTATAAAAACTCTAAACCTATAATGATCGATATCTTTGAATTCAGATGGATTGTAAAAGTGGAGACAACAAGATTTGTTCACTAGATTTTCTCGTATTTCATATGAGCATAGCATTCTACTCTGTACATGATCTGTCTCATTCAGCTTTCCAATGAGAAGCAAAACGATAAGAACAATCGTGACAATTACATGAAAAGAAAGAAGCTACTTAGCTAGTAAGCATTCGAATAAGCTGAACTCACGGTAGCAGGAACCTAAACACTACCATTATGGTATCGGTTGTAACATGCTCATAGTAAGATCATAGTTTGAAGTAAAACCCATCAAAAGTGAGAGAGCGACTCGAGAAACCAATTACATCTATGTGCTTGCACTTCAATGCTGAAACAGAATAAGAACATAATCCTAAGGTTTTTGAACTCATGCTGTTTTTTATCTCCAAAAGGTACAATTTCACCACAAAACAAGCCAATTAATCTGTTCCATTATAGGCAATTCGGACGAACATTAAACACTCAAGCATAACAAACGTTCAAAATCCAACAAATGGGGGTGTTCATAATTTCAAGCGGAAACGCCAAAATTCAAAGAAAATAATGAATTCAAAAAAAAAAAAAAAAAAAAAAAAGAAGAAAATAATGAATTAAATTCAGAAATTTTTTTTACTCACTTATCTCCCTTGATCTTGAACCAAGTCTCAGCACATTCCTTATGAGCAGCATCCAAATCCCCCTTGCAAGAACACCCCAAGTCAATCGAAACCCCAGAGGCAGGGTCGGTCCCACCACGTCCCTCCAAACCCAAGTGGCAAATCCTGCAATTCCTCTCTACTCAAATGCACCACCGTCTTCACCTCCAAAACCCCACTCTCCAAATCCACCTCCTCCACTGACCAATCGGACTCACAAGACTTCCTCCGGACATTGCCCGATTCAGACATCGAGTGCCAGGACTGGTTGTCGTCGGAGTCATCCAAGACCGACGCGCCGCTGCCTCCAGTGGCCTAACGGCGGTGGTGGGTTATCCCGGGAACCGACATTCGTGAAACCTAGAAGGAGAAATGACGTGAAATGGCGGAGGGAAGTGTTAAAGTTGCGGCATTCGGACGTCAAACATGGTGGGGTTACGGAGTAGGTGGCGATGTTGTTCTCTCTCCTCAGTCAAAATATCAATCTCTCCCCTCACTGTCTTTATTTGTGTGTCAGTTGGGAGCAATGGCGCTGAACGAGGGATTTGGAAAATCTACTTTTCTATTTTCATCTCCTTCCATTCATTTTTCTTATTTTCTCTTATTTTGTTTTTTTTTAATTATAAAAAAAAATAATATAAGATATTTACATGGTTTAATTATCACCGTTCAAATAAAAGGAAATGGAAGAAAAGGAAAAAAAAAGGAAGAGAATCCTACTCCCTGAACGAGAAAGGAAGAGGAAGAAGTTCCGAAGCAAATGTGAGTTATGAGGGTGGTGGGGTAGATTGCTCCAATTTGAGATATATTTTTGGGAAATACTCTAAAATAGGACATTTTTTTTAATCTTTGGACAAAAATATGATTTTTTGAATATGCACAGAGCATACACACGTCATGCATATTCGCTGGACAGAAATATGATTTTCCTACACCTTGAAATGATCTAATTGCCCTTGTATATAAATGGGTTATTTCCTCCCATTTTCTGATTTCTCTCTCTACTCTCTTAGCCGAAGAACCCTAATGATGCACTCAGCCTTTAACAAACCACCTCACCGGCGGCAACCCTTTCTCTCTCACCGATTGGCATCCTTTCACCAGTCCCATCTCTCCTTTATTTTCAAACTGGTGACCCAAGATTCAAATTGCATTTAACTTTTAGGTGGTTGTACAATTCCCAACTCACAATTCCAAAAGCTTCATGTGTAATTGATGATAATTCATTCACAAAAAATTGCATGAAGGTCACAGGTGGGAGTCGATGAATCAACATGAGCTAAAGCCCAGTACGAGTGATGTGGGTTTCTTTACGATATTTGGAGAATAATGTTTTTAATACTTTAAAGGTTTGTTTATGGGTTTTGATTTCAAAGTGCAATATTTATGAGTATTAATTTCTAGGTTTGTATGTGTTATGGTTCCTGGGTTTCCTGGCTTTACCTGGATTTTGTGAGTAGGGTTCTATGGCTGGGGTCAAAAATTTCTTTGTTGGCTTCAATTTTTCCAGAAAACTATACACTCTATGCACACGAGATGCATAAAGGAGGTCAAATTTGGGTTTGTGCTCAATTATTGTAGTCTAATTTTGACGTAATGTGATGAACAACAACACAAAATCATATGTTATATGATTCGAACCAATGACATTGGGTTTTGGGACTTAAACATGCTTTGAAAAAAAAGTAAAGAAAAAGAAACAAATCGAGTCCTTATTAAAGCCCTTAACATATCACAAAAAATGTTCATCCACCAACATTGCACCATAGCATTTCATGTGCAATACATGTGCATGTACTTTGAATGTACTGTGCATTTTCTTGCATGTCAGTTATTCATGCACAATATCCAAAGAAAAAGAATAAAAAGATAGACAAGCATTGATAAGTGGAAAAAAGTGGCAGCAAGTTAGATCGATGACATGGTAATGATGACACCTTGGGCTAGTTTTTTTGTAATTATGCCTAGTCTTGAAGAGAATCCCAAGGCCAACATGCTAATGTTGACTGGGTTTATAGTAATATGTGGGAAAATTTTGATTTTTGACGGGGTACAATACTGGGTATGTTCCAATTTGTGTTTCAGTTCAATTGCAGAAATTTCACAAAATTTTCCCAGTGTGCATATGATGTGTAGGTTGCGTACATAAGGTGTGCATGTCTTGCACATGGCATATTATGTGCATATGATATTAAAAGGTGATATGCATATTATGTGCATTCTGTGTGCATGGTATGTACATGTTATGTGCATATAACAAAGATACATAGCACCTATGTTTATTATCATAAAACACTTAGCTAATACATTGCACAACAATAAAATGTCATATAATCCCATTATGGTTGAAGTGGTTCCTTTCCCTTCACTAGTCGACAAGAATTCTCAAAGTCCTTATTGTGTTCCTCCTCTATTTCGGCATTTCCCTCCCGAGAACGCTTCTACGACTCAATATGGGCCAAACACTTCTGGAACAATTCAAAATTTAGGAATATGATCCTTTCTCTAGACGTGTCAGTCTTCATTTTATGATTGCTTACACGGTAGAGCACTTCGTTGGCTTCACCATCGATGTCCACAAGGTCTTTTTCTACCTTCGTTAGCTTGTGGTTCCAATACTTGGCGACACCCATCTCATAGTCAAGTCTCCTGCGGACTTGATCTATACTTTTCAGTGGCGTCTCCGAGTCCACAGAGATAAACGATGACGTAGGATTTGCATTCGACGACCATAGAAGTGGAAGAGGTTCCACGTTGTACCACCCCGTGGAACTCCGCATTAAAGCCCTTAGTTTCATGTCGGAACTTGGACATGTTTGTGTTCTCAATTGTTTTGGCTATCTGAGAAGTCTAATTTTTTAGGAGGGTTAATGGTTATTGCAACTATGCGTGAGAAACATATTTATACACAAGTCTACCATAATGAGGATGAAATCAGAGGGGGAATGTATTGAAGGTGTTTATGTGGTGAGGATATGATGCATACGACCTTCAAAAGTTGTAAGAACCCCACCACTACCTTTTTGTCCCCCAACTTGAAATATGCTTTCAAATGTTGTTACTTCATTTCCAACATACAGGTTAGTGTGTTATCAAATCTCACAGCCCCTATATCATGTTGTGCATGGGTTGGTCCAGGAATTTCTAACTATTTTTGTAATGGTGGGGACAGTATATTCATAGTTTCAACAAGACATGGGTTCGAAACGTGAAGGTTTTTACATCTTTTCTTTTGTTTCACACCGGAACCCAACCTGCCTTTTTTATTCTTAAATCTAGAAAGAATTTCATGAGCAATAAGAATGTTAGTGATAGTTTTGTTAGTAATGATTTTCCTGGAGCAAAAATCCCTTGTTTTTCAGAAATACACCATGCAAGCAGAGGCTTGAGCCTAGAAATGATGATTTTAGTGATAATTTTGTAAATAACACAGCGTAAGCTAATAGGCCTATAATGATTAACAGTCTCAAGGCTCTCAACTTTCGGAATTAGGACAATATTAGTATGATTAATCAATTTAAGACATGAGCAATTATCAAAGAAATCTCTAACCAATTTAATAACAGAATGCTTAATAGTGGACCGACAATGTTAAAAAAATGTAGCATGCAACCCATCTAGTCCCGGAGCTTCAAGTTTCCAATGTTGCTTCAGCCATCCAAATTTCATTTTCAGAGACTTCCTTTAGTAAATCGATATTTTGTGAATCAGTTATACACAGATTGATAATGTCAATAAAGCTACTCACATCACTAGGATTGGGAGTATAGGAGCAGGAAAAACGCAGTTTAAAATCCTAGACAAGAACCTCCTCCATACCCTTACCCATATTCCACAAAATATCAACAGCATCTCTGACTCTTTGTATTTCATTTCTCCTTTTTCTAACTCTAACCAATTAGCTCTAGCCTATTGAGCCCACATGATTTCCTCATCCCTCAGAGATTGAATGAGTTGTTCGGAAATATTCTTTTCCTCCTCGAGAAGTTGAGGGTTAGGATTATCAACCATTGTTTTGTATTGAATATCACCCAAACTATAAAAAATATTTTAAAAGAAAAATATTTATAAAAAAAATAAATAAAATTACAAGTAAAGAATAAAACGTGAAAGAGCAAATTGCCATGCACATGAGCATGTGACAAGAGACTAGTGTATTAACTAAATGCATATGCTGCATTTAGTCTCGTGTGTGACAAGAGACTAGCATATTAAGTAAATGCATATGATGTAATTAGTCCCTCACACGTGTGCCCATAGACTAGTGTATTAAGTAAATGCATATATTGGTCACTCGGTATTATGGTCTAGTAGCATTCCTCTTTATTTGGAAATGAAATGTCTTAGGTTTAAATCTCGTGAATGGCGAATTCGATATCAAATTAGGCTGCTCATTTGTGTAGCTTTGCCGAACTCTCCCTCTTCGTAATATAAAAATATCGATGTACTAAAAAAAAGTAAATGCATATATTGTAGTTAGTCCCCCACTTTTTCACCTTCTGCACCATTCTAGCCCTTGATTTTTGTAATTTTTTTTAATCCAACGACAAGAAAAAAGAGGGAGGTGCTGAAACTGAAAGAATATGTGCAGGAATTATTTGTCCTATATTAAACGAAAAAAATTAAAAAAATAAAAGTAATATATATATATATGCGCATTATAACGGCCACGAACGCGCTTGAGCCGGCCGGTTACCCCTTTCGCCAATCCAACACGTCTTCGGATCCCGGACGCTGGGGATTCGTATTTGATCCACGGATAGTCCCCCAAACACTCAATTTGTCAAATCCCTTTCACTTCTTTTAAACATTCACTTTCCAAAGCAAATCAAATCTCAGAACAAGAATCCGATTCTCCCGTTGCAATTTCTCCACCCATGGTTTTCCCATTTCAGGAATAATCGAATCCAGCGCAACCCACATTTTGATTTTCGATTTTGATCCTCACGTTTTCTGCAGCCTCGCTCAGATCGAACCGCACCAGCAACTTTCATGTAGGCTCCGGTCTTCCTCTCACTCTATCTCAGTTACCCATTTATTGTTCATTTGGATCTTGCTTCGATTAAGCTATTGTGACTGAAAGATTTGAGCTTTGCTTGTAAATTTTACCTCTTGTTGTGTTGTGAATTTGAATGGTGATATTCATTGCCCTGTGAAGTGGGAAGAAGATGGAGGGCACTGTGTTTGCTCCCGCTTTGGAAGGATTCAAGACTGTCAAGTCGGAACAAGGAGAGATTCTGACCAAGCCTTTCTTGGATGTCTGCAAGCAGATTTTACCTGTTCTAGGTTCATTTCTCCCCCTCTTTTGCTCTGATCCTAGAAATTGAACCGGGTTTTCGCTTTCTTTAAGGCACGATTGTTGTTTGTACATGGTTTTTAAGCATAATGCTAGCTACCCATTTGTTAAAATTTTATAATTTGAGATTGGTTATTTTGTTCTGGGCTTGATCTTATCTGCTTATGAATTGCAATTCGAAATTCTGATGCTAGATAAGTTTGGAGCTGCTATGACCCTTGTTAAATCAGACATCGGAGGTAACATAACGGTAAGAGTGTTCTTTTACTTGTATTTTCACCATTGGTGCGCTGTGAGTTCAGTAGAATTATGCTTTATGTTGACTAACTTGAATGATCTATTTTTCATGCATCATTCCGATAGAAAAGTCCTTTGGGTTTTATGTATGTTAACAAGTAGATCATCTTTTAGTTGATCGATTTTGAGTGCCCATTTCTAATTTCGCTCTCAACAATTTTTTGTTTGTATAGAGATTGGAATCTAAATATGAATCCAATCCTGCCGCATTCAACCTCTTGTACAGTTTGGTACAAGTTGAGATTGAAGCGAAAACAGCAAAGGCGTCATCCAGCTGCACCAATGGTCTTCTTTGGTTGACAAGGTAATCGATATGATCATTAACGTTTGCTTTTTTGCTTTTATGATTTTTCACTTTGTTGAAATGTGATACCTCATATGTATGATACTATTCTTGTTCATTTTCAGAGCAATGGATTTCTTGGTAGAGCTGTTCCGGAACTTACTGGAGCATCAAGATTGGGCAATGTCAGAGGCTTGTACAGATTCCTATGGCAAGACCCTGAAAAAATGGCATGGATGGATTGCTAGTTCAACTTTCAGTGTAATGTCTCCAATGTCCCTTCAATTATTTGATGCACTACCAGTTTTCATACTGTTTTTAGTCCCTTGATGTTTTTATGCTGGACCTAAAATAGTATTAAGACGATTAGGTTCTGCAAGTTCAGTGCTTCCCTTTTAAATGTTTTACTGCCTAAATTTTTTATTTTGTTTGGGCCCTGCGAACGAGAACATTTTCCTCTTCAAATTTGGACTTATTAGTCACTATAATGATAGATTGCCATGAAGCTTGCTCCTGACAGAAAGAAGTTCATGGAGGTGATAGGAGGCAATGGCGATGTAATGGATGATATAGAGAAATTCTGTGATGCCTTTACGCCTCTTCTTCAAGAGAACCACAAGTTTTTGGTAAGATGTTTTATTCTGTTGCCGAATTGAGAGAGCCTTTTTCTATAACATCATCGTTTAGTTATTAGAAGATTGCCATAGATTGACCACAATAATTGGTTAGAATGACAAATAGATGTTTACGGAGAAGTTGAAGGAAAAAAGAAACTCTATTCCATCAATTAGCCACGTAAGATTGAGTTAGGAAAATGCTCATTTTTGAAAATTTCCCAAACTGTTGCCCTTGAAACTCATCATACTAAAAAGTCACTCAGGTTTTGTAAGATCAGCAAAACTCAATGTTCTGAGATGTTATCCCTCCGTTGGAAGGGAAGTTTCATAATTTCCTTGATTTGCAATTCCGTTGATTTTCTATTTAGAAACAACGAGAAAGGAAGACAATAGATTATCAACTGATTTGCCATCACAAAATGTTAATATATGCTGACGAACTTTACTCTGTTTACACAGACTAGTGTTGGCATGGATGATTTGAAGGCTTCGTAATTGAGAAGGTTTTCTGATGAGAGGGAGCTTATAACCATGGATCATGTCCGTATTATGTCCTAATCCTTCAACTTAAAACATGAAAAATAATGCAACTTTTTCCTACACTTCACTTGGATATTTGATTTTATGTTTGATGTTAAATCTTACTTATAGATGTTTGTTACACAGTATCTGATTGTTATGTGGTTTTATATGCTTGTTGCCCGCTCGTGCCTTGAGTTATTATCCTGCTTTCTTCTTGTATGCTTAGGTTGACATGAGAGATCGGATGAAACTAAAGAATAACCCTCTGATGGATGATGCAGGTAGTGGTGTTCCCTTTCCCGAAATCCTTTCCTAGCATATGGATTTCTTTTCTATAAAGAATCGAACTCTTGACTTATCTTCGCCTTCCTACGTTCTCTCACCATTTGGGCTAGCCCGTAAATGAGACATGAGCTAATTGGTAAAAGGGCTTTGACAACGCCTTTCGGTACTCTTATAGGTTGTATAGACATGTTACACTTTAGATTTGTACAAACTTCATTAACCACGTTGTGCACTAGACCTAATAGAGTAGAATTCACTTATACTAGATGAAATTTCTCCATCAGAGGTATTACAACCCTAATTTATTTTCTTTCATTCATCTTTTAATCTTATGTTTGAAGGTGGTGGTTGTTGATGTGAGTGCTTCCTGATCGCGTCAGTATGTGCGATCTACAATGTCGTTAACCCAAAATGTACAACTACTCTCTAATCAAATTTTACAACTAGTGAGTGAGGATCCCTGCCGGATCCTCATTCCTCAAATCACATCCGTTCATCGTACATCGTGCAGTTGGAAATTATTGTAATTTCTTTTATTTAAAATTGAATATAAATTGTACCTGACGAAAACTAACCGTACGATGTATGATGAACGGATGTGATTGGATGATCCGGCGAGGTAACTAGTTAAGTATGCCAATGTGGCTATTGATCGTGTCCTAATTTGGGGAAGAGATACTCTATGGATCTCTTCCTCCAACGGCTAAAAACAGATAAGTTAGTTAAAACTTTTAAAAGTTATAATACTTTTGTGCCGTTGTATCAAATTTCAAGGATCTGGATCACTTAATCCGTGAGCTTTGGAGAAAGAGATCCGGAGATGAGGATCTCTTCCCCTAATTTGGAGCCGCCAAATAGAGTTCATAAAGGCACGAACAAAAATTTATGTCGGATGAGAGTACAATGGGTCGGAATGGGTCCTCAAGTTCAAATTTTGGCCTCCGTTGATTAAAGAAAAAGACCACAATGTTCCTGACATCTTTCGGTCATGATTAAATAAGGTAGGTATTTAATTCAAGAGCAATGCTAGGGAGACTAAATTTGTAAACTAAATGAAATGTAAGTTGATGATTGGATTATCCCTTAAGCATTAATAAGCGTGTTCATTTCTATTGGTGACACATAATTTAATTTGCAAATTTTGTCTACAAATTTAGTCTCTCTAGCATTACCCTTAATTCAATTGTAATTCATTATCTCCTATATTCTTAACTTTCCCAATTCATGACTTTACACGTAAACATGTCATAAAACAAAATTTTCAATTGTACCCAAAAAAAAAAAAGTTAGGAGCCACTTAGCTCTACGGTCTAGTGGTATTCCTATTCACTTGTAAGTGAGAGGTATTAGGTGAATTTTTACCACATTATTGCTAGCTTATTCTGAGGCTAAGCTCATCTCATTCCCTCTTAGTGTAGATAAGTATCGTTTGTTCAAAAAAAAAAAAAAATAGG
>JAOTRO020000016.1:3179016-3189772 GCA_028566515.2 Pyracantha coccinea | reverse complement strand
TTTGAAATTTCTAGGTTACTGAATTTAGGGATATAATTTCTAAATTTTTTGGATTTAATTGGTTTTGGTTTTGATTTTAGTTTACCTTTGGAAAATCAAGCTGTAAAGGATCTTGCTGGACTTGTTGAAGTCTTCTTTTTATCCACTTTGGGGGCTCGATTTTGCTTGATTTCAAGCCACTGATGGCAGCAGCGGTGGAGGATGCAGCAGCAGAGGATGTAGCGGCGGATGATGCAGTGCAGGCTGTTAGGGTTTTTTCTGTTGGGCTTGGTTTCGTTGTCCTCTAGAGGTCTATACTCCATATTTTGTTGTTGGGTTTGTATTGTATGTGGGTCTCTTTCTTGTAAATGTAAATGTGTGTTGTTTGTAATAAAAAAAAAACCAGCCCACTGTCAGACCCAACAAAAAAAAAACCAGAAAAAAAAAATTAATTGGACCTGTGGACCCGTCCCGAACTGGCCCGTTTGAAACGGGCCGGGTTAGGTCCGGTTTCCAAACTCAAAATCCTCCTACCTGGCCCGTTACATTTTAAAACGGGTAGGTCCGTTTCCTTCAAATTTGGGCCCGGTCCGGCCCATGCCCAGCCCTAACTAGCCCAATAAAATTGGTCCAAGCAAAATAACTAAACAGTTCCAATTTTACCCTAATTGGAGATTTAGCCCGTTTATTTACTCTGTTTCGCTCTAGTTGAAGAGAGAGAGAAGGGCTTTTGGGAATCGTAGAATTTCTACAGCTCTCAGATCATTTCTATGGCTGCCAATGTATAGCCTCCTCGCGTAAAACCTCTGTCTTCTTCTCGGGCTGCAAAAAAGTAGCCTTCTCGCGTCTCATCCACGATTTACTGTTGT
Organism: Pyracantha coccinea; assembly: GCA_028566515.2. Classification (NCBI taxonomy): domain Eukaryota; kingdom Viridiplantae; phylum Streptophyta; class Magnoliopsida; order Rosales; family Rosaceae; genus Pyracantha; species Pyracantha coccinea. Next base: position 3,188,924 of record JAOTRO020000016.1, on the reverse strand, counting down.
TGAAGGTGAGTTTTCTGAAATCAAACTGTTTTCTGTTCAAATCGCGTTGTTGATGACTTTGTTCTTGCTTATTTTTTGTGGATCTAAGTCTTGATTAAACCAGAAGTGTGCAGAATAGCAGACATCATCTCATCCCTTGTTGATTAGGTGCAAGCCTAATTGTTTGAAAGCAAAGCAATTTGTGTTTTTGAACTCGTTGATGAAGATATATATGTGGATTTGCACATAAGATGATGAGTGCTTAAGGGATTAATATACGCAAACTACCCAAAAGCAAAGGAGTTTAATTAATTACTAACTGGCCTTTTACTACTTATAAATGGATTAGATCCATACATACTATGTAGAACTATATTGCATAAGATGAGATTTAGAACTGTATTGCATTTTTCTTTTCTGAAATAAAATTTTTAGCGTGTTTACGTGCCCGTAATCGAAATCAAAATAAGGAGTTGAATTCCAATTACAGAGTATTGAACTGTTTACTAATTTTGGAGGAATCAAAAGTGCGGTGGGGCCCACCCGAAGGAGGGAATCCAACTCTCCAAATTGAAGGAATTGAAATCTCTATATAGATGTGGTATTTGAGTTCCGGGAGATTGAGGTAATGGGAATGCATTTGTTCTGCCTATTATGCCCTCTGATTATTCTTATAATTTCAAGTCTACCACTCAACTCACCACTCCCCCACCACTCCTTGCGCACTTTGCTTCATGCGGCACACCTCACCTTCTAGTTCCACCTTCCCGTGCGACCTTCACTACCCAACCCACCAACTCACCCCTGTGCGACCTTGACGACCGAACCCACCAGCTCAAGAACCCCATCCACGTATCCCAAAACCGGATTCAAAAATCAATCACCCAAAGCTTGAAAATAAACAATTCAAACTAGACCGAAACCCACAGATGCAGGGAAGCAACCATTCAAAAACCCAAAAAATCATGAAATACTTTGCAGGGAGAAGAGGTGGTGGCTATGGGGTAGGGTGAGTGGGAAAGATGGAGGTGGGGGCAGGGATAAAAGATATGAAAAATTGCAGGGAGAGAGTGTTCTATTCAAATAGGTTTGAATAAGGGCATTATTGATACCACGCGTCTCCTCGAGGAAGAAAAGAGAATCGTGGCTCTGGTGAAGAGCACGGGTACTTCCAAGGGAAGCAGGGAAGGATGAGATTTGCAGAGATTTTCTAATAAATTTGTATACAAATTTAATTTTTTTTGAAGAAGGGCATTATAGCAATCACATTGATTTTCATTCCAATTCAGATGAATTAGTAAACAACTTATATGAATTCAGTACTATTTTTATTCTAATTCTAGAATATTTAAGTAAATAGTTTCAACATGAATCTGATTCTGATTCATCCTCAATTCAATTCCTTTTGTTTTGATTTCTATTACGTAAACGGACCATTGGTGTAGTTAACAATCGCACAACCCTTTATGCTTGGTTGCACAAAACAGAATATATATTTGCAGGATCATGCCCTTCTTTTATCAAAGCGTCATTTTTTTGTAACTTATTATTGAATTATGAATTAATTGGATTTGAATAATTTAACTTTTATTTGTACTTGCTATTCTCACCAATGGAGTTTAGTAATTGCATGACTAACAACCTGCAGGCCCTTGTTGACCATAATGCAATCATACTACATGTAAAGAAAGATGATTGTAGAAGTTTTTTTGTTGCATACAATATGTCTTTAAGTTTTTCTTTTTTTTTCTAACACCATTTACGAAATTTAAGTTCTCCAACCAAAAGAAAAGATTAATCCTCTCTCATGCGCTTTCTTTCTGCGCTTCTTCAAAATTGATACTTTCAAATTTGGTTGTACAAATGGTGTTGGTATTTAGTTTTAGAAATGGTGGCAGTGTTTAGCTGTAAAAATAGAAAAAATGTTTAGGGACGGAGCTAGAAAATTCTTTTAGTGGGGCAATCCGAAAATCAATTAAAAAAATCTTATTATAGTATGGCTTATAACCAATATGAAAATAGGGATGATTTCAAATGATGATGTATCACAATTCCAATGTTACAAAAATTTCAATGTAGTAGTGGAAAGTGGCAAAATGATAAGAAAATATTAATACATAATTACGCAAGAGTGATGTTTTTTGGTTTGAATGAAAGAACAAGAGCTCTTTTGCTCATATAATATTTGATATGGAGTATACGCCGTATGAAAGTATGTTGGATACTTGGTACATATATTTTTTTTCAAAAATAATGCGTGTGTATTATATAATTGAAGTCTGCAACTTAACAAACGAATCACTTGAGTGGGGGCATATGCCCCCAGAGAGCCTTCATTGGCTTCGTCCTTGGTAATGTCAATGTTCAGTTACATAAATAGTGTAGTATCGGTGATGAGTTTTAGAAATGTCAGTGTTCAGTTTAAGAAATAATGATAGTACTAGTATTCAGTTTCAAAAATAGTGATAATATTAGTATTCAGTTTCAGAAATAGTGATAATGCTCGTTTTCAGTTTACGAAATAGTTAGTGTTAAGTTTAAGAAATAGTGATAATAGTAGTGTTCAGTTTAAGAAATAGTGACAATACACATGTTCAATTCTAGAAATAGTGTCTAGTTTAAAAATTAGTGATAACATCAGTACTCAGTTTAAGAAATAATGATAGTACCCTTGTTCAATTCGAAAAATAGTTAGTATTTAGATTAAGAAATAATGATAATACAAGTTTTCAATTTAATAAATAGTCAGTTTTCAGTTCTAAAAGTAGTCAGTGTTTAGTTTAAGAATAGTGACAGTACATGTGTTCAATTCTAAAAATAATTAGTGTTTAACTTAAGAAATAGTCGTATTCAATTTAAGAAATAGTAATAATATTAGTGTTAAGTTTAAGAAATAGTGATAATACTCGTGTTCAGTTTACGAAATAGTTAATGTTCAGTTTAAGAAATAATGATAGTACCATTGCTCAATTTAAGAAATAGTAAGTGTTCAGTTTAAGAAATAGTAATAGTGCCAATGTTCAATTTAAGAAATAATAATAGTCTTAGTGTTCTATTTAAGAAATAGTATCGGTACTTCTATCCAATTTGAGAAATAGTTAGTGTTCAACGTTGAGTTTTACCTCCCTTTTAGGAGCCAAAAGAAAAAGAAAGAGAGAAAGAACTGGTTGACATAATGACATACTTGTAAATAAAGGGAAGTTTATTTCTAACAGAATTGGCTGATAGAATAGCATTGCTGTTAGGGGCAAAGGTGGAAAAAAAATCATTTCGTTTTGGGTTTTTAGTTCAGCCCATGTGTGTTAAATGTTTGTGGGTCTGATATAGATTAGTTTTGTCTTTGTAATTAAATATGAAGTCCTTTTAGTTAAATAATAGTATAAGATGATTTTTAATTAGATTAAACTTACCTCAAATCCTTTTCATTAAAGCCCTAAAATTAAAGCCCAGTACTATAAAAGTTTGGAGGCCCAAACCGAACTTGAGACTTCCGAAAACCCCAAAAATTTCAAAAACTCAAAATTAATTTCATTTTCCCACTCAAATGCGAACCAGAGAGAAATCAAATCCAGTCGAAAGATCCCCATTCATTCCATCTTCCCAGTCTGTAAAAAACACTCATCTTCCAACCTTAACACCTTCGATTATCCATTTAATCGATTAATTTATTTACTCACAAAATACCATGTCGGCCACATCGGCTCGCCGCTTTAAAGTCCGCGCCGGCGCCGGCGTGGCAGCAGGATCCAAACCCGCCGCCACTCTCAAACCATCCAAGCCTCTAACGCCGATACCCTTTTCCGACAAGAGGTACGCCAGCGCCGGAAAGGAGAACCCTCTTCCTGGGACCGCTGCTTTCCGGGCTTCGGCCCAGAAGTCCACGATCCGCGTCGACAAGGCGGCTGTGTCTGCGGCAACCAGTGGCGCAGGTAGCGAAACGCGTTCCCGGTGGTCCATGTCATCGGCGCCGAGAGGTAGGAGCTCTAGCCCTTCTGAGTTTACGAGGGTAATTTCTCATACGGGTAAGGAGCGGAGGGTCTCGGTGGATCGGGTCAGACCGGGTTCGGGTCTGCGTTCGGTGGGGGAGAGGGATCGCGTAGTGTCGAGTGCAGGGAAGGTTAGAGGATCAGCTAGTGGGAAGCAGAGAACAGGGTTTAGGGATTTGGATGTGAAGAGGAGTGATGTGGGAGCGAATGGGATTAGGGTTTTGAGGGATATCAAAGAAAGTGGAAAAATTGGTGTGAATTTAGAGAAAAAGAATGCAACTTCTGGAGAATTAGAAGTGAGAGCGGTGGAAATTGAGAAGAATTCGGATGGGGTTAGGGTTAGGGATCCGGGAAGTGGGGATGGAGAAGCTAATTTGAGCTCCGATCTGAAAAACCCTAGTGCGGTTGATAAAAAGGATCAAAATTTGGCGAGGGTGGATGATAAAGCTGTGAAAATTGGGAGTGGTGAAGCTTTGGGACTGAAGGAGTCTGGTGAAAAATCTGTAAGTGATGCAAAGGTTTTGGAGGATTTGAAAGAAAAGAGGTTGAATGAAGAAGGTAGTAGTGGCGGTTGTTCGGGTATCAAATATCCGAGTAAGCTTCACGAGAAGCTTGCTTTCTTGGAAGGGAAGGTTAAGAGGATTGCCTCGGATATTAAGAAGACAAAGGAGATTTTGGATATGAATAATCCAGATATGTCGAAGGTGATACTCTCTGATATTCAGGAAAAGATTTCTGGAATTGAGAAGGCCATGAGACATGTCAATGATTCAGGTGGTAAGATGGGGTTGCCGAAAAGTACTGAGCATAGTTACAGGGATGCAAAAGTAGTTGAGAAGGGCCATATTGAGCTGGTGTGTAATGCTAAGAGTTTAGTAAAAGGGTTGAACAGTGAGGACTTGGAAGCTAGGTTCTTTCCTCATCATAAGTTGCTTAAAAACTGTGCGGCGTTGAAAGAATCATTAGAAAGCTCTCAAAGTCATGGGTTCCAAGCTGTTGAAACTAGTTGTGAAGCAAAGGTTGAAGAGAAGTCATTGAACCTTACAGATGATAACCCAATTGCGGTAGAGTTCTTGGCTTCCTTGGACCAAACTAAAGTTTCAACAAGGGATGATGGAGTTGAAGGTTTGGAATGTTTTGAAGTTCAAGAAATGGATGGTGTCACTGCTGCAGAAGTTGAAAAATCTTCGAAATTTGTCTCTGGAAAACAAAATTTGGAGCTCATTCTCACAACCGATGAAAAACTTGATGAGTTTGATGATCAGGAGAATAGACAGGAAATGTTCTTAGACGAGGAAAATGAGGATACTTGCAGTTACCAGCTGAACCAAATAGGCCAAAAAACCTCAACTGGAGGGTGGTTCATGTCTGAGGGAGAGTCGGTTCTTCTTGCTCATGATGATAGTTCGTGCACCTTCTATGATATTGTAAACTGTGAGGTATTTAACTTTTCTCTTCTATTGCCTGAGCTTCATTGTGTAGTTATGCTTATAGTAATTGAATTATCAAAGCAATTTCAGATCATGTGGACCTTCAGTATAAATTAGGCTTACTCAAATTAAGTTTGAATTTTTGGTGTGATTTACTTTTATTGCAAAATATTTTGATTTTCTTTCAGTTATCCTATGTCAAATATTAACATTGAAAAAACCAAGGTAAAAGACATGCTTGTTTATACTGTAGTATGAACAGATGAACAATTGGGGGACATAAAATCGTAATTGCTGAATGTGAAATTTGCATTATTGATTGATGGTTTATGGTCTCTTCAGGAGAAAGTTGTGTACAAGCCTCCTGCTGTAGTTTCACCTAATATGTGGAGAGACTGTTGGATTATCCGTGCTCCCAGTGCTGATGGTTGCTCAGGAAGGTATGTTGTGGCTGCATCAGCTGGCAATACAATGGATGCAGGATTTTGTTCATGGGATTTCTATGCCAAAGATGTGCGTGCTTTCCGGACTGAGGATGGTTCAGCCCCTTCAAGAACAGTGCTTGGCCGCTTGCCCAACAACATCTCACATGGAAGAAATGCTTTGTCCGATCTTCTGGATCCAGAACCTAGACAATGGTGGTATAGACCTTGTGGACCTCTCATTGTCTCAACTGCTAGCTGTCAGAGAGTTGTGAGAATCTATGACATCCGTGATGGTGAGCAAGTTATGAAATGGGATGTATCAAAGCCTGTTATAGCAATGGATAATTCAAGCCCCTTGCAGTGGAGAAATAGAGGAAAAGTTGTTGTAGCTGAAGCTGAAACAATTTCCCTTTGGGATGTGAACTCTCTTAACCCTCAAGCTTTACTATCTGTTTCTTCTTCTGGTCGGAAAATTTCCGCTCTTCATGTGAATAACACTGATGCTGAACTAGGTGGCGGTGTTCGAAAAAGGTGGATGTCAACCTTTCATTTGGCTTTTACTTGTTTTCTATTCTATTTCTGGTTCATGCATTTTACCTGTTTTGTTTGCGTTTCTTCATGGATATGTCCTCTATCATGTCCTTGAATATGTCACTATGCTACTAGTTTTTTATGTGCGATTAATTTATTTTTTCATCTGGTTTTCTTGCCTACTTTTTGGATATATCAGGTAGGAAATTAATTCTGGCATGAGAATATACCAATTGAAGTAAAAATCTGCTTAGTATGCAAGATTCTATAACACTTAAAGTGGTTGTTTGGTTTGCAGAGTAAGTTCTGCGGAAGCAGAAGGAAATGACGGAGTGTTCTGTACTCAAGATTCTATTAACATTATAGACTTTCGGCATCCTACTGGCGTAGGTCTTAAGATACCAAAACTCGGTGTAAATGTGCAATCAGTTTTCTCTCGTGGAGATTCTGTCTTCCTTGGCTGCACTAGTGCAAGATCGGAATGGAAAAAGCAGTCTTCTTCACAGGTGCAACAATTTTCAATCCGAAAACAAAGTCTATACAGCACCTACGCTTTGCCAGAATCAAATGCTCACAGTCATTACACAGCAATTACACAAGTTTGGGGGAATTCAAACCTTGTCATGGGTGTTTGCGGATTGGGGCTGTTTGTATTTGATGTGTTGAAGGATGACGGAGTTCCATTGTTGACCAGTGATGACGGGAGTCAAAAAGCCAGAGAAACTGTTGGTCCAGATGACTTGTATGCACCTTCGTTTGATTACTTGGATTCTCGGGCACTTCTTATCTCAAGAGATCGCCCGGCACTGTGGAGGCACCTATCATAGGTCTGCAGAACGCTTGAAAAATCTTCTTACATTTATGATTATCTAGGAAAGAGGGTAGTCAGCAGCATAGGAATGTGATGCTGCAATGAGTTTTGTTATTTTGCTAAGATACTGCTGTGGTGTGTAATGTTATGTATAATGTAAGGCTTGCTGTTGAAGGCTTATTTATTAGATGGAATTAAACTTTTATTTTCTGTTATACTTGTATGTTTTTTGTCTTTGTTTGTGAGTAAAGCCTTTTTGGTAGTGTCTTAAACCTGCCCTCCATGTTTAGGTCTTCTTTCGGGATCTTTGTTTATCTTGGTTTTTATGCTTGGATTTCAAGTTGGTTATTGAAGAATCTGGGACAGTAGGGCGTTAGAACATACTTTCAGCAGTATCCTGATGAGGCATGTACGCTGACACCCAGATTTGCTCCCGAGTGGTTTAAAGGAAATCTGTCAGATTGGCTGAACTATTTAAAAAAAAACACTTTAGCTAATAAGCCTTTTTAGTAAAAGCGCTTTCATTAGAAACACAATGGAATTTTTAATAAAATACAAGTGCTCCTTGAAAAGAGTACACATGAAGTGCTTCTTTAATAAAGCATGCACACATGAAGTGCTTCTTTAATAAAGCATTTCAAGTGTTTTCTTGAACCTAGAACCTAGAACCGCTTTATAACTTTTTATATTAAACATGATCAGAAGCAAGTAAACTTTCCAAAGCCCCAGTTCTTCTAGTTTTCAAGGTTGATGGCTCCAGCAGGCAAGGGAATGAGGGAAAAAGCCTTTGGAGGTTTCAAATGGCTTTAGTTGAAGTGAATTCTTCTCTTGTTGTTACCCTTGTCAAAGGCCAGACAGAGAGTAGGACCGTTTTAGGGTTGGTTTCTTAATGTTTTTTTTTAGTATATCGATATTTTTTTTACACTAGGGGAGGAGGAGTTTGGCTAAGCCACACAATGAGCAGCCTAGTTTGGTATCAAATTCGCTATCCACGAGATTCGAACCTAAGACCTTTCACTTCTAAACGAAGAAGAATACCACCAGATCATAGTACTGAGTGGCAAGTTGGTTTCTTACTGTATAAGGCTCATTTCCCACATGCAATTTCGCTCAGCATCAGTTGCTCACAAGAATCAATGGTTAGAAACTGCACACGCACGCGTGAGCGACTGATGTATCGTGCAATTTTCCCCCAGTTCAGTAGAAGCGCACTCAACTGATGGCCAAGCTAAACTTAGCCTCAACTTTGGTGTTTATAAGCTGTAAGACACCCCTACATTCATTGTGTACTGTAAGATGAGTGGGCTAGGATAACCTGCCCAAACTTGATTGTGGCTTTTGTTTTATTGGGCCACTGGCCCACTGCCTCACATGCAACCCAAAACCTTCATCATGTCATTGTTGTATTTTTTTTAATTTTTTAATTTTTTATACAAACGATATGTTTACACTAAAGAAGTGAAAAACAAATTGGTTACGAACTCGTTATCCACAAGATTCCATTCTAAGACTCTAAAAGCACTCACTTACAAGTGGCACTAAACAGTAGTAGTAAATGACTTCATCATATCATTGCTATTACCTAAATAATTACAACATCACTTAATATGTGTCTTAATCAACGTTACGTAGCTATATTAGGTCCCTTGAAAAAAGGATCTGTTGTAAAGTTAGTGGGTGAATGCCCACTTAGAAAAACAAAGACTTTGGAATAGTAAAATTAGTAGTAGGGTGTAATTTAGTCAAGGAGAGTAATGATGCTCTCACTGGAGTTGCTCTATAAATAGAGCACTCCGTGTGCTATCGATGTATATACACTGCGAAAGAAGAGAAATAATATCAGTATCCCTCCACCTCTTTATCTGCCATCCTTTTGAGTTATAGCTACTAAGAGTTATAGCCTGATATTTTGCACTTGTTTCGCTTCTATTCTTAAAAGGTTATCTCTCTAACTTTTGCCTATTTATAACAGGATCCTTATTTTTACGATGCAAGAAACTACTTGTGAGGTTTACATTACATTCTTTTATAATGATATGAATTGTCTATTTTAAAAAAAAAAATCTTTCTATGAATTATTTTTACAAAAAATTAATTTAATCCGATATTATTTATTTATTTCATAACCAGAATCAATTTGACTGTTTATTAGGACAATATTCACCAACTTCTTTGCAATTATAATCTATCAAATCAAACTCGAAAAAATAAACTATTGGAGTGGTAGACTAGACACCACTTAGAAAAATTATGAGGATCTCTTTTTTAAAGAAACCTCTGTCTATGCTCATTCGACATGACATGACAGCTTTTGGGCCACATTGGACCATTTAGTGGTTGACTTGGCTGAGCCATGCAATTATAAGAGGTTGGTTGGTTAATAGATTTCACCATCGAGGGGTCAATCTAAACTAAGGAGATTTCATATTTCTAATTTCTGATATAATAACTTGGGTGTCGGCCAATAATATTAGGGTCCGTTTGTTGTACTGAATTAGTTTTAAGGATTAATCTGGACTGTCTTAGAATAGACTAAGCTGGACTAATTTAGTGAACCGTTTGGTGCAATCTATAATTAAAAAGCATGATTATGAAAAAATAAAGAAAAAAAGTCCTGATATGATATGTAACAAAATAATTATGTTATTTACTTCAACTTCAATTTCAATCAAATATTCATTTTATTTCCATTAAACATTTCATCTTCCCCATGTTCAAAGTATGTTGTTATCACTCAAATACCTTA
>JAOTRO020000016.1:3149652-3160083 GCA_028566515.2 Pyracantha coccinea | reverse complement strand
TAATGAACGGAATGTAATATTGATTACAAATAATTTAAGATTTCTACCACATATGGGTCTTCTCAAACCCTATATATGTTGTAAACATTATACATGATTAATTCAAGGAGTCCTATTTCTACCACATGTTGGTCTCCATAGTGTAGGTGATTTCTCAAGAGAGATCACACGAGGAGTTGGCAAAGTTCGCTGAACCTCTCTAAATTATGTGTTTGTGTATGACGTGTTTACTTATTGTTCATTTATTCTCATAGCATCATCTTATAAGTTTGAATAACACCGGAGGCTATCGATAAACAAGATCAACTAAGGGGATTTAAATCTACACTTGGTTTATCAAGTGTTCTTCGCCTCTTAACTCCATGGACGTCCCATATGACTGGGATTGACAAATCAGTTGAGGCCCTTGGAGCTGGGATGGTAATTGTGTTTGTTGTTGTTGAACCCCTTGATTAACTCAGTAGTTAAACCCCGAGTCCAGTGATGGTCGTGGAGTAACGCTTCCCACAGACCTCACATGCGACTGGAATTGACAAACCGGTTGAGGCTGTTGTTGGAACTGGGGGTAGCAATTGTGATTGTTGATGTTGAACCCGTTGAATAACCAAGTTGTTGCACCCTGAGTTTAGCGATGGTGGTGGTGCAGCGCATCTTTCATTCGCCTTCACTGCTTGCAACAATGCATTAAAGTGTATTGTTGACCTTTTTCATCATGGTCATCCTATAAATGGTTTCATTCAGGTCTTTTTTCAAACTACCCATGTTTGATTCCACTGTCAAAGTCGGTGTAGGTGTAGTTACTCTAGGTTGGGATCTTGTGTTAACCAATGACTCAGTCATATTTTGAGTTCGATTATGATTATAATTTGGCTCATAATAGCCAAAACTAGAACTAAAATCGTCGTGGAGTCCATTGTAAACCATATTACCCCATCACAGCTTGGTGATAGTCATTTCCGGTAGAAAAATAGTCTGTACATATAAAACGAAAATCGTTTGGGTCCCATTGGTCGTGCCAAAAGATGGTCTCAAATCGGTCTCAGCCACACATCCAAGAATTTCAGTATCTCTTGTCCTTCAAGTTTGTGTTATGGGTGTGCCAATTCATGCCCTAGAGGCCGAGCGAGTAAAATTTGATTTGCCCTTTGTCTGGCTTCTTTCAAAATGATTGTGACCAAGAAAGGAAAGCGTCTCGGTTAAGGGGTCTCCGTACCTTGGGTGCAAGGACTCTAGAACAGGCGTTGTTCGTGAAAGTGAAGTGGAATGGTTATGGTGGTTGATAAGGTAAGTTGGGATGTATGTGAAAGTAATCACATCAACCCAAACGAATTGCTAGTCGAATGGATCGAATTGATAAGTAACTAAATTACAATACTCCTATTGCAAGAAAATTAAATGCAAGAAAGTAAATTGCAATGAAATAGGAATTACGCTTGAAATTAAGCGAAAAGCAAGAAAAGCAATCTCGACGCGCTCACTCGACTTGAACGAGTTTTCACTCGACTCGAACAAGACGCGCACACACTTGACTCGAATGAGATGCGCACTTACTTGACTCAAATGCCACGCTCTCTCGACCCGAACGGGGATGATAAATCTAGATCCAAACAGGTTTAAACCAGATATGTATGTTAGCACATTCTTTACATGTTTAAACACCAAGGAAAAACTACAATGTAAGGTTCCAGGATTTTAATTTCAGTTAAGAGTTCTCTACGACTGACGATTTGTGAAGGGAGAGAGCTGTTTGCTTACCCTTCCCTGCCATTGCATACGCTCCATTACTTAATCTGCCCCTAGAATTGAAGATTAGGAAACTTGAGTACAAATATTACACAGCCTCACTCTCACAGTAAATTTCTCATGCAGAATTTCAAAGACGAAGCTTCGCTTTTAAGGTTTGTATTTGACCATGTTTCCATCAAGAATGGTAAGCCCCTAATCGTGCTATTCTTTTAGTAAAAATAATCGGATAAGACAGAATTGTTTTCTGATGGTTCATCAAATTGAGACAAACTGTTGAAATGAAATCACTTACTCCAATTTTCATTTCTTGTAACAGGGTTCATGTAGATTGTTATTTGAATGCGAGCATTTTAATAGTCAATCCAGAAAGGAACTGTCTTCAGAAATATATGATACACCTCCAAATAAAAATGCCAAAATGAACAGCAGAAAAAGGTACTCCATTTGAAAAGCGCCTTTCTTCATTACACTTGGCGGTTCCTTACAATTCATATGTATATTCCGAAGTGTAATGTGAGATGAATGGATGGCAGGATCTCACACATTGATATAAGAAAGTGTGGATTCCTTCTGCCATGGCTTAATTTCCCCATGTCAGCATTTCGGGGTATCTATACATATTACACAGGATCATCTCAGCCATCAGAATCTGTCTCGCGGAATGGTAGAGGAACTGTCTTCACCGCCCTGTACTTGCCAGCATTGTTTAGATGCTCATTCTCTAACCTGTTTGACCAAAAAATCTAACAAGTTGAGAAGCTTGTGATTTTATTTGTAGTGCTTGTATAGAAGAATATGACTCAGGAGTTACCCTATCATTGGTCAAATATTTTGTTAAAAAATAATGCTGTACCTGTAAAAGTTCCAATGCCCTCGTCGGATAACCTCTAATGAAGCTAAGAGAAAGTCCAGCAATCGTGACTCAACATCCGGTAGTCTATGAAATCCCATTACTGTTTCTACCCAAGCGACTCTTAGGACCGCATTCAAGGCCTGCATAAATTTGCACTATCTGTTTGAGAATTTTGAATGAATGTGGTTTATGCTAAGGAGGCAATGGAAATATAGGCCACATAAGGAGTCAAATAAAAACTCACAAGGGAAGCATAGTAGATGCTTTTGTTCTTGAGAATAAGTTCGTCTCTTAGCCATAAGTTCTTGGATTTTGGGTCGAAAAGCCCCCAGTCCATGACAAAGTCCCAGTACAACTGGTAGACTGTAGCCACCACAGAGGTGATCACTACTATATAAAACCATAGGTGGCTGTGCGGGTTGTTAGCATATGTAATCCTTGATCCGGCTGCCACCATGGCAGAAACATATTTTCCCATGTTAGCCAAATGGTTAACATCACATTCATCAAACCATCGTCTTGCACACTTGAAGTTCATTGCATATGTAAAAGGTTACATGTTAGTTGGACTAGCTAAAAGAATTATGATCTTCACTGAACAGAAAAATAATGGGAGAGGTTGCATTACTTGCATGGCACGCCAGTAGTATGGCAAGAACGAGATAACATAAAGCAGCTCTCTAAATAGCCTTCCACTTCGGCAGGTTTCGTATTGGTGTGATCTGAAACTTCCAGCAAGAAAGTAACAAGCTGTGGATTCCATATGTCTCAGCAATGGGATCTACAAGCAGGAAGATCACAGTTCATCACATAACGAGAGATGAATGTTAGAGTTATTTACTTTTAGGACTTGGTTTACAGTGGCATTAGATTTTTTTTTGTATCCGTTGAAGTATAATGTGATTACCTGGCTAGTAAGTTGATCAGCCATAAAAAAATCTACCATCAAAACCTGCATATTTTTCAAATGACAAAAACAAAAAGTATATTAATTCTAATTTCAAAATATTGCTTAACATTCTGCATATTTGATGAGAAGATGAGAGAAGCAGTAAATGTACCTTATAAAGTGGTGAGCAGACTATGTTACGAATTACTCTGATGAAGCAGTAACGAGTTGGTCGATAGAAGATGTCTAACGGGCATACAAGCAGTGCAACAGCAAACTGGAAAATTCAATTGAAGATTAGCACAATGTTTCATGATATATGTCTCAATTTTCTTAGTTACTTTATTTTAAAGGCCGAGTTATGATTATTATGTTTTATACAAGTTGCTCAAGTCCAAGCTATCTTCCTAACAAGACCTTGATTAAAGCAATGAAACTAACCAGAAGGAAAACTCCAGGAATGGCATCAACTTGGCTAGGTAAGAAGTTTTTTGCCCTTAATATAAGGTGCACAACCATGGCAGCAACCACAGTTGTCATGAAGGTTGTGCATATGAGGAAGGCGTCGCGATACTTTAGGGCCGTGCTTGGTTGGAATTCAAATATAAAGTTGTAATTGATTCTTGTACTCTTCCACATGAATAGGTTGCACCCATACATAAACAAGTGCAGGCTGAGTAATGCAAAAACACTGCACAAATTCACACCCTTAATTAGAGAAATGCAGACAAAAATAAATACATAGCTGCAGCCCCCATCCTACACTTTGCAAACCAAAGGATTGGTGACTGAGAATTAGAGGTTTCGAACCCAAGACTTCCTATAACTAAAGCTTAAATACCTTATTAGAAAATTAAAAAACACCGAAAGTTTAAGTTTAAGAAATGAGCCAGTAAGCTAAGAAATTTCACGTAGTTAAGCTTAAAAACTTCATCATCTAGCCACTAACGCGAAGTTAGGGATATATTCACTTAAATTAGTATATTCAAGTGACTGACAATACATATCATCGCCACAATACTAACAATGATATGGCTCAATCTATACAAGTGATTCTCAGACTCTCACCTCTGTTGGTGATATTGTCCACAGTATGGTTCACAATGATAGTGCAAATAGTTTAATTTTAGATCATAATAGAAACTATTGCTATTTTATGATACGATTTATATATGTTATCATTTAATATAGTATATGCGTAAAAAAAATTAGGGCTAATTAATATATAGATTGGGACCAAAGCCATTTATTAGGACAATTTAGTAGTATTATTCTTTACTTGTAAGTAAGATGTTTTAAGTTCGAATCTTGTAAATGATGAGTTTGCTACCAATTTGTTTTCTCACTCCTATGTGTAAATATATAACTACCTAAAAAGAAATATATGGGATGAAGAGTGCACCTGAAAACAGGGTAGACAGTTTCCATGTAATCTCTTTCTGTGCTAGGAGAGAATATACTAGACAAGTGCGCTAAAGTTGCATACACACTAAACAATGATACAAAACAACCTGTAAACAAACCTGCATCCACATAACAAAAAACGACCATACTTTATTAAAAGATTGAGACCACAATCAGACCAAACAAAATACTCATACAACAATCGGGCTCCTGATTTGTGGGGCACCAAGCAAATTTTTGGTGGCCACCATTCATTCAATTAAATATTGAGAAATCCCACTATATTAGTGGCAAGTAAAAGCTTTATACGATACAATGCAGATTAATGCGGTTGATGTTGGCCCCCAGGACTAATCATGCATCATATTGCATTGCATAAGCCATGTTTCTGTCATTAAACTCTTGTGCCATTTGGTGAAAATGCACTTTATGGCACAATAGTTAGTCATTGGACTAGCATTATACAGTGATCTTCCTTATATTATAGAAGTTGTATTTGACACTTTAAAATAGTCATATGTATTTTAAATTTATGAATATATAAGAAAATTTGTATAAAGTACATATTTGGATTGCCAGCCAGTAATAACCTCAGTAATATTTAGATGTATGCAGCTCTTATTAATTATTTGTGTGTGTGTGTGTATTAGAGAGAGAGAGAGAGAGATTACCAACAAAAAAGGTGACCGTATGAGAATCTTTGTTTTGTTGTGGCCTCAAAAACTTCATTGCCTTTTTCTTGTCATTACTGGCGAAGTGCTTTGTGAATATGGACTCCACTTCGTCCATTAGTCTAAAAACCTTTTCAAACCATATATAACAATACACACAAGCCCAGTCAGAAAACCATTAAAACTTTCTCCAACACTAGTTATAAGAATTAAAAAAGAGCACTAGAATATTTTGAATTCCGTAGTAAATCTTCTTTTATTAAATTATTATTTGACATGATAACATGGACTGTAGACGGCGATAACAAGTTAAACCTCTCCATTCAAAAACTTAAGTACTACAACTAATACAAATAAAGATCATAGTCATTATACAAAACAACGGAAAAAGAAATGAAAATCATGGTCACTAGAGCAGATTCAAGCACCAAGCATGTACATATTAGTTAGATTAGGGTTGCAGGTAGGGCATAGGACTGGTTACCTTATCAGAACTAATGAAATGTGATCTCTTCACTGCTTTCAAATAACTTCCTGACGCCTGCTGGTTTGATACCTATTCATGGAAAAAAACTTAGTTGTTCCAAGTTATTACTTACACCAATTGTGGATGTGGAAAATGTGTGTAAAGCAACAATAAGATCGACAGAATTTGGAGAAACAAAACTTGATACAGCACTGTTATACACCTAATTAAATATGCATGACTCATGACCTGTAAAACCACCTAAAAGTAAAATCCCTAATAAAATCAATGCAGCTTACTAATACCATCCTATCATGTGTCATGAAGTTGAGATATTTTTTTTTTGCTAATTAAATGAGACTGAGGAAAATGGTAGAATATCAAAATATATCTTAATCTAATATCTAATCTAACAAATCTATCATTCGACAAAAAAAAAAAAATCAATGTATATCTTACCTTGTCGAATTTCTTTAGGATCTTTGTAAAAGCTACCATATTTAGTGAGCTGCGGAAATTACAAATTTGTTTAGATACTTAATCAAGTACTTGAAGAAAACATACTCAAAACTACAATCATTAATTAAGCTAGATGATGCGTAGATCCAGTGTTACACTGCACAATTAAGTAGCTTTCACTATTAACTATTAAGACAGTGTTTGATTCCTTCCACTTCTCTATTTTAGAAAGAGAACTATTAATTAGTATATAGTATCACCACCATGATAATTTTCATATCCATGTGTTTTCACCCAGTGCCCACATCAGCAGCACAATAAAAGGGATCATTTGCTCTATACCTTTCAGAAACTGTTGCTAATGCTTTGCTACTTGAGGATACAAATGCTCAAGTCAAAGTGAAGGATTCTGCAAAGCCGCCATCTGCGTGCTTAAATATGTATATAAACCAAATTCTATACGTACTTAAAAAATAAAAATAACAGAAAATGTGGTCCAAATTAACGAGGACACCATTCGTTTCTAATAAACTAGATTTAAGCCACATAATTGACCGCCTTGCTGACTGTTCCTGTAATCGGCACGACACCATCTTATTGCATGGTTTATTTCTATTGTTGTTCAAAGAATCAGAAAATATATTCCAAATGTATCAGATATTGGTTTGATTTCTTTTAACTGAGTCTGCAACAGTAAATTTAGCTGAATCACACCAAATTTAATATTTAAGCTTTTTTTTTAAAAAAAATCCCTAGCTTGTAATTATTATAAAAAGAAAGAGATAGAACCTGTAAGTTTTAAGCAAACCAAGACCTCTGTAGAGCTCCACAAAAGCTCCTCTAATCATCTTTTCAGCACACTGTATCTTCTTTCGATTGATGAACTCTCCAGGGCCATCCTTTTCAGGATTGTTCACCAAATCTTCCCAAAGCGTTGATGTAACAGCTGTGATAGTTCTTGTCGGTGTTGTGTTTGGAATATCAATCCTCATGGCCGTTTTAGGTTTGCCTTTCTTGTTCTTACCCCCAGTTGTCGTGTTAATAAAGTTAACACCATTTCTTTCTAATGCTGCAATTGCTTCACTCGTTTGTGATATTTCTGTAGGGGCTGTATTCGATTCCGCAAAGCTCTCTGCATCAAGGTCGATTATTAGTAATTAATGCATGGCTTCATAATTTTTTAATTTTGAAAAATTCTTTACAACCCAATTCTTTTCTCAACTCTCTCGCATCATATAGGACTTAGTGAACATGTAACATTATTATGTTTCGCATGTCTGTCCTATGTACGTTCTTGATCGTTCTTAATGAAGTTTCATTGAATTCAAAAAAGGAGGATCATGCATGTAAGACTCACCCTATACGGAAAAAGTTATTAGGTCATACACCATCATCTCTCAATTCTATCACGACTAATAATGCTACTACACTAATATTTAGTATTTTTTTTTGGTTGATATGATTCTTTTGATAAACTCCCCACTTCTTCAACAGCATTTTTTTTTTATTCAGTAATAGTTTTTAATTAACTATAGCGTATATTATTCTTAGCAAATTTATAGAGGAACATGGAAAATATTTGAGACACAACAGAAAGAGTAAATTTTGATATATTTTCTTTATGCCTTTCTCAAAAAAGAGAAAAGTTGATGACAATAGCGTTAAGGATTTGGATTTGTCCATAATTTATCTTCCTCCAGCTGTAATAGATAGATATCAGATAGGTGCACAAACGATTAGACTTGCGAGTGGAAAGCCAAAGTGCCATAAAGACCACGAAAACTCCCATACGTTTAGTATACCATATAAAGTGGTTTATTTGCATATGTATATCCATTAAACCTACAAAGTTGATTCATCACTTGCAAATGTGAAAGAGGATTGAGAATGCAAGCAATACTTGCAAGAAAGAAATGTGACCTCATATGGCACTACTACAAATTTGAGTACAGCCATGGATTTTGTGGCCACTGATCCTTAACAGCTAATTATCTTTTGCTAAACCACAAATAAAGACCGAAGTTAATTATTAAGGCACTGGCCTAAAGAGTCCATATCACCATGTAGAGACGGAGGTAGAATTTATTTATGGTTTGATCTAATGTAAAACGACCCAATTTTTTTTCCCTTTATGAGCATTATTAGGTGGTCTGGCCTTGTCATAATCTAAAAAGCAACACTAAATGGTTTATTTTCTGTATCTCTTTTGTTGCACATGAATAGTCTCGAAATTTCCATGTGTTTCCACCGACCTCATCATGTGGAAGTCCATGTAAGCAAAACTGTGTTAAGTTGGCCAGAAGTATAATATCAACACAGAAAACATAAGCAGATGTCCTATTTCGAAACAAGAGGCTTACCGGTACTGAAGTCGGAATTCCGGGGAGAAGAAGACCATGAGCTGGGAACACTCGGGATGTTGGATTTTGATCCAGAATTCTTCCACCGCCGGTCATTGAGAATTTGCTTGAGGTCCAGCAAAATCTGTAGCTGTTTGTTCAAAATCTCTCC
Source organism: Pyracantha coccinea (assembly GCA_028566515.2). Taxonomy (NCBI): domain Eukaryota; kingdom Viridiplantae; phylum Streptophyta; class Magnoliopsida; order Rosales; family Rosaceae; genus Pyracantha; species Pyracantha coccinea. The sequence goes on along the minus strand of JAOTRO020000016.1, from coordinate 3,151,084 downwards.
TCTCTCAAGAAACTCACTCTCTTTCGTCTTGTAAAATTGGTTCACTTTGTTAAGTTCTTCATCTAGTGCCTCAAAAAACACCCTCACCTACATAAATACCAACCCAATACATTAAATATTGCCCTAATTAAAATGTTTCAATAAATAAAAATTAACTAACCCTAGTCGACTTAATTACTTTGGATTGGTTAATTATTTAGTGGTAAAATTTGTACCAATATTTGTTAATACCTCATCCTCCGATGAAAATAACTGAGCGAGCTCTGTCTCATAAATTTCTTCTTCTTCACCATCCTCCATGATTTTACTCTTCACCTGTGCAACAGAAAAAGATCCACATTAATTTATGGGACTGCTGTCTTTGTTTTTTAGTGTCTTTTTCATGTTGGTTTTGGATTTACTTTCACATGGTCACGATGGTTTCGTGATATGAGTATGTCTACAACTACAACCGTTCCATAATTTGCTTTCGTGAGAAAGATCGAAACCCTCAAAAAAGTCGTGTAACAAGACCCAAAAAAAGGGGCAGTATACTTGCTGGACTCCGAAACATTTTCTGACATTTCCGGCCACTTTATTAATGTTTTGAACAAATTATAATGTACGCCGATCATTGAATCTGTTAACTAAAAAAAAAGGGAACCTAGTTCATGGAAAACCAAAAGAGCATGTATTTATTGAATCTGTTAACTAAAAAAAAAAGGGAACCTAGTTCATGGAAAAGCAAAAGAGCATGTATTTGATGAGAAAAAAGATTAAAGAAGCCACTGTATATAAGTCATCCCGTAGTCCTATAGCTAATGTTTATTTTAGAAAGACCCACTTTTATGCGTTAAAGAAGGGAAGTTATTGTTTGGTCACTCAATATTAATTTACAGAATATTGTTTGAACAGGTGGTGCTACATACACTAAATTTGTGCACCAAATGATATGACACATTCTACACCATATAAATCTTAATTATAATTATTAATTGAATTCCAACTTGAATTAAAGTACAAATTTATTTGATGACACATCATTTAGTGCACGTATTTAATGTGTCCAACATTACGAATTTGATACGAATATTGTGTTTCTTTTTTTTTCTTTTTTTTTTCTTTAAAGAAAAACCTTGTGGTGTTGATTTTGTAAAAGGGCCTTTGGAAAGAGGCCTCTAGCCGCCACACTAATCGAAGACAATGTTATTTTCATGGGTAAATTACATTTTATTCCCTTAGGTTTAGAATCAATTTCAATTCCTTACAACATATTTAAAACATTTCAATTTTATACATGTACTTATCATTTTATTTCAATTTTATACATCCGTTAGAAAATCTGTTGAGTAAACCGTTAAGTGATGATGTGAAAAATATGCAATCCACATTTGTGCTGATGTGGCTGCCACATTTACGCCACGTGGCAAAAAAAAATTAATTTTTATGCATT
>JAOTRO020000016.1:3139223-3149552 GCA_028566515.2 Pyracantha coccinea | reverse complement strand
CAAATAAATAATCTCTGCCGTTGGATTTTAAAAAATTTGAATTCTAACACTCCAGATTGTGCCACGGGTCACAACGGTAACTTTTCTTAATTTTAAAACTATTTTTTTTTAAATTTATAAAGCACTTTAATATCAACCGTTGATCTCAGATCGAACGGTTGATATTAAATCAGCTTTTTTTTTATATTACCGTTGCAAATAAGACGGTTTGAATTGATGACCGTTGGGATCGAACGGACTGTGGGAAGCCACGTGGCTTCCCAACGGTCACTGCGCGTTCTGCCTTGCGGGCCCGGTGCCTGGTTTTCGGTCGGGCGACGCGCCCCCACTCACGAGTGAGGGGCATGCGCCTGACACAAAAAAAATAAAATATTCGATGGCCCTCGGGCTCCAGGCCTGTCAACTCTTCACGGGCCCTATGCTCGGGCTCCCACATTTACTCGAGCTCTCCATGGCTGGAGCCCCATCCCCCGGCCTTCGGGCCTTTTCTGCTCGCCTGTCCCCCGAGCAACCAGCAACGCTGGACTTGCTCTTAAGGAAGGAGTCAAATATATAACGGCTTGAATTTTAAATTAAATTGACATGTATAAAATAATGTAAATTTGTTGTTCACTTAAAGTTTGCATTTTGAGAACATGTGAGGTCCTCAAAATAAATGCCTTCAAATTAATCTAATGGTAGATTAACTTATAAACTTAAACCATTATGATTCGGATTTTGCACCATCCTTGGAAATTTTGAATTCTCTTTCAAGCTTCTCTAAAAGGACTTTGCTATATATAGCCACAAAATTCTAGGGTTTTGGTATATAATTCAAATCCAAATGAATAGATGGAGTACGGATGCCTTTATACGGTTTGTTCTAAGTAAAGGTTCTTGGTGGTCAAATTAAGGTTTCTTTTGTGGCCGGAGAAAAACTCAAAGAGAGAGAGATAGATGAAGGGAGGAAGCACGTGCGAGGATGAAGATTCTAGGATTTTGATTTTGCGACGCAAAAAGTTTATCACCCATGGAAGAAGCTTTGCCATTGGAAGTTGTTCACGCTTGAACTTCTTGGTTTCTGCCACTGGAAGGATTTTGGTTCACACGCTTGACTTCTTTCTTTTTGTTTTGGATGGTTTTTTATTAAATTTTGAGCCCTTTTGGTTAAATAATATTTTGAGATAGTTTTTGGTTAAATATTTCTTGGTCCAAGCCCTTTTCATTAAAGCTCCCATTTAAAAATGATTGACAAGTATAGAACTAATTGACCTATTATCACAAAATATTTACAATTTGTACCACAATATTCAAAATAAAATCAATAAATGTTATTACTCATCTTAATTACAATAAAAAATATAATTATTGCACATATTATTACCCCTAACACACACATATATACGTTCAAATGTATATATTACTACCACAAGCTCAATATATATGTACACATATATAGTTTACCTATATGATCATATAGTAGTATTATATATATAGTTTACCTATATATATAATACTTCTATATGTTCACATATATACACACACATATACATATACATGCACAATACTACAGATATGATCAAACATATTAAACTAATTAATCTACCTATATTTAAATTTATGATGAGAAAATAACATATATTTTGTAGGTAAATTAATATTGAATCAAATAACATTCTTTTATTTTGTAGGTAATTTATTTTCCATGTATTATTACATATATTTGGCACATTTTATTATTATAAGATATATGTACAAATAATAGGTAAATTAATCTTGAATAAAAAACAATTGCTTTATTTTGTAAGTAAATTAATTTTGTACCATGTGACCAAATTAATGACTTTAAATGACTTTAAAAATAACATACACCCACATATATTCAAATAACATTTCTTCATTATGTTGGTATTTTATTTTGTATGTATCATCATATTTATTGGGCACATTTTATTATTATATGTACAAATAATAGGTAAACTAGTATTGAATAAAATAATAACTTTTTTTTATGTAGGTATACTATTTTGCATATATTTGGGTTTGCTTTATTACGTAGGTAAATTATTTTGCATGAATTTTATGTATGTCAAGCATGCTTTTATTGTTGTTGTGTATATATATATATATATATATATGTGTGTGTGTGTGTGTGTGTGAAATAATTTACCTGCATTTATATGTAAACTATAATTTTGTTGACTTAACTAAGCATGTATTAATACATTTATTAGGCATGTTTTATTGTTATTATATATTATGCTGATGTGTAAATCAAACATTCAAATAGGGGTGTTTTGGGCATCAAAAATTTTTAAATGTGTAAAGTCAAATATAATTAAGGAATTTGCTGATGTGGAATCTAGTCAATGAGTTTTATTCCAGTAAAAAACTTATGTCGGGTTTTATGTGGAGAAAATTAAGTTTCAAGAACTAAAGTCATATTTTCAGTATTGTTTATTACCTCATCCTCCGAAGAAAACAACTGAGCGAGCTCGGTCTCGAAAATTTCTTCCTCCTCACCATCCTCCATGATTTTACTCTTCACCTGTGCAGCAGAAAAAGATCCATATTAATTTATGGGACTGCTGTCTTTGTTCTTAGTGTCCTTTTCATGTTGGTTTTGGATTTACTATCTCATGGTCACGATGGTTTCGTGATATGAGTATGTCTACTACTACAACCGTTCCATAATTTGCTTTCGTGAGAAAGATCGAAACCCTCAAAAAAGTGTGTAACCAGACCAAAAGGGCACTATACTTGCAGGACTCTGTTCCGGCCACTTTATTAACGTTCGTTTTTAACAAATTTTAATGTTCATGGAAAAGCAAAAGAGCATGTATTTGATGTGAAAAAGATTACAGAAGCCGCTATAAGTCATCCCCGATCCCGGCAGCCCCAATAGCAAATGTTCATTGGAAAAAACCTCTTTTTATGTAGAGAAATTATTGTTTGGTACCGTATATCAATTTGCAGAATATTGTCTTATTATTTAAAAATATCGATGACAATTATGTACCAAATCTTGTATTGTGTTACTAATATTGTTGTTTTTTCTTTAAGAAAAAGCTTTTGGTGTTGGTTTTGTGAGAAAAATGATAAACACACGCTCTTTTTAGTCTCTATCCTTTTACACACTTTTATTTAATCCTAATCGATTTATTCAATTCAATGGTTAATAAAAAGGTAAGTGTGAGAAGTTGAAGTGCAATGTTTCCGCCATGCACCCCATTCACGGCACCAGAGTACTAAATGAACGTAACTTTTACACACACGTAGAGAGAGAGAGAGAGAGAGAGAGAGAGAGAGAGATAGAGAGAGAGTAAGAGACTGAAGAATATTTTAAGCAGAGGTATCGTAGTATCAGTTTAGGAATCAACATCTAGGAAATACAGCCCAAAACCTTTTGCCTGAAAATGACGTGATCACTTGACTATTTTGCAGGTCTGAACACAACCCACCAAAAAAAAGACAAAATCCAAAATATACCACATTATTTTAACTGGGGAAAAACTAATGAAAAGAAGGGAGGAAAGAAAGAAAGTTAAGTTAACCGAGTGTTGGGAAAATATTCTCGGTTCCTTTTAGATTTGTAAACTTGTTAACAATTTTCTGAAACTCGCCTTAAAATCCAAAGTAATCAAAACCCTTCCTAGCAACCACCTCTAAACCTCAAAAAAAAAAAAAAAAAAAAGCTCATTGAACATGTTCTCTATGCGTGCATTAATTGATTACCTGAATTATCTCCGTTTTGTTATCGAAATTGAACAACTTGTCACTAATTTTTTTAGTGACAAAGCGAACCGGATCGAAAATGGAGACACCGAAATCTCCAGCTGCGTCTGGGGGTTGCTTGGGAACTCTTGAAAGCTTGATCTTCTTTACTTGTTTCTTGAGCAGCCAGTAGTTGACAAAAGCATCCTTCCATTCTGGTATAAGCTGTGCTTCAAGCTCCTTTGAGAACTTCACCATTTTTGTTGTGTGTGTGTGTGAAGGAAGAGAAGGAGAAGAGAGGATCTTATTAAGAAGTATTAGAGAGAAATGAAAGAGGTTTATATAGAGAGGCAGGAGAGAGAGAGAGAGAGAGAGAGAGAGGTATATGGTAAGAATTGAATGATTTGATTTTGGGACAAAAAATTTATCCAATAAAAGACAAATTTAAATGCATCAAGTTCAGGTATATTGCTATTGGCCGAAAATAAAAAGCAAGGATATATTGGTTAAATTCTCACATTACTACCTAACGCACAATTCACTGGCAGTTTGTATATGAAGTTATAAACACAGTTACTGCTCTCGTTTTATTAGTTATATATGAAAAGGCATTCATTTTCTTTCAAAGTTAAAAATGTAGAGAGTCACTTAGTACTGCTGTCTAGTGGTATTCATCTTCATTTGTAAGTGAGAGGTCTTAGGTTCGATTCTCGCCAAAAGCGAATTTAAACCACATTATTACTAGCTCATTATGAGGCTAAGCCCACCCTCTCCCCTTAATGTAGATAAAATCGTTTATTTAAAAAAAATGTAGAGACTTGTAGCTCCCGTAACAAAATGAGAGTCCATCTTGTGCTTAAGGTTGTGTGTTCAAGTCTACCTTCTATAAGAGAGTTTCCTTGCACTTAAGGTTTTGTGTTCAAGGCGCTTTCAATAAGAGTTCCCTTCTGCACTAAAATTTTTGTGTTCAACATTTATAATATTGCTTGTTTAAAAAAAAAAATTTTAAAATTGCTTAAACACTAAACCCTTAATATTAATGTCTTCGGCTGTGACTTTTACTACTTGGCCGTTAAGGATGTGGTATTTAAAACTAGTTTGAAGATATAGGGCGTGCTTAGTACTGGTTTGGTACTGAGGTGCGTTTATAAAAAGTGGGTGTAAAAAAAAACTGAGCTCAAAAAGATGTTTGGTAAACACTTAAAAACAACTTACTTTCACAGTTTTGGATGAAAAAAAGCTGAAAACGTGAAGCAACAAAAATAGTTTATTTTCACAGCACAGTAGAAGCAGTTTTTTTTTCAAAGCACAGTAATACCAAACCAGCCCTTATTCTAGGAAATGCCACTTGGTAATTGTGGTGTGTTGGTGTGTTTCTATTAGGAGTTAAAATTGTTATCGATGTTTTCTTTTTAGTTTAATTTATGTTGTGTTTAGCACAGGACCTCATCACAAAGTTTCACACATGTATATTTCGATTTCACATGTAACTCCATTAGTGTCCACCGTCCTCATCAATCAGATAGTCACAGTAGAAAATATGTGCATACCGTGTACATACATGTACATGGCAGAAATAAGTGTGATGTCGCTTTTGGGCTTTTCATGTTTGGGCTTGGGCTCTATTGACCCAAAAGCAAACTTAAACCCAAAGTAAATTAAAACGTTTGTTGCCATTTGCCACGACGTTTAATCTGATTGGCCGGGATTCGAACTTATATTTCTCTGCTACTGCCTGCACTGCAGAGTCGCCTTCCTCACTTTCTCCTCCTCCTCCCTCCTCCCTCCCGTCTTCTTCTTCTCCGCCGGTAAGAGGAGGTTAGATCTCACTACCTTGATTTTTTATTTTGGTGTATTTTGTTTACATTAATTGCTTTGTACTCCAGATCTATGGTTTTCAAATGCTTTCCATCTCTTCATTTTTCATGCGTTTTATCGGCGAGCAATCGGTGTGGGAAGTTTAGGGTTTCTACTGCGTCGCTTGAGATTATGGTGATTAAGGTGTAGATCTTAGGTTGATCTTTTAGTTTAATTTTTTTCTTGCATCTTTTACATTGCGTGATTTGCTGAGATACAGTTTCAATTGTGAATTTTCTTTCAACACTTCCTTAATTTTGCTATGCCATCTGATAGTCTCGCTTCGTCAAGGTTTAAGAGCTGTGAAACGTTGCGAAATGTGTGGAGGTCTAATTTGTTGGATCGGATTAACAAACAAAGCTAGGACTAGTTGGATTTTGGAAAAGTTTACTTTGTTGTGGGAAAATTACTTCTCAAATCTGTTGTTTATAAATAAGTCGATGGTGCAGTGACTAGATCCCATGCAACCTAGTTGGGATTCGAGCCTTTGATTCGTGTAGTTGAGCTACTGATTCCGAATGTTCACATATTTAGTGTCTCACTTGGTGTTGAGTTCTGTTTGCACTCAGGCACATGTTCAACAATCGTGGGAGATCACGATGCTTCGTTTCGTACTGTTTTATACTTGTGGTTAATTTTGGTTGCTTGTGATTAATTTATTATTCTTAATTTTCTGACATTCATGAGATTTTCATATTTAAGGTGTGCCCTGCAATCTTTTTTGCTGCCTTTGAGTTGGTGGCTGTCGATAACCGCCGAGTTAATCAAGATGGTAATATATTCACATTTTCTTCTCAGTTTTCCAATTAATTTTTGAGAGTGATGATCTTAGTGAGATAATGATAATACGTCTTTGGTAATTGATATTAGTATTGTGCATACATTTGACCCACTGAACATGAAAATCAATTCTGGATGCAAATACAACTGAAGATGCTGAAACTTATAGATGAGTTTGATTTCTGGGACTAATTTTGTAATACATTGCGTCATTAAAATGTATAAACAACTTAAGAGTGTTGGCCTAGTAAATTTTTGCTTTCTTGGAATTTATCTTCTCATTCCCCCCTTTATTTGTAATTCAGGTTGTGCTTGCCGCTTCCATTATAAGCAAGTCTGGGAAAGGTGAGTTCTGTGCAGTGTTTTTAATTCTCCTGTGCAGTGTTTTTAATTCTCCTGTGAATGGCTGGTGCTTCAAAAGAACAGTTTTTGCCCTTTTTTTTGTCTATTCCTAGTTCACACGAGGAACTCTAACAAATGTGGATTGATAAAATATTTAACTCTAAGAATGACACCGATTGAATTGGGGATTTGATGCACCCATAAAGTGGTCTAAGTTGTCTCATGCCCAAGTGCTGTAAATTAAAGCAGACGTTGATTCACTAGGCTTTAGTACCATCTTGGTTATGGATTGAGACAACGGTTTTTGTTTGGATCTCTCCTTAGAGGAGCTAGGTTGGGATGTTGCAGGAATGACGGGTATTCAGGCTTTTATCTTCTGTTTTAAAATGGTTGTACTTTTGGCTGAGCTGTTATAATATGTGCATTTGTATTACTTGATTATGTAGTCAGTAGATCCTACTTAATGTTTAGAAGACGTTTTCACGGATATATAGTTTCTATCTGTAGCAGGAGCTGGCAGTGATCCATTCACCTCTTTTGCTTTTGGCTGAGTTGTTATAACATTTGCATTCTTATACTTTAGCTGCACAGTAAAGCCTACTTATTTTTTAACTATATCAGGAGCTGTCAGTGATCCGTTCACTTACTTTCTCTTTAATCTGACTTGCTGGTAAATAAATTGTTAAAATGATGCATATCATTGGAGTTGTTACAGTTAGTCTATAATTGATTTTTATCTTTTATTGTGCAGTGCTTGTTTCTAGACAATTTGTGGATATGTCTCGTATAAGAATTGAGGGTCTTCTTGCGGCTTTCCCTAAGTTGGTAGGCACTGGCAAACAACATACTTATGTTGAGACAGAAAATGTCCGCTATGTTTACCAGCCTATAGAAGCTTTGTTCTTGGTACTTGTTACAAACAAGCAGAGCAACATATTGGAAGATTTGGAGACTCTGCGGCTACTCTCTAAACTTGTATCCTTTTTTCTCCGGCATATGATTATTTTCATCTTCCTTTGGTGACTTAACTTCTTGGATCCATGAATCATTACTGGTTTTGTAGAATTATTAATTTGATTCCGTAATCATGAATGTTAAAACATGTTTGCATTGATCTAGATCCCATTTTTTGTTTTGATTCATTTGCTGATGCCTTCATTTTAACATATTCTCCAACTACATGTGGGAACGGTGATCTATATCTCATATCCCAACACATGGTACTTGGAGATCTTGTTCTTCAAAACTGGTCTCTAAACATGCCATGATATGTGTGACGAAAAAGGAGTTAACATGTCCAAGGTATAAAGCTTGAACTTGGGCCAAAGTATGTACGATATCTTTTACCCATCTATGTGCTTGTATGCAAGTGCTTATGCTTTTATGCATGCATGGATGTTCCTTCAAGTTATGCCCAAGCAACCCAAGTAATAAGTACAATGTGCATGGCGATCCCATTGGCAAAAGTTTACAGGGATGTACCCTGTACTGGACATAGGAGCGTATTGTGTTTCCAGAATATACCATGGTCCTGGTAAAATTGTGCCATAAGTCGTTTTTGAGCTATGCCTTTTCCTATTCTGGATATTTGTGTTAAATGTTGGAAAGAACTGTTGAGTTGATTCCTTAATTGTTTTTAGGCACCTGAATACGCTATGTCCCTAGATGAAGAGGGTATATGCAGGACAGCTTTTGAGCTGATTTTTGCTTTTGATGAAGTAATCTCTCTTGGGCACAAGGAAAATGTGACTGTTGCACAGGTGAAGCAGTACTGTGAAATGGAGAGTCATGAAGAGAAACTGCACAAGCTTGTGATGCAGAGCAAGATAAACGAGACTAAGGATGTTATGAAACGGAAGGCTAGTGAGATTGACAAAAGCAAGGTATTTGTTTAGGGTCATGTGATGGCTCCTTTACTAGTTTAGTGCTTTGCATAGTTATCTAGTCTTGTAAGCCTCCTGTTTCATAATATTGTGATATGTTTTACAGATTGACAGGGGCAGAGCTGATAAAGGCGGATTTATGTCTTTACAGTCAATGGGATCTGGAAAAATTGATAGTGCATTTAGTGAGATGAGCATATCCAGTAGTGGAAGTGGCTTTGGAAGTGGTTCTGGTTTCGGATTGAGCACTGATATCGACTCATTTTCCACAAAGACTAAAGGTTTGTGTTTGTTTGTCTGCCTGAATTGTGCAATACATTCTGAAATCAATGATAGTGGTGATGGTGGTGTGTAGTATGTGATCTGGTTCCTGTTTGATTATGATATGCATAAACTTTATGAGCTAGTTCCCTGATGATAATTAAAATGCTACAATTGGTAAAGCTCGTCTTGTTCTGTTTAAGAAAACATTATAAGCGCATAATGTGCAAGGTTGCTATTGGCCACCATTGTACCTTGTGCATCCTGTTTTTCTCATTTGTATAATTTCACCATGTACACTTCTGATGTAGGACAGCCAAACCAAACTTGATTACGATTTATTCATCCCACCAGCAATAGGATTGAAGTTAGTTTTCCTTTTTCCTATTTGGTTTTCTGTTTTTTTTATCTTTTAGGATTTCCCTTTCCAAATAGGATTTCAATTTCCTGGTTAATTTGGACTTTAGCTTTTATTTTCCCTAGAAGGATTAGGAGTTGAAGGCTACAGTTCTCTGCGTTAATTTTCAGACTTCAGATTATTTCAATCACACTTTGTTTCTTTATTCAATCTGGTGGATGGCAGAGATTGTGTTCTTGGTGTGTTTTAAGTTTCTGGTGCTGGACTAAGTACTGGTTTGGTAATTGGTACTGAGGTGCTTTTATAAAAAGTGGGTATTAAAAAAAAAACTGAGCTCAAAAAGATGTTTGGTAAACACTTAAAAACAGCTTATTTTCACAGTTTTGGATGAAAAAAGTTGAAAACGTGAAGCAGCAAAAATGTGCTTATTTTCACAGCACAACAAAAGCACTTTTTTCAAAGCACAGTAATAGATAGAGAGACTAGGAAGTTGCTCTCCTAAGACTCCCATAGAGAAATAACTCGTGAATGGAATCCTTTATGAATTTGCAAAATGTGATTTTATGTATTTCATATTGTATGAAAAACACTAATAAGAGTTTTACTAAGAAAAAGCGCAAAAGATATCAGTGCAAGTCATCAGAATTATGACAACTGTCAAGTAAGTCCTTAAGTATTTGGGAAATACTAAAGGATGGATTCCTTAAGAACCAGGAAATTCAGAGTAACGAATGGAAGCGTAAAACTAATTTAGATTATGAATCTAAAATCAGTTCCATCACTGGATATCTCTTTATATTATGACTAAAGAGATAGTTGGATAGAAACACTAAAAGTAATGACTTTAGAGTATTCCATAACCATTGCTATATATAAACACACACACACACATATATATATATATATATATATATATATATATGAATCTGACATGTACCAAAAGGATCAAGTGAATGAGATAATACAATTTCAGTCACATATCTGAACTCTGTGACGCCTTTTTTTGGTTGGCCCCTGATGGTGGGACTGCCAGGGACAGGAAGAATTCATATATGGGGATCGATCGGAACATGGGATTGCTCATCAAAGGTTAAACCATCTGTCTCTGCCACCGGCCAATGTGCCCTACTGTGATTACCTTTACAGGATGCTATT
>JAOTRO020000016.1:3101978-3114874 GCA_028566515.2 Pyracantha coccinea | reverse complement strand
GTGAAAATTGTAAAAAAGGAAAAAATTGTGGCCGCACGATTTTTGATCAACGATCCACACGCGTTGATCCCTAGAATCCCCATGAAGGGGATCCGGCGAGGATCCTAATCCATCCTCCTTTGTTCCCCTTTCAACAAACCGTCCCTGCACAGTACCTTACATCAAAATGCCCACCACCTGCAAATGGCCTTCTACTACAACAGTAGAGAAGAGTGTTGTCTTTCGACTACTTAATTAAATAATTAATTTAACAAATTCATTGTTTAACAAAAATATGCCCATCCTAAAACTATAAAATAAGTAAATTAATTAAATTTAAAGTCATAACTGAAATTTAATTAAAATACTAAAAAATACTAGTACTATTTTCATATTTTTTAATAAAGGATATAATTTACGCTAAGGGAAGGAGTGGCTTAATCTCGTAATGAACTAGCAACTATGTGATTCAAATTTGCCGCTGACAAGAATTGAACCTAAAACTTCTCTGAAAATGAATGTTAATATATCATAATACCAAATGACAACACTCTTTTCATTCAGATATATTCTCAGTTTACTTTTTTGACTTTTCCTTTCATCTAAATTATATATAAAATTCTCTTTATCAGCAAAAAAAGAGAGGGTAAAATGACTGTTTATTCTTCTATCACAATAAAAATATTAAGAGCAATAATTTAATTTTATAAAATAATATTTTATTGTTTTTTTATTTAAGCCTTCATTGTTACAAAATTATCAATTTTCTTTTAAGATAACTTAAAAATATTAATTAAATTCAAGGTCGTTCAATCATAGAGTATTAGATGAACGATAGTACTTGTAATAAAAATGTTGCTACCATATTATTGGAACATCAAAATATTTCGAGGTGCTATAGAAAATTTCCCCAAAAATATTAACACTCTATTTTGGTATTTAAAACTAATTTTATTACATAGAGATGATGGTCCATAGATTTACTTGCTTTCTTACATTTATACCCTTTTGCTAACAAAAAAGGAAGGGAAAACCTAAGAAAAAGACAAAAGTTAAAAAGCCTGTACGACTACCACTCTACCATTCCAACCTCCATTTATATATCTTTTATTTTTTTAATACTTATATCCTTTTTTGGTTTTCCGGAAAATTTTAAATTAAAAAAAAAATCCAAAATTTGCCTCAAGGTTTCTCCTTGAGCAGCGAGGCCAATCCGGTCACGATCCTCGCTCCTCTCTCAACGCTCTTCGGCTTTATCGCCGGCGGCTGCCAAGCCACCGCCGCCTTCTCACCTGAAATTGAGTTTCCCGCCGGCGACGGTAGTGGCAGATGGCTCTCCGGCTGCGATGTGAATTCACCGAAGATCAACTCGAGCTCACCGCAATCGCTGAGATTGTGGACCTCGGTCGGAGCGTCGGAGATTACCGCTTGACTCTCCGACGCCGGAGCGGTGTCGTTTTGTGGACGGGGAACGGCGATTCGGGTGTAGGGTGAGAGCCACTTGGCGCGCATGTACTCGGCTTTCCGCCACGGAGGGAAGTGCATGCCTTTCTTCTTCAGGCTCTGTCTGGCTGCCTCCGATACGATGGAGACGATCTGGCCCAGACGGTCGGATTTTCCGACGAAAATGTACGGCAGCGATTGGAGGACGGCCTTGTAGGCCCCAGTGGATCGAGCGACCTCAAATTCCGATCGGAAATCTATGTCAATCAACAGCCTTTCGTCCTCTACCGTCACATCGATATACTCGTACTCGCCTGAAGACCAAAAGCCACAACCAAATTTAACTTTGCTTTTACTTTTTATTTGAATTTTTTTCTTAAATCTGTTTGGGTTCTGAGAACGTGTGGGATGGGATTGTAAATTACCGGCAGGGAAAGACGACGATTTCTCCCATTTGGATTTGCAGGTGGAGGAATCGTAGCCGAGGGATTGCAGTCCGTCGGCGACCATCTTCCTCAAATCGTCTTTTTGTTTGAGATTCTTGTTTGCTTCCACGATCCTCGCCGTATCGGCCAGGAGGTTTCTCTCCGAGACGCTCACGCATGGAATCAGACTCTGATTAAACAATAATTAAGCAAACAATCAATCATCCATATTCATATTCATATTCTGTGTTTGGTTGCTAAGAAACCCTGAGAAAATGCAAAAACAATTTACTAATCACAAAGTGTAATCAAAGCATCAATTATTTATAATTTTGTACCATAAGAATATCGGAGGCGTCGCCACCGAACGAACTGGAGGAGATTGAATCACCGAAACCTCCACCGAATATATCGAGCTAGTCGTCGGAGCCGTCATTGCTGTTGCCGTGAAAGTAATTGCAGCGGTGCCGTCCACATTTCGGCGGAGGCTGCTTCTCGTTGCTTTCTTCGATGAAATTCTGAACCATCTTCGCCAAGCAGACCGAACTCGGCTCGAACTCAGGCCGCAGCGCCGACGGTCCCTTCATCGTTGCTGATATTGAGGCCGCCGGAGTGGCGAGTTGTGATGTGGACTCAAGCCTCTCGGCCTTTGGGTTTTACGGAGAAGGTGAAGATGGTGAGGGTTGAGAGAGATGCAGGGTCTGAAACAGAGTGAAAGAGAGTGAAAGAGAAAAGGTTATGGAGAGGTTGCGTGTGACAGACGATCGAAGAAAAACTCACGATTATAGACGCGTGTGCTTGGTTCAGAATGGCAAACTGTAAATAAAGTGAAATTCACTCCAAAACACTGTTCATTTCTACAGTGCCACTCCAACCCTTTCTTTAGACTAAAGTAATAACATGACAATTGACGACCAGCCAAGAAACAAAAATTCACACCTACCCCCATCTCCCGATTTTTAAGCCACCACCTACAACACTCTCTAGTCACACTCTATCTTTCATTGGCTCTAGTTCGGTTTCGAACAAAAAAAAATCTCCATTTGGTATAAATTATGTAAAGTATTGACGATTTATACAAACAATTAAGTGTCAAAGAAATAGAGGGATGGATGGAAGTGTCATAATACAAGTTTGGGCAAAAGTGCAAACCAAACTCCTCGCAAAAGCGCAACTTTCTTCTTTGTAGGGGTGGCACAGGGGGTTGGTCGGGTTAGACTTTAATTTGTTGGCCAATCCAATAAGCTTGGATTGGAATTGTTCCAACTCTTTTCACCCAAGATAATTGGCAAGCCAACCCATCCAAATCATTCTTAAGCGAGTTGGGTTGGGCGGATTTCACGAGTTGGGCTTGACTGGTTTCTTTCTTATTCTTAATGTAAGTATGAGAGCATATAATTATACTTCAAACTAGGCCTAAATCATGTGAATTTTGTGTTGTCATATTAGTAAATGTTACTAATACATAAATTCCACTATTCAAATCAAGCACTAAATTACAAACAAGTAAATTTAAAAAGTTACTAAATTTCATGTATAAATTTATTTAATATATGTCATACATGTATGTTTAAAAACTATTGTCATTCGAGTGGATAAATTTTAATCAAAATAATAATACTTCAACTTAACACAATCCACGTATTAATTGAGTAATCAGATTTTTTAATAGAAATAATGTTTTTTTAGGTTTACAACCCAACCCAACCTCCAAACCAACCCAACCCAACCCATATCAACCCAAATCGGGTGGGTTAGTCGGTCGACTGAAATGCACACCCGTACTGCTTGTGCGCGGATAAACAAACCACCCCCTCTCCGCTTTCTCAATTAGGTTTTCCCGTTTTCGCAATTTCCCAATTCCCCCAAAACTCCGGAACTCTCTCTCCACCAATTCATAAATGCCTTTGCACTCTCTTCCACGCCCCACTACCACTTCCGCCTCTTGCCGCCGCTGCTAAGCCTTCGGAAACGCCACCTCTCGCGGCCTACTTCGCCGCCGGATCTCCGTCCCAAAGGTACAACCTTTTCTTCTGCTTTTCTGCAAAGATAATC
Source organism: Pyracantha coccinea (assembly GCA_028566515.2). Classification (NCBI taxonomy): domain Eukaryota; kingdom Viridiplantae; phylum Streptophyta; class Magnoliopsida; order Rosales; family Rosaceae; genus Pyracantha; species Pyracantha coccinea. Next base: position 3,110,972 of record JAOTRO020000016.1, on the reverse strand, counting down.
GTTTCTTATCTAAGTAGCTTCTTTATTCGTTTCGTAAGAAGTTGAGGTTATGCTTTTCTGCAACTTGGAGTTGGGGTTTCACTGGGCTTTTGTTGCTTATTCCGTTTGGTTGCTGAGAAAACAGAAGAAAGATAATGAAAGTGAAAGTGGGATTGCTGTGTTTAATCCAAAGAATTGGCTGACTTACTTGATTCTTCGTTGCCATTTTAATTTTAATGAACTCTAATACATAATGGTCAAAAGAGACAAATCATTACCCATATTTTGTAACGTATATATTCATGAATAAATAATTGTATACTTTCAACCTTTTTCGCTTTTCCATATCTTATTGTTGTATTTTTGAATGAAACTCAGAATTTAGGTAGGTTTGGTGTGGTAATGTCAGAAACGAATCATTATATGTATCAAAAGTGCGACATCTTAGGAGTGTAAAAGACTTATGGACGCATACATTAGCAGTGAATGTCACATGCGCGCACTAGACAATTCATCAACTTTGCATTGGTGTTGGTTTTCCAAAAGACGTTAATGTGCTATTACAATTGCGTTTTACTGTACCACACAGAAAGACACGGGTAGTTTCCAATGGCCTTTTTTTCAAACTTTGATTGCATTGCATGAATGGTGTACATTTTGGAGTGAAAATTGTGCTTATTATCATGCATATAGTTAAGGAATTTGTTACATTACATGATACAGACACACAATCGCGTAGCATGTATAAAACAAATATGCAGATCTGCTTCACTAATTTTCATGATTTTATAGTTTCTTTACCTGTTGCAGTCTTCTTTGTATCCATGAATTGTTCGAAACTATTTTATCATTATGTTCTGCAATGTAGTGAGGGGGGCTAAAATTTGTTGATCCACATGGGTCTTTGACTAATATCACGTGCATTTTTTTCTTGGTGCAGCGATATTCACTTTGACTTGTCAATAGAAAAAAAGGCTGCTACTGACCTCTTTGCGCACTGGTTTAAACTGTTTCTCTGCTCTATTAGAACCTCAGAAATTATTGTTTAACTGCACTTGCATTGGGACAGATGAGCACGTCTAGTCAGCTACAAGAAATTAACAGAAAAACTAGCCGGATTGCCCTGCCTAACCATGATGAAGAAAGTGCTGCTAGAACAAGGCCTTTCAGCTTTGAAGAGATTATGCTTAGGAGGAATAACAAGAAGTTATGTGATAATGTCGTAGAGGAAGTCGTAGATGTAGGTAATTTACCAAGGGAATCCATGGTTAAAAATTCTTTTGACAGTTTTGAGTCTGAAAAGGATCACAGACACCATAAAGATTTGCCCCCTGTTGATAAAAAGCCTGCCTCCGAGGATCCAGTGAAGGCATATTCCAGAAAGAAAGAAATATATAATTCCAAGAGTTCTAAAACGGAAGATGGTTTTTCCAAAGGGAAAGTTAGGGGATGGCATGAGCCAGAAAGCTTGAAGGATAAACCGAGCAAAGATAGAACAACTGAAGCTAAAGGAGGCACAACTGAAAAACAAATACATGGTAGGAGAAAAATTGACGAGCGCTCAGATAACTTCCAAAAAGAATCTGTAAAGAAGAATTCAAGGGATTTGACAGGAAAGGAGAGACATGTGAGCCAAAACAGAGGAAGATCTGAAAGAGAAGCCAAGAGAAAATACCAAAATGGATATGATGAAAAAATTAGAGACAGAAATGCTGCAAAGAAGCACGATTCAGGGAAACATCATCTGTTAGAAACTTCAGAGAGAAAGGAGAGGAAAGAATCATCAAAATCCAATTTCGAAAATTCAAGGCTAAAAAGGGAACGGTCAAGGAGTAGAGACCGTGAGGATACACATAGATTTAGGTCTCCCTCACCAAGGGCACACAAGTATACATCTCATAATTTGAGGATCCGCAGCGAGATATCTTCACATTCACTCAAAGAGAGGCCTGGAACACAGGATTCTGATACTGACAGGAGCAGAATGTCTAATAATGGCTCCAATAGCCACCATCGCCGACATGGTGGGCCAGTGAAAAGGCTTGGTGGCTATTCACCGAGGAAGAGAAGAACTGAGTCTGCTCTTAAGACTCCATCCCCACCTGACCGTTCGCCTGAAAAGAAAAGTGCCAAGTGGGATCATCCCCCTATGGCAACTGACAAGGTATTATCTGGTTCGGTTGCTTCTATTTTTAATTCATCAAACAGTAACATGTCTTCAAATGTACATGAGATGGCCATTGCTGTTGCTGTTGCTTCGGCTACTAGGAAATCTATATCTGGGGTTCATCCTAATTCTTTATTGACTAAGAAGAATGCTTCCATTGACTCGGTCCAACTAACACAAGCTACTCGGCCTATGAGGAGGCTTTATGTAGACAATGTTCCACCTACAACCTCTGAGAACACTTTAGTGGAATCTCTTAATAATTTTTTGTTGTCTTCGGGTGTCAATCATATCCCAGGAACACGCCCATGCATTAGTTGTGCGGTAAGCGTAGTAAATTTTGAATGTTTATCCCTGTGATACAGCAATTATGACTTAGGGATGAGAGTTAACTATTTTAACTGCAGATTACCAAAGAGAAAGGTCAAGCTGTTGTGGAGTTTCTTACACCGGAAGACGCTTTAGCTGCTCTATCTTTTGATGGCACTGACATCTCTGGTTCTATTCTCAAAATAAGGCGCCCTAAAGACTTTGTTGAAGTGGCTGTAAGAATGATTAAATAACTTTTTCCTCTCATCTTACCTTTTTTTATTTTTTATTATCCCATTGTTGCTTTATACTGGTTTATGTTACTTTTTAGTTGTTTGATCTTATTCTTTTGATATACAATCTATGAAGTTATGCCGCTTGAATTTTTGTTCTTATTTTAGCTGTTTAACCACTTATTTTTCTCTGTTATATGTTGACAATGCATTTCGGTTATTTTCTCTGTGGAATCCTTGACATATTATTTCTTGTTATTTTCTATTATTTCATATATGTCTTAGGGGTGACTACTACGAAATCATTCAATACAAATAGCTTTTCAAATTACATTATCTAACAAAGTGATTATTTTGTTTGCTCTTTGGCTATTTGTTTTTTTATTCATACTTCCATCTCTTCTTTTCTTTATGAAATGGAAGGGATGGACGTATGAAATGCAAGAAAATGCTGAGCCGAATCGGATTGAATGTATCCTATTCTTGAGTTCCTGGCTTCCTGGTCATTGCACCTTTTGTAGATGGAGCTGGTCATAGAGACATATCCTTAAGACTAGGGTTTGGTTATTTGCTGTGAAATTTGAGTTGGTGGCATTTTTAGTTTTCACAGGTGCCTTGTTATTTATTGCACCTTGGAAGCAGAATCAAGATTGCTTGTTAAATATAACATTGGGATACGTTTCTGTAGCTTCACAAGCTTTCTGTTGTACATGGAATTATTTATTTTGTCCTGTTACACCAGAATTTTTCTGACTGTCATGTTGTAATCTCTTAAATAGGATGTTTATGTTGGGTGTGTCGTAATTCACATTCAGGATGGTGATGAAGCTGACTCCTAAATAAGAAGATTTCCAGGTGTAGTGACAAGTTTGATGTGCTTGCAGCTTCTTCTCTTGATTTGGACTTGGGTCACTGATCTAGGATTTTAAGCAGTAATATTAATGATATGGACCACAATGTTGGCTTGATTTAATGTTCAACATAAAAATTGCATTTCATATAGTCTTTTAGGATACCTTCTCTCATTCCCATTGGTATTATCTGCTCCTTGAGCCTTGATAAGCTTTCATCCTTATCACAATAAGCATGTTGTAATAGGCTTAATTTATAGTGTTTTTGAAACTTTACTGAAATTTCGGTTGTCCATTGAGTTTTGAATTTAGCATCACCACACATAATTGAAAAAAAGGAACATGCTTTGAGGAGTATAGCTTCATACTGTCACTAGATGGAAGCCATCCAGTTTTTCCAGCCAGTCCAGAGACGCCCAATTTTGACGTCAGGGAGTGGGGTAGAGATAGATAGTAGCAGTGTTAGACTATTAGACTATTACAGTTACAGATCAAATCAAGTCCTCTGGTGATTTTCATATGTCTGTCCTTTGTTGAATAAACTCATTCATCCTCATCAGTCTTTCATTTTGTCTTGTTGCACGCCTGCATGGGAACAAACCATCTGCCAAATGTTTTCTCTTGTAGACTTGTAGTCATTATTCATTTTTCCTACAGGCTAGCTTATTAGCTTGTCATGGATGCACTATAGTCTATTATGTATTTTTATTTTTTTTTTCAACTTAACAATTTATTGAAGTTATCTTCCATTTAAATTACTAACCTCGATGACATTTTTCTATCTGTAAATGCTTATTGGTATTCTTGGAATAATGGATGATCTCATTGGATTGACTCTGTACTCTATCAAAATTGAACCTTATATATCTCTGCTCAATGAATGATGGATTAATTTTTTATGGAACCATTAGCACGGGATGAAAATAATACCTAATATGTCAATTACATGGTTTCCTACTCAGGATGCGAATTAATGTCATTGATAAAAGACCATATCGATTTTTGTTTACCTTACCAATTTTTCAAATTTGAAATTGAGATTGTCATAAAGGATCTTTTATGGAGTTTGGTAGATTCAATCTGATTAAATATAAATATGACCAACAAATTAATTACAATGAATCGTATTTATGCATGTTTTCTTCTGGATAACATAAGTGAAATCAGAAGCTCTGGTTTCGTTAAATTTTTAGTTTTAGTTCCTGCAATATGGTTATACTCTTCTTTGCTATAAGCTTAAACTTTTTTTGGCTGAAGTACTTTCTACTACTGCTTTGCAAATTCTGAGGTATGTTGTGCTTACTATCCATGGAGCAGGTTTTCAGACAGTTGCTATTTTCATGCAGACTGGTGATCCAGAGATATCAATGGCCGCAGTTGAGACAATAAGTGATGTTGTAAAGGATTCCCCCAACAAGGTATCCTGAGTTAGATAATATTTGTACTAGAAATATCATACAGATGAGTAACACATTAAAAGGTCAAAGGGTTTGTGAATAAACAACAGATTAATTTTATCAAAAGAATAAACAATGAACCAGTTAACTGTGACTCACTCTCCCTGTCAAGGGTTTTATAACGTGAAATATACAGTTGAAGTTCATTAGGATCCATTCAGCATCAACTGTGATGGTCATGACCAATATCTTAAAAAAAGAAAAAAGAATAGTTTACTTGTTTTGCAAGTTGTGGCATTCATTATGATGTTAAAATTTAATGAACTTTTGTGATAGTACACATCTATTGTACAAGAGTGTAATGAATTGTAATCTTGAATCTGATTATCAAATTATACCTTTTTAACGTAACCTATGGAACGTGACATAAGGAGTTGTACCTTAGTCTTACTCTTTATACCTTAAATGCATAAATCATTTGTCTAGCTCCTATGCATCAAGAGAACATTTGTGTTTTAGTGATTTGTGAAGTCTCTCTAGTGTGTACCAACATGCTACTTTTTTATTTGTGACAAAATCTATGCGTGCTGTCATCTATCTTATTGCATGAATGTTTTTTATTTCTGGGAGGTCTAGCATCTAGGTTCTACCTTCTACTAATATAGCCATGCTTTAGATTTTTTGAATTTTCAAATGTTTTCTTCTTCTTTGATTCTGTACCACATGTTCAATGCCGTGATATGTTACTTTCTTTCGTTGATACCTGGAACCTCTTTCATGTTCTCTGCTTATTTATGCAGATTTTCATTGGTGGAATTTCAAATGCTCTTTCATCAACAATGGTAATATGAATTGATGTTAATTATTCATATAATTCTCTTTTCCCAACAAGTTTGATCCCATCTTTCAGTCCCTATGTTCATCGACCTATTTAGTGACTTGGCCATTAATGCTGCTTTTCCAGCTTATGGAGATAATTAGTGTCTTTGGACCTTTGAAGGCATACCACTTTGAGGTCAATGAGAAACTTAATGAACCGTGTGCTTTTGTGGAGGTAATAGAGCATATTGAAGGCTCAAGTTAATTTTTGTTTGAAGTATATTTTGAAGTATATTCTTTATAAACATATGTACTAAGTTTTTTGTAAGCATCAGTTTTATCTGTTTGTAGTTTGATTACCATGTTGTACTAGTACATTTATTTGGAAAAGACGCATGCCTTTTTGTTGTTGTTTGCCATTGTTGATTTCGAACTCTCTAGTGTTGTATCCTTTTAGTTGTTTGGTTGTTTGCCATTGCCCCCTCCTTTTTGCTAATGAGATCTGGATACTGTGTCAGTATGTAGACCAATCAGTTACTCACAAAGCGTGTGCGGGTCTGAACGGTATGAAATTGGGAGGGAGAGTGCTAACTGCAGTTCAAGCAATTCATGGTGGATCATCCTTGGTACAAATGTCACCCTCTTCCTTTTCAGACAATGTTCATTAACCAGTTTTGTTATTTTACTTGGACATGTTTACTAATGGAAGAATTAAACTTATGCTAGGAAAATAGTGGAAATACATCATATGAGATACCAGAATATGCAAAGCCACTTCTCCAACAACCATCGCAGGTTCTAAGGCTTAGAAATGTGGTATGGCTGTTGTGCTTTATTTTATGTTTCAATTCTTATTTCTTATAGTAACTGACTTGCCTTTTACTTTCTTGTCACCAAGACAAATTTTAAAATCATACGGTGAATAGAAAAACTAGACAATACACAATGGGTATCTTGGAGTAAGAACTATTTGATGAATTGTTTTTTATCTGACAGTTTATATGGGATCCTTAAGTTTGTTAGTATAATATATTGGGATCAATTTTTTATCATTTTCCTAATTGTTCCTCGATGTGAATTAGTTCAATCTTGAGCACTTCTCACTGCTCTCAGAACCAGAAATGGAAGAAGTTCTGGAAGATGTGCGATTAGAGTGTGCCAGGTCCCCGAGAAATTTTGCATTCATTTTTTGTTCATGTTCTTTTTAAACTTTATTTGAGTAAGTGTTAAAGCCCTTAAATCATGCAGGTTTGGTACTATTAAATCTGCAAAGGTTGTCAAGTATCGCAACAATCACATCATCACCCCAGGGACATCTGAAGCTGTTAATGATGCGAAATCTGGAGGCTACCAGAAGAGCTTAGAGTACGAAGAAACTGGAGCAAAAGTAGACGCTAAAGAAGAACATATTGCAAGTGAGTCCAGGGAAACTAGTGGAGTGGAGATTCCAAGCAATGCCAAACAAGTAAAAGAAGAGGAAGTCACAGAAGACAACCGGTTCTATTATGATAAGCCTGCAGATGGTTTTAGAGAGGAAAAATCATGTCAAATGGGTCAATCAGATGATAATATGAAAGCTGAAGGAAGCGACAACCTACCTAACAATGTTCTCGGGGAACATCCGAACCAGCTGAACGGTATGAAAGGTGCTTCGGAATGCTATGATGATTTGGTTACTGATTTTAAAATAGAGGACGTAAGCATGGAAAGCAAATCAATGGCTAAAGAGGATTCAACTCTAAAGGAAGTTGATATTGAGAGAGAAGAAACTTTTGCTGGAAAGGAGGGCAGTGTTGGAACAGAATCAGATGCTATTCGAAAGAGTGAAATTAATGAAAAAGATCATGGGAAGGACCAGGATTATGATCTTGCAAGAATATTTGAGCCCGGGTGTGTTTTCGTGGAGTTTGGAAGAACAGAAGCCTCTTTAAAGGCAGCACATTGTTTACATGGACGGGCTTTTGAGGATCGTATTGTGACAGTGGAGTATGTTTCACTTGATCATTACAAGGCTCAGTTTCCAAATTGAGCGTATTTGGTTGCTCGTGACAATGCTCATTTCGTAATGCCTTAGTCGAATTCTGGTGGTTCTCTATCAGTGCGGCGATTTTGGTGACAAAATCTGGCTGGGGCTGTTTTCTTGTTGCAGGTAAGAAATTTTTGTGCAGCAATGCCTTGGTCGAATTCGAAGCGGAGTTGATTTTCTTAGGGCAACTACCCTTGTGGCTGCTGGCGAGGTGGTTGTGGTGGCGGCAGCAACTGCGTTGTGTCTTTTGCGGGATTAGGATTATGATTCTCTTTTTCATATTTAGTCTTTTTGTTGAATGGACTTATAGCGATGCAGAAAACAATCCTGTAATAAGTAAAACAAGTAGAAAGAATTCGACGAACACAACTTACTTAAGCCCCTCTGTACATGCATGCTCGTCTCGTCTCGTCTTTCATTCTATCTAGCTACTTACACACGACTAGATCGCTGTCTTCTGTCTAGTTTTCATTTTTCTATACCCTACTTGAATATTCTATTTTCGTTCCTTCAACCCTATCTTACTTTTACCCTCATAAAAATAAACAAACCTGGAAAACGGATGGATTAGAGGGTTAGAACTTACAAGGATGGAGAGTTCTTAAACAAGATGTGGAAGCGTTTACCCAAAAAAAAAAAACCAAGATGCGGAAGCAATCTTTAAAATCTCACTGAGCGAGCGCAGAATCTAGTAACAACACTTGTAAGTTCTCAATAGAGTTGACGAAAAAGACCATAATTGTACGTTTCGATAAGTTAAGGGACGAGACCAATAGTCACAGATTTTTAGTTCATGGACTACTCCTCCAAGTGAGTTAAAATTGAGACATCATTAATACAATTTTCTCAAGTGTAAAATGAGGTGTAAATATTGTTTTTAAATCTCAAATTTGCATTTCTCCATTGTAGATGCTCTAATACTCGTTTTACCCTTACAAGTTAACATCCCCAAGTTGAAGATTGTTTACTTCACCGCAATTGTCGTGATTAAAGGGAAAGAGAACGTTGGTTTTTTTATTGTTTTATTTTTTGGTCGAGCGATATAGTTAGAAGGTTACACAGTTAGCTGTTAGGGAGAGGAAATCTGTGAGAATCGAACTCACACCAAGATGCAAGTCATTTGCTTCTTTTTAAATTTTATTTTAATTATAGATAGTAATTGTTTGTAACTTTTATTCTCATTTTATTGGATCCCACTACAATGCTATGTCCC
>JAOTRO020000016.1:3021592-3033813 GCA_028566515.2 Pyracantha coccinea | reverse complement strand
CGACCCGTTAAGATATCGGGTATGACACGAAAACGACACGAACACGGGAAACACGACACGAATGCCAGGTCTAGTTGCAATGATTGATTCAAATTCAATAGCTAGATTTGAAAACATCCAAAGGTAGTTTAATTAAATTAACTAATAAATTTAAAGTATAAACGCAAAACTAAAAAATTGTTGAGGGGGCTATGTTTAGCCCACTCGATTGGAGATGGTACCGAGTATAGCCTGACATTGTTCATTTAAAAATAAAATTTTGTAGGACTATAATTCTGAATGGGGCTATGTTTAGCCCTTTCGGTTGGAGATGGCCTTAAGTTTATTGATTTTCAACATTTCATACATAAAGTTTTTTCACCCTAGTATGATTCCTACAGTGATAATTCTGAGATACTTTCATATATTTGTTAAGCTTTCTGTTAAAAGAGTCGTTAATCTGCAACATGGCGCCCTAAAGTGATAATTCCGAGACACTTTCATACATCCTTTAAACTTTTAGTTAAAACAGTCGTTAACATGTGACATGACGCCCCCGTGGACAATGATTTGGCACCGTAAGCCCGTGGATATTAAAAGATTAGAAAAATCTAAAATTTAAAAGTTAAGCCTAGTATACACATCAGCATACCCAACAAACCCAGCAAATCACAATCTCTCTCTCTGGATATGTTGTGCAAGAGTGGAAAGTCGTGGAAGGCAGTGAAGTTGTATAAGGCGATGAAGAGTAAAAGGATAAAACTGGATGTGGTGACGTATAATACGGTTATTCATGCCATTGGTCTCTCTGACGGTGTTGATTTTTCAGAGTGACTGTTGAGGGAGATGAATGAATTGGGTGCGAACCCAATGTTGGGACGTATAATACAGTTGTAAAGCTTTTGTGCGAGAATGGGAGATGTAAGGAGGCATTCTCGGGGCCTTATCAAATGCCGAAGTTGGGTCGTGTGCCGGATGTATTATGTATCATTGCATTTTTAAGCATCTAGAGAAGCCATATGAGATTCTTAGATTGTTTGATAGGATGATTCAAAGTGGGGTTCAGCCATGGATGGAAACTTTTGTGATGCTTATGAGGAAGTATGAGAGAAAGGGATTCATGAGACCAATGTGTCTCGTGTGGAATAGGATGGAAACACGTGGGGTGTAGTCATGATGGGTCTGCTTGCAATGCTTTAATCAATGCTCTGGTGGAGAAAGGAATGTTAGACATGGCTAGGCAATATGAGGAAAAGATGCTAGGAATAGGTCTTTCAGCTTGAGAACAAAAATGGTGAGCAGTGATGATGGGTAGTTGAAAGATGATTCGTATAGCTTCTAAATTACCGACACCCATACCTGGAATGCATGACCATTTCCACCTACATCCTTTCTGTTGAAAAGAAAATAGTTGTTCGCCCATTAAATTCGCCATGGGCCTCGCTGGCATGCCAGGAATTTGCTCGAACAAGAAACCGATGGGTGCAAGCATGCCATTACTAGATGCTGCTAGTAGACGGAATTTGAATGATTGAGATTGTGCCTAAGTTCAACTTCTAACCAAGATATTGTGCCATTGAGTGGGAGTGGCTCAAATCAAGGTTCTTTCTTTGCCTTATAGATAAGGACTTCACTTATGTGGAGAAATGTAACAATATGTAAATGACAGGTTTGCTAGAAGTGTAAATGACAGGTATTGTAGATTGCTTGTAAATTAATGACTGGAAATGAGTTGTACATAAATGTAATTACTTAAAGTACAAAGCATTATAAGTACAAAGGGATGCCAAATACCAGGTTTGAGCTTGTTCCTGATGGATCGGACCAGTTGCCCTAGTCTTGCGGCAATTTCTGGTTGTTTGGCGAATGGCTTTGAAGGTTGTAAATAAAAATACAAAGGAGATCGATACTACCGAGTGAGCAGCAGAGCTAAAAACAAAGAAAGTAAAGGGTGCTTGGCTAAAAGTAAATGTCTCCAAGGAAATTGAGGAGCTAATTTGAGTAGAGTTGCTTGATTGATTGTTTGAGTGTCCATAATCCTTGTGTCTCTGCTTCTTTATATAGAGATCTAAGAAGGCCCCTTTGTTGAGAACATTGAACTTGCCCGATAGAACTCCACTGCAAGCTTGCATATGAAATAATATTAAAAAGGCCAACTCACATTTCCACCACATGTTTATCTCCCACTTGAAATAAATTAATAATTAAAAGAAGCAAGCTGGCTTCTTTCCACATATTCTCTGCCCAAATGCCCGCATGTTGCATTCCAATCCACTTGCAATGAAAAAGCATGCATTTGTTTTAATTAAACAAAGCTCTTCGCACACCTTCACCACCCAAACAAAAAAGAAAAACATTATTTTAATGTCAAACTATCCTACTTGATGCAGCCAAATATTTTCCAAGTTAGCCCTCTTGCACAATAATCCTCCAAATGCCATATTTTGACTTTAGGCCCAAATAATAAAATTGTGCACATTTTAGGTGCAAACAATAGTAGTAAGGGCATACCATCTGAATAACGCACTCTGTACTGAATGATATGGTATATATGGTTCACAGATAACTGCAGATCACTTGATGACCTTTTGTGCTGGGCTTGTTATAGAGCGGGCACCTATTTCCTTTTTGATCAAGGACATTGCATGCATCCAATGTACCTGAGACTACTGCTTTGCATTGAAGCTGTTGACTATGGGCTGTCCAGATTCCTTCCAGACAATGCTTTTAATAAAACATATACACAAGTTAGAAGAAAGAGTTGGTTGGAATCCTGGAAGAAGAGTTTTGCATTGATGCCATAATCCTTCCCCTTCATGGTTCATAGCAGCTTGAAATGCAGGCAAGGAAATATTTTTTTAATGGAGATGTAATTTCGGGGACTGGTGTGGTCGATGATGTTTCATCTTTCCCATAAAGGTATATGTATTGAGTCCTCGACCTCCAAAGTGTCAGAGTTTATTGTGGCAGTGGCTGAAAGCATTGCTGAAATATCTATGAATGTTGGTGCTACCCTGTACTGAAACGTATACTTGTATAGAAACTAATGCATTGATATTACTTTCATTCTGTATTTTTCCCCTTTCAAATTTGAAATGTTATAGAAAGGAGATTTGCTCTCTCTCTCTCTCTCTCTCTCTCTCTTGGACTGAGGTTTTCTTTGTGTATTACATTCATTTTCTTAATTATTTTGTATCCTTTTATAGAATAAGATGTTTTCTTGGATGAAATTTACTAAATGATTCCATGGAAGCAGTACATGCTAATATTGGCGAATTAAAGTTTTCAAGAATACATTTTTGCTACATCGTTGTGTCTTCCAATATATCGATTTGAAAGTTCAATTACCTTTGTGCCATAGGTAGAAGACGTCAAACAGTTTAGCCAAGAGCAGTAAAACCCATCAACTGGCATATATTCCCTCTAAGTTGCTAGCAATCATAGGATATCACTGATTTATGCCGTTACACATAAATCTGTTATAGAATTATTTTGCCTTTAGGTAGATGAGTTCAGTCATCATTTCGTTTTTTAAACTTTGCTGCACGTGTGTTATTTGCTTTCTTCGGTGATTGGGTGCAATTATACCGTGACAGTATGACGAGTATGTAAAAACATATGTACGTTGCTACACTTTCTCAAGCAATAGTCATTCCTTTTTGTTATTCCTGCATCTTGTACTCTACAACTGCTATAAGACTGGAGGTGAGCAGTACTTTACGGTGCAGTTTGTTCGTGTCTGTACTGATACTTTGAATCTTGATCCGTTTAACTTCTACGCAGAAAGAACTTGGAAACGATGTTCCCTAGGGTTTTCTTCGCTTGTTTGTGCGTTTTTCTATTAAATCATTTTTAACACTAGTATTTCGAAATGAAACATCTATATAGTGGCACTCCAATCTAGAAACAGAATGTATAGTTCTCACGTAAGGAACTACTGATCACTTGTAACCATTGCACGGCCCTTCTAAAAGAGATGGCCAAGATATCATGTTTTGTTGGTTGCGAACTGATTGTCTTTGCTTATCATTCTAATTACTTGTAGATACATATATGATCGTTACATGTTCTTCAACGTGCAGGACGAGCTGGAAAAACGCATCATGGGAATCGGTTATACCTTCCATGGTTTACCGAGTTCCAGAGATTCAGCGTTCATCTCTTGCCGGAAGTGATCTTTCTTTGAAATGTATGATCTTCTAGATTCTCCCTCCTGTAAGATTGATTTTCTTCTTCACTTTCTTTTTCTTCCCTTTCAGAATTCCTAAAAGAAAGAACAATATACATTTTAGAAATTCTTTTTTGCTTGAGAAGAAAGATTTTTCTTTTTGTTTCTAAATCAGTGGAATGTGAAGACGAAAAACTGACGTGGGAATACTTTTCTTAGCGTTTAATATTCATGTTGTTTTTGTCTGTGGCTTCCAAATTCTAACGGCTTTGCCACTTTGTTCTAACAGTGACACTTACGGTGTGCATCAAACACCGTCCGCGGGAAGCAAACTTAAACCCTTTTCCACAACCTTCTTCTCATGACTTCAACCATCAATGGTTGAAAATTCACGCTCTTCACATGTAGCGACTAGGAATTAGTAGAATTGTAGACATACAATTACACAAAAAATACCGTCTCGCTCTTTACATGTAAGGAGAGTCAATCAGCCATTGATATACAACTTCACACGCGCCAGAAGCTAGGTGTTTTTCTTTTCCAATCCTAACAATCACTTCTTTTTGTCAATACGAGAGTCTAACCTACTCTACATTATGAAAAAGAAAATCCGAACTTGAGTGCTTGTCCGTGTTGACACCTGAACTACGTATACAAATTTGAACAGTCTAGTTGAAATCAATGAAGTCCGTTGTTATTATGCACCGTTCAATTTAATTCAAAGTTTGCCTTCTAAAATGTCCCTATATGAAAATTTTAGAAAGGTTTCTAGAACCAACGGCTAAGATCATCCCACGCATGACAGAGTGGCTTCTAGGAAGGTGACAAGTGGACCAAACCCACCAGGAATTCAGATTCAGATTCGCCTCCCAACAAATAGGGACCGTCAGTGCCAACAAAGGCGGTACAAATAAAACACGTGGAAAAAAAAAACTTGAACAGAAAAAACCAAGGCCATAAATATATGTGGTTCCTAACTTGCTATCCTTAAAAGAAAGCAAAGGCTCTTAAAATTTCACAACAAACCCCTCCCTACCAATAACTATTGCAAAAAACATCAAGGCTCACAAGCTTCTGAGAAACTAGAGGCACTGTTGTTTCAATGGCAACCTCAGTTTCTGCAAATTTGAGTTCGTCGTTCCATGGAAGTTGGGGGAGTTCGGTTGTCGGAGAAGATTATGGGACGTTGGTGAAGGCGGTCCCAAACCAAGTGAGAGTTGGGAAGGCGGTGAGAGCGCAGCCGATGATGAAGAACATCAATGAAGGCAAAGGTGTCTTTGCACCCCTTGTTGTTGTCACGCGTAACATTGTTGGCAAGAAGAGGTTCAATCAGATTAGAGGCAAAGCTATTGCTTTGCACTCGCAGGTAATTAATACAAATCTTTCCTTTGTGTAACTGTGTTTAGAATATTTTTTAAAATTTGGTGTTAGATGTTCGATTTTGGGCTTGCTTCTCTATTTGAACTCCTTTCTCGTAGTTTACTTTAAATATAATTTGAATATCGCTCGAATAAGAGAAGCATCACTTTGGAAATGCTACAAATTAGTAACTATCAAATTTTCAGTTCTCCAGCTTCTTTTTCAATTATTTACGATGAAAACATAATTGGTTGGTACAAAACAAATTGTAGAATAAATGAGGCCTTCTGCTTAAAAAAAAATTTATTATGTTTTTTTTCTCGCAAAACCAAGCGGTGAGAGAGCGTAGAGTTATTAGAGTAACGAGTTAAGATTGTGATGGTCTCATGTTCGGTTCCCTCTAATTATTGAATTATGGAATTGTAAAGCTTTATAGGCATATCAAGTTTTCCCTCTCCAAGATCTTAACCTTCATTTGAACAAAGAAAAAAGGTGGTCTTATATAGATGTTGTAGAATTATTGACAAACCCTATTTTCCGTGCAGGTAATTACCGAGTTCTGCAAATCGATAGGAGCAGACGCGAAACAAAGGCAAGGACTGATTCGTCTGGCGAAGAAGAACGGAGAGAGGCTGGGGTTCCTGGCGTGATAGAATCAGTAGACCATGGATGCCTCCCCTTTCTTTCACAAAGTAGAAATTTGATGTTGTAGTTTGATTTCATACTTCATTCTTAAACGACTTCCACATGCATATATATGCACTTTTCATGATCATTCTTCAGTCTAGTAGCAATGTTCCTTCACTAAATCAGCAGTAAAACGCTTATGTGAGTTAGGTCAGTTGACTAGAATCGCGTGTCCACCCCTTGGATCCAAGTTCGGATCCCATTTTCATGACATCGATACCGATAATAAGGTTGCAGAAAGTTCTTAGCAAACATGCAGATTTGAATCGTTAAATCATGGGTGTATTACAAACAAAACTTACCTTTTTAAGTGTACTCAGAGATATTTTCAATGTTACAAACAAAACTTAGTTTCTGCGTACTTCAGAAAATTTTCGAAATCGTAACATAAAGAACGAGATCATATTACACTAATAAAAATAAGTAGACAAATGTGGCGGTGTTCACAACTTTGGTAATGGAGAGTGAAGACCCATGCGCCAAAACAGTTACACATTGTATCGAGGCTTTACTGATCTTTCCCTTTTGGAATCGTCCTGCAATACCAGAAGTAGTGAGAAATAGAATTAAGAGTACTCCAACACAAATAATACCGACTGAAACTTACATGGAAGCTGTAGGTCATCTTATCGGTAACATCGAGTATCTCCTTCCACTTTCTCCCGATGCTCATCTGCATGACAAGCCAACAAGATTCAGACACTTGCAACATCTTAAATTTGCAACAAAACCACGGGAAATGCAATCAATTATAGGGATCCAAATATTGCTGATGGGGCAGAGGTCATGCGAGTATACATATCAAACATATCTTGTATTAGTAATCATATTTCAGTTGATTAATGAAGCATAATTCGGTAGCCATGTCTTCATGGATGCTTTCGCTTCTTTTTATGATATGCAGAAATCTATGTCACATAGAAGTTGGGGCTTTAGCTATATCATTGTTTAATAGCAGAGCAGGTCAAAATTCATTGAAGAGTGAATATAAATCAAGCAAATACACGGTTAGCAAAACCATCCAATTTAAGGTGCAAGTTCAAATCACACCTGTGCAGCTTCGTTTGCAGCATTCCTAGTCCATAGTGCAAGTTTGTCCTGCCTCTGGCGCACACTTGCTACCACTCCACAAATCTCATCCGCCTCATCAAATTGCTCCCCAATCAGTGCCATCAACTGCCCAATAAAACAAGAACCCATTATTATCAAATTTCCAATAAACCCTAATGCACAATGAATCAAAGTGCTTAGGCCAATACAGTCATCTTCAGCCCACAGCGAGCAAGATACACCAACCATTCACACCGGTGAGGAGGATATGCTGACCACACACACACACACACAGATATAGAGTACTATTCAATGTCCACATAGTTTGGCATGCTATGTTGCAATGTCAATCAAAACCGTTAAGTAGGTGAAATCAAGTACAAACCTATGTTCGATTCAATGTCTGCCAATAGTATGCCAAACTTCATTCCCATACAGGGGTGACAGGGGTGTGTATGTGTCAATCAATGTAATGAATAATGATAAGGAAATCGAAATCTCACGGTCTCTAGCCACATGGTATCAAGGTTGGCCTTCCTGCTGCTGATGACAGTCCACTTCCCTCCACTAGCACACTCGGGATCCTCCCATTTCGGTTCAACTCCAGCCCGGAACAAGTGAAAGTCTGCATTCGGTGTCAACTTGCTTGGCTTGAATACCTGATCGTACAGACTGCAAACAGGTATTTTATCTCAACGTCAAATTGGGGATTTCAAATCAGATTAAATTTCAGAACTTGAATCAAGAGAATTTGCATATAATGCGTGTTTGTAGGTCCACAATGAAACTAAGTGCAGTTGGGTAACTTAACGGACTGGACTTACAGAATGCTCCACTAAATTTTCTCATCAACCAAACATAATACTAATTACAAAGCTCAACTTTTTTGGAAACAAAGGGACCAAAAACTCCGGTACATTACTTGGATTTGGAAAAGTTCCACTAAATGTCGTCATTAACCAAACATAATCTAATTATAAATCACAGCACCAATCAACAGACAAGCAAAATTCGGCAAAAACCCACATCTCCAACAAAACTAACAAATACAAAAACACAAACTAAAAGGAAAAATATACAGAGAAATTAAATTAATCCATTATTCAGACCCAATAATTCAAAACCCCAAACTAACAAAAGAGAAAGAGATGTGGAATTAGGTTTAGGTTATGTAATCTAATTCTTACCACCAAAACTCCTGGACGGTTTCGAAGGTGTAGGCTTTGCGGAGGGAGGAGCCCCACGCAGCGCCTTGCTTGGGCTTGGATTGGTTATCGAACCAAAAGGTCCACTTTCTCTCCAGCTTGTGGGGACCGCTGCTTGCCTGTATCTTGGTATCGGCGGCCACCTCCGCCGACATATTCTCCTCTGTGTCTACCGCCGGTGGTGGCGCCGCTACTGCAATCTCTGTCGACATTGTCGTCACTTGTGGAAACCTTTTGATTCGCCTGCGCTTCTGGGTTTTGTTGATTGGAAGGTGGAGAAATGAGAGAGGCAACGGTTTTGGAATCGGGTCTTTATAGTTGGAGCATCCGCGGGCTTGCGTTATATGCTTTGGCTGTACCCGTTGGGAAGGCCCGCATGAGCCCAACTAGATGGGCCGACAATCAATACAATGTTGTTTGATAAAAAAATTTACACGTGGTTGTATTATTAATATAAAATGTCTCAGTAGTGGCGTATTCGTCACTTAATACTACAGTCTAGTGATAATCTTCTTTACTTGTAAGTGAAAAGTTTAAATTCGATTCTCGCGAATTTGAAGCATATTATTGCTAAAAAAAACTTAGCACCTTACCTTTTAAACTGATATTTTTCACGAATAAACAGTTGAGATTTAACTAATTGAAATTTAGTTAAATTTAAACCGATCACTTGTAAAATAAAAAAGGTACGGATGAGCAAAGATGCGAAGAAGGTGTCCGTACTTTTTTTCTCACCTCCTCTATTCCTCCCTTTCTTTATTTAGGGTTAGTTTGGTGATTCGAACAAGAAGGCCCTCCGTGGTGATTCGTTCTGAGCTACGTTCATATCGAAGCCATGGACACTACTTTGCAATATCTCTATTTCCTCTGTTTACTATAGGATTATCTCACCTTAATCATGATTTGTGTCGGGAAGGTGTATACTTACAAAATAAACACATTTTCAGACTGAAATTTCGTCTGAAATTTCGTCGGGCAAGACCAAATTTCTGGTAGTGTCGACGTAGCTGAGCTGAAGTCGAGCAAATTACAACACATACGGACACACGAAAGAGCACAAAATACAAGACACACGGACACAGAGAGAAAGAGATGTGCATGGTGTGGCCACGTGTAAGGAGGGCGTGATACAAGATTTGCATGCATTTCTCACATCGAGCCACATCTTGCTCTCCAAAATAAGGTGGTGTTTGCATTTCTTGCCACGCAGAACCTAATACTAGCTGACTGGGGGTCTGGGAGGACGACCTTTCTTTCTTATTTTCCTTTGCTATGTTAGTTCTCTCTAGATCTACCACCGCTCTTTATAACCAAAATATACATCACCTAGATAGTTTCCTATATTTCTGCACCACCCCCATATATATGGTATAGAGAGAGAGAGAGAGAGAGGTCAGAGAATATCACAGAAAACCGTATCAGTTATGGATGCGAGTGCTGTGATGGAGAATGAAGCATTGGCAACAGAAGCTCCATATGCACCTGTGACTATTGAGAGGAGAGTCAGAAGTGACTTGGAAACCAAACTTCCTAAACCATGTATGTGAGACCAGTTTCAATTCATTTCTGATGCTCTCTCTCTCTCTCTCTCTCTCTCTCTCACTCTCACTCTCAATTCGACGAACGATAGAGTAATTGCACTAGAATCATTGAGATGGGATTCAAACTGCTCTTGCCAACTTGGCTAAATTAATTTTGTGGGGTTCAAAAGCAAGACACTGCTTGTATAGTTTTGATTTTTAATTTCTTTAATTTTGAATTTCTTAATTAATAATATTACATCAAAATATAACAGGATTAATTAAGAATTTCTGCACTAAATTGAACAAGTATGTACCCAATTGAAACCCAACAACTTTTATCTAATTTGATATCTTTTTTTTCTTTTTCTTTTCTTGTTATTGGAAACCTTTCCTTGACAAGTTTCTGGGAAATTGTAACATGCTCAGGTAGGTTAGAAAGAAAATAAAATGCTAATACAGCCTTTCAGGACACTAATTCATTTTTTTATTTTACCATCATTTTTTCATTTTATCTTGGACACACCCTCAACTTCAGATATGCCCAGAGCATTGGTTGCTCCAGACACAAATCATCCAACAGGAACAGTGGGCCATCAGCACCGTAACATGAGTGTTCTTCAGCAGCATATTGCTTTTTTCGACCAGGACGACAATGGCATCGTCTATCCGTGGGAAACTTTTACTGGTAAATCTTGCTGGCTTCAACGTACCTTTACTTAGTTAATAAGGGGACCGTAATTATTTAAGAGCCCATAATAGTGACTAACAGCCAGTCTAAGAGTAAACAACACGTGATGTTGTAAAATGGTGCTCAGGTACCGTCACAAAAAAAGAAGGCAATTTCTCGATAGTTGGTTGAATATAGTGCTCCCACTTTTAGACCAAACACCACGTGATGTTGTAATGATGTAAAAAGGCACTTATTAACCGCCATACCATGTACTACGCGACTATCATTTTGTCTCGATGTGTGATAGAACTGAGCGTAAATGTGGTAGAGAAGAAAGCTAATTGGAGTGAAGCGTGACTAATTAAAGCAGCATTGTATATCTTGAATTTCTAATTTTCATCACAGGGGTGGATTCCTTCTCCTTTCTTTCCCATATACATCTACAACATTCACAAGGCAAAGCACGGTAGCGATTCCGGGACATATGACACAGAAGGAAGGTATGTAATTATCAGTTAAAATACGACAAAGTAACGATCTTCAATATTGGCTGGTAAAGAAATCACTAGAATTTATGTGCCATCATTTTCCAGGTATAGCCCAGCCAATATTGAGAACATGTTTAGTAAGTATGCGCATACTGTGCCTGACAAGTTCACGTTGGGAGAGCTTTGGGCCATGACCGAAGGGAACAGAGTTGCCTTTGATTTCTTTGGATGGTAAGCATTCTTGGTCCGCAGTATGCTACATTTCAAATATAATATTGATACGAGTAAGTAGTTTTTGTTCTTCACTTAGCTAACTTGTGAGCCTGATTTTGGCAGGATCACAAGTAAGCTGGAATGGGGGCTATTGTATGTGCTTGCTAGGGACGAGGAGGGTTTGCTGTCGAAAGAAGCCGTTAGACGCTGCTTCGATGGAAGCTTGTTCGATTATTGCGCTAAGATGAATACCTTCGGTAGAGCCAAGATGGGATAGAAGAACATGGAAGCTGTGTACCAAAATGATGTATATGTACGCATGTGATGTATCTAGTTTACGTTTGAGATGTTGGAACTGTAATAATTGAGGGATGATCCTTCGCGGTTTAACAAATGATGAAATAATGATCATAATTGCAACTTTTCATTTATAGCTGTTCACTTAAAAGGAATTGAATTGGATGCAATTCCAATAAATTCAAGGTATTTAAAGTGAAATGCGGTAATTTTTCAACAAAATGTAGTACATGGGTTTCGGGGTTTGAATGTCCATTTGGCACTGGGAAGTCCATTGATGCTGCTGAATTGGTCTCCGAAAAAGCCCCAAATGGTGTAACATCATCGATCAATTGCTTTTTCACAGTAGTCTTGTAATTTTGCACTCCTCCCAGTTCTTCAACACCCTAACAACAAAAACAAGCGAAAACAAATTAGATGCTAGACATCTATATAAAAAGATGTCCATCCCTGAAAGGGGCGACCTAAGGCATGTAAACTTTAATCTAGCTGCAAGATTCAGTTACTTAAACTACAACCAATTAGACACAAAACATCAACCCAAATAGAACCAAATCATACTAACCTGAAGAACTCCCATGT
>JAOTRO020000016.1:3007958-3021492 GCA_028566515.2 Pyracantha coccinea | reverse complement strand
TCCAAACAATTTAAAATAAATTCTCGAGAAATAATATAAAATCTCAATAGTACAAATACGTAGATTATAACAGTGAACTCCGGGAACGGGATTTCACAACGGACCCCAAAAACGGGTCCAGAACGTCAAAATTAGCCTAGGAGAAGCCCCGAACGAAAACCAGAAAAGTCAACGGTCAAAGTCAACGTTGACCGTTGACCAAGTCAACGGTCAACCCGGGTCGGACCGAGTCAAACGGGTCAAACCGTTTAGGGTTTGGATATTGGGTCCGGGTCTTGGGCTTTAGGGTTTGGGTTAATGGGTTTAGGGTTTAGGTTATACGGGCCTGAAGGCCTAGCAGTTTATGGCCCAAGGGCCTAAAGACATAAAGGGTTTTGGGTTTAGACTACATGGGCCCAAGGCCCTACTCCACACGGCCCAAACGCCATTAAAACAGAAAATGGGGTGTTGGGTTTTGCATACGGGTATGGGCTTGGAAGCCCGACCCTATTGTTTTGGGTTTTAAAAACAATTAAAATTAAATTAAAAACAATGCGGGCTAAGGTACTGGGCTTGGTCCAGAAACGGGCTAAGGCCCGTGGGTTTTGAGAAACAGCCCGAAGGCCTGGTGCAAACTGGAGAAGGACACCGGAGCTGCTACAGCTCCGGCCGACTAAAAACAAGGGTTTTAAACCCCGATCTAGGCACCAAAATGAAGAGGAAGACGAGAGGAATGTTCTTGTACCTTTGGTTTGCCGTAGAACGGCCAGATGAGCTCAGAAAATAAATCGACACGCACGGTGCGCCTCTTACATGCGCCGATCTCCTTCTAAAACCTTGGAAAACTACGAGTTAACTCTAATTAAAACAAATCTGAGCATCATCTACGACAAAAGGAGATAGATTCAAGGCTTACCCAACCAGAGAAAACAGAAGAGTTCGGCGGGGATTTCCTGGGTTCTCGTCAGGTTGCGCAGCAACGGAAGAGAGAGAGCTACAAATGTTCTGATGATAATGATTGTGCCTTCCTCGAACAAGGAATGCAGTTGTGTGTGCATGAGTTCATAGCAGAAAAGAAAGAGAGACGAGAGGGTTCGAGAAAGAAAGAGAAATGGAGAGAGAGATACGGGTAGGGGACAGAAAGAGAAAGATGGGAGAGTTGACAGGGTACTGCCACGTGGCAGTTGAAAGTGAAACCAAATCTAAATTTTAGATCCGAATTGGTTAAGACAAAAAGGACCAAATTGATAATTTTTGTAGATATTTAGAGGAAGAACGAAATTTTACATATTTTGAGGGTTGGGGTGTAACATATAGTGTATTACGGACCTAACATTGGACCCGGCTCGTTCCTTTATCATTTCCAACTGCCCTGTAATGTACCGAGCAGCTTCGGTCAAGCCAGGACGCCCTTTTTATCAACAAATTAGGAAATTGCAAATAAGTACCTCAACCCAAAACTTGTCCCCAATCTCTCTAATAGAGATTACAATGGCAAATTCAAATAAACCCCAAAAAACATCACAAATTGTCTTTCTTTTCAATTTGGACAAAAAATGGAGAAAAAAACAGTGAGGGCATTGAAAAATGAGCTCACCTGGCGGTCGTCGATCTCATGGGCTAACACTCGAACGTCCTCATCTGGCTTCGGATAAGCGATCAAGAGGAGCGTCGATGTCGAGGGAGGATGACTGGATGAGAGAGCAAGGTGAGCGGTGAGGTGAGGTGAGGTCGAAGAGCGTGAGTGAGTGAGTGACAGAGTGAGGGTTTTATTTGGATTCAACGGTTGATATTAAATCTCAACCAAATTCGACGGCTATTAAAATTCTGAATATGTATTAAAAATTATATTTTTTATTTCGGTTCGGTTCGGGATTACCAAAATCCCGAAAATTTGAGATCGATTCCCATACCGAAATTTCGAGATCAGTTCAATATTGGGTACCGAAATTTTCGGGATTTTTGGTTTGGTACTTTTTTGGTTCGGTTTGGGATTTTTGGTATTTTTTTTAGCTCTAATTGTTTTCATAAGTAGCTAAGTTAGTTTTTTTCTTGAAGCATGTACTACCATTTTTATTTTCTCTAACAAATTAATAATTTGAGAAATGCTTATAGTGTTATTGTCTCCTAAGCAGTGCATTAATATAAGAAACATGTTCATAATACTCATAAAAATGCTCAAGATAATTACATACTTTTCATAATGTCATAATAATTCCAATACAATTCCACAAAATGATCCTTAAGAAGTTGGAAAACATAACACCCCTCAACCTTACTCAACCATCAAAAATGAAAATAGATTTAGGTACAAGATTCCAACCAAACGAGGAAGGCCATGGAAAGTGTAGTTGATCTCCACATTTCATATGCGTTTCGAGCAGAATGTTTGTGCTCATGTTTTGATAACTAAAACCTTATTTTGCTTGTGTTTGGTTAAGTGGAATGCCCATATTTTGTAATCGAGATTCTATGGGTTATATACCTTATGGATGGTAAAATCTCTTACGTTTTCCAACTTCTTAAGGATCATTTTGTGGAATTGTATTGAGATTATTATGACATTATGAAAAGTATGTAATTATCTTGAGCATTTTTTATGAGTATTATGAACATATTTCTTATATTAATATACTGCTTTGGAGACAATAACATCATGAGCATTTGTCAAATTATTAATTTGTTAGAGAAAATAAAAATGGTAGTACATGCTTCAAGAAAAAGACTCACTTAGCTACTTATGAAGACAATAACACCATAGGTCATTTCTCATGCATATGAATGAGAGGGAAAAAATAAAATTGAGGGTAGGAATTAGAGGGAAAAAATAGAGGAAAATTTTGTTTTTTTATTTATTTTCAGTTTTTAATCATTTTTAAGAGTGAAATGACTTAACTACCCTCATATATTGTGCACATGGTCTCACTTAACAAAAATATGGATGGAATATATGAAAAACTAACTGTAGAGGGCAAATTGGCTAAAAAAATTAGTTTGAGTCCTTAATTTTCCAATTGAAAATTGAGGGGGAAAATTGAAAGTTAAGTGAAAGTTCAGGGGGTAAATCGATAGTTTACTCGAAACAGTTAAAGTCCTTAATAGATAAGGCATTGAAAAGAACCAAACGTGAGCCAAAACATTGGCACGTTCCTTTATAAAGAAGTTTTATTACTTGTGGTGCAAGTGTTCAATATTCATTTAATCTATTCTAAATACAATATGTCTTTTTGTTGTCATAAGGCAACAATCACACTTGATAATTAACAAACAAAAGGATTCACAGAAGAATTTACTAAACCTCTATGAAGGCCAAATTAAGTGTGAAACTTGACAACTGAGAAACAAAACTACTTCTCCAACCAGCAGTGTTTCTTTTACAACGAACAAAACTTGCTCAATCACTGCATTTGAGAACATTACTACTCCCGTAGTAAGAACAAATTCTTGCAACTAAAGTGTTGGAAAACATTAATGTTTTAGGTTTATCATATTATTTATATTTTTAGGGTATTTCACATATTAGAGTTTTCTTGTAGGTTAAGAATTTGGATTCATTGCCTATTAAGAATTAGAGTTAATTTTCTATAAATAGTGTGTTATGTAATTCAGTTAATTACATGTTTGTCACAAGACGGAAAAAAAAAACCCATTATACCGTTATTTACCTATCTCAACAAATATGTAAATTCAGTTTGACCTCCATATTAAAAGGGTTAATATATATCCTAATTTTCTTTTTCTTTTTTTTTTTTCACTTGAAAACAGTCATTTTTGCATAATGATTTCATTTTGTGTCATCTCATCATTAAGCATTAAGAAATGTAACTAGGTCAACTATTTGGGCCTGAGATATATCGCTCCTCCCATTATGATGCCCACGTACCTGGCTTGCTATATTGTATATAACTTAAAACACTTATTTTAATTAGGAATTTGACTTGTGCTTCAAATTTTGTTACCTAGCTCCACTTGTGTGTTCACTGTACAACTTTCACATGATAAACAAGCATCTCATCAATAATTGATGGCCCATGCAAGCAGAAAATGTATTACAGAGAGAGCATCCTATGCAAACTCAACTTGCAACTTCATCCTATGATACCTTACCATTATCAAGGTTGATTTTATCCTCTTAACCTTCACTTGAGAGATTCAGGTTCTGAAACTGCTTTTGCTGCATAAGAATATGGTTCACACGGGTTTTCCGCGTCTCTTTGTATAAATGCCTAGATGCCCATAAAGCCATATGATATGAAAATAGCTTTTTCATCATGTAGGAGTATGCATCTTAACTTTCACTGACCAAAGAAACCCTAGCACGATTCTACTCTCTTTGCTAAGTTATCACACAAACATGAATATATTTAATTAGTTAGCTATTAAAAAAATAAAAACAAAACTGAAACCATTTGTTACACATTCTGTAATATATGCTAACCTCATAGTTTCCAATTTTCTTCCAAGCCAATTTCTTTATGAGCTTTTTTATTTTTAGTTTTTTTTTATTTTTTCAATTTTTTCAATTGATATTAGATTGGGAGTTGGTGAGGAACTTCTTTAGCATGGGAAATGTCAAAGGATTAGTTTTGACGATTAGACCATTTTCTAAAGATTGTGCACTTAGGAGCTTAAAAACAACAAAATATTGATCTTATTGAGCACATCATACTCCCCAATTGTGTCTTATGGCCTAACGTGTGCAGCTTTGAACCATGGTACTCAAAGGGTGGTCAGTCAGGCAAAAAATGTTTATATATAATCAAATTAACGGTGGTCAAGACCACAACATTAACATCACCAACTTGAAAACTGTAAGTTAAATAACAAAACAAAAGAAGAAAAACATCCCTTGAAGCCATTCTTTATTTCCTTCCGCCGAATTGTTCTTTTATTACACAATCATCACAAGCGGAATAATTATTTTCCTTAAAATTAGACATAAAAAATTTAGAAATAGACATATACATTTGACATATATCACCTTTCATCATATTTTAAAGAGAAGCAACCATGACTGCACACAGATTTGTTATACTAAAACATATAACATGATCATTCACATATATACGGTTCACTACTTTTTCTAAAGGAATCTTCTTTTATAGTTGATTCGTTAAAAAAATTAGAAACAATGATGTAATAATTAAAAGAGCTGGATCATTATAACATGTAAATTATATCAAATATCAAATTTAAAAGTATAAATTTGTCGTTCACTAATATAACACGTGTATTTTAATCACAATAAAACAGTGGTACGAAAAAAAATTCATTTTTTCAGATAATTTGAATGGGTTCACATTTTGTTGCTGTTAAATTTGGTAACAAAATACCACATTTGCAATGGAGGAGCTAGCTTGAGGGATGCACTTTCCGAGCGGGGACAGTTCGTAGGTTATGTCCGCTGCTTTAAGGACGTAATCAATCAGTGATCACAAAAACAAACCAAACAAAAAAACAAAGAGCAGCCGTAATAGAAAGAAAAAAGACAAATAAAATGAGAATTGAATTCCGCCATGATTCAGGAATCTCCATCCGGTTGTTCTTTTTATTTTTTTATCTTCTTGGATTGGTAGTTCGAAAGAAACTTTCTACTGTAAATTATTTTAAAAGATGCAAATAACAACTTTTTTTTTCTTTCTGTTTTGCATACCTATTCTAAATTATTTGATTTCTAATATTTCAAAAGAAAATTTTTCGCATTCCCTCCCCCTCCCCCTTCATCGTTCTATAAAGATACACACACACACACAACACACATATATGGTGTGTGTACGTGATCGGTAAATTTCATTGGTTACTTCTATGTCGGTTAAGCGATCTATTAAAAGTTCATATTACTTATCCATTAAAATATAATCTAAATAAAATCTCAAATACCCAAACCCTTTCCATTATCAAAGCCTAAAGTAAAGGAGGTACTGCAAAAGAACAATATATAGCTGCCGACGGAATTCTGCCAAACAAGAAAAACCACTATCCATATCTTTGCTCTTTCCGTTGTTTTCTATCCTTCAACCGATATTGTATGGTTAAATTCCGGTTAAACACAAATAACTAACAGACTTGATAATAAAGAAAATTGAGGTTTTATTATAAAATTAATTAGACACAAATAACAAAGAGCATCTTCAATGGGAGTCAGGGACTCCTACCAACACCTTTGAGTACTCATTTAAGCACTTAAAGAGAATCTTTGTGTCCCTAAAGGAACATTGCCTCAAATGAGAGAGTCCTTATATAGAATCCCTAAATTTGAGGTTTTTACAATTTTATGTGATAATTTGATTAAGTGCACATTTTTTGTTTATGTTAAACATTACGTTCTCGTAAAATATTTTTGTGAACATTTTAACCAAAAACATTCAAATTCTGACACTAATTTTCTTCACAAAAAAGTAACTAGAATGAGTGAATTGAGTACAAGTGTACTGAGTATAGGAGATGAAGTTGTGGTAAGTTTTGGTTAGATAATTTGGTCTTAATAGGAATGATGAGAGAGCAAAATGAAGGAGTAACCCAAATTGAAAATATTAATATTTCAATGGGGGCATTATGAAAAGAGAAAACAAAAGAATTTGAAAACCAACATATATGAGAGTATAAACCTAAATTGAAACGGTTATTTAATTGAAACAGTTGATCTTTCAATGGTAAAAAAAATTTGAAAAGCAAGAATCAATATGGACCCTCCATTTTAAAGATTGAAAAGAAAAGAAAAAAAGACAAGGCCATGTGACTGGAACCACGCCTGCCTTTCCACTTAAATTTTCCTATTGGATCCACCATTTCAGTCCCTATATGTGGGTACATATACACCAAGTATCCAGTGAGTCTCTATACTTTAGGGACTCACTTTCTGATCCATTTATACTCATTTTATATAGTGGTTGTCACTATATAGGGACTCCACTAGAGATGCTCTAACAGACTTGATGCTAAAGAAAGTTGAAGTTCCACCATAATATTAATTGGCAATATGGGGAGTAGCTCAACCTCTTATAAGCCCTTTGTATGGTTTGGTTTCTCAAAGATGTGGGACTTTGCCCTCACATTCTCACACGCCCCCTCACGTTTGACGAATTTGCAAGCCTAACATGTGGACAACACAAAAGGGTGATGTGGAAGACGTGTAGCCCTTAAGCTTCACAAGTGAGCCAAACTGCTCTGTTACCATGAAGAAAATTGAGGTTCCAACATAATCCAATTGGCAATATAGGAAGTAGCCCAACCTCTTATAATCTCTTGCATGATTTGGTCTCTCACCGATGTAGAACTTTGTCCTCACATTCTCACAATTGAACTGTAGGCTCTACCATTGTATGTGAGGTTCATCACTATTAATGAGTATGTCAACGTGTGTGAATATTGTGTGCATAAATAATATTACTCTTGCAACATTCTTAATCATTAGGATGAAATGACTTACGCATTCATATTCTGTTGGTCCAATTCCTTCAATCTTTGCGATTTGGGAATCAATCCCCACTATTCTGTGTAAATTGACAATATCTAGTAGTTCATTAGTCCGATGAAAAAACTATTAACAACCAACATATATAAGTTATTATTCTCACATAATATGAACACGAAAAGCTAGAACCCCATTTGAAAAAAAAAATGCCTATCCAAGAAAAGATATTTACAACCCTTTTTGAAATTCATCATAGAAAGAGTTGAAGAATCGAATTTTTACACTGCCATTATTAACCCTATATGATAATAAGAAACATCAATTATGCTTGGTCAATCCACGTTCATGTGGACTCACAAATACAACAATACCAAATGTCATATGACCCCATTTATAGTACCTATAAATACCTAAACGGGACACATACAATGCCACCAAATTTGAGACCAAAAAAAAGGTACGTTAAATCAAGCTAGAAAATATGGAAAACCCTCGCAGAGGAAAGGATCTAGAGAAGCAAGGAAAGGAAGAGAAGGGAAGCGAAGAAGTACGTTACCGTGGGGTCCGAAGAAGGCCGTGGGGGAAGTTTGCTTCTGAGATAAGAGACCCTTCTAAGCAGGGTGCTCGTCTGTGGCTTGGTACATTTGACACCGCTGAGGAAGCTGCAAGGGCTTATGATAAGGCTGCCTTTAATTTAAGGGGTCATCTTGCCACACTAAATTTTCCAAATGAATATTATGCTCAAGTTATGGGTTCTCATCCTTATCCTCCTAGATTCTCGGCACTTTCTTCTTCTTCTTCTTCTTCCACTTCATCATCTTCTGCTGCTGCACCGGGTGGAAGTTCATCTGCCGGACAAGGAAGTAAGCAAGTGTTTGAGTTTGAGTACTTGGATGACGAGGTGTTGGAAAAACTCCTTGATTATGAAGAGGAGAAGAATAAATGAAAGTGAAATTGAGTTGTGGTTTTGTTTTTGTTTTTGGATGTTTTTGTTGAGCACGTTTCCCTTCTATATATAGTTATCTGTTATTTAGCCATACTTTAGCAAATCTTCTATCATTTGGGGTAAAAAGTTTGATATTTTAGTAATCACTTAACATTACATAATTGTTTATTGATGATCATTATGTGTTCCATCATTAGCTTGGTAGACCTTACTCCTCACTGAATATTTCTATGGGAAGTCGGTGATGAACATTCAAAATTCAAATCTCTTCCAGTATTAGAAAGAAATTAATAAACCACTAGATCATAAAAAGAAATAAAAAAAGGGTCTGAATATGACACTGTCCCAAATATAGACTAGCGATGAAGGTCCTACTATTCTTATAAAAAGTACATTCTTTGGGAACATTGGCTGTCTTCTGATGTACAATTTGACTCAGGCGTCAAAAGTATACTACCACTTCATGTGGCACTAAGATTGCATGATAAGGCAATTATTATTTTTTTTTTTTTTTTTGAGAAAGGTACGACCTTTATTAGCAAAACAGAGATCATACATACTAAGGATAGTGTGCATAAAAGGGCCTCGATAAAAACCTTGCTGGGTCTTCCAACCTGGTCTAAGGAAAAGAGCGTCCCGCACAACAAGAAACTATCCTCATATGCCAATAAAACAAAACAAATTACAAACTTTCGTCAATCAAAACATCCCTGATAAAATCAGGGGGGGTATTCAAACCACAAGAATTGTTAAATACCTCCGACTCCAACTCGAGCCAACCTATGCGCAATCATGTTGCCATCCCGCTGCACATAATGCAAGCGTGCCTGAGGAAAAGATTGTAGTAAGAATCTCAGATCATTAATGATCGGCCCTAGAACTGAACAATCCTCCTCCTGCCTTTGCATGGCAGCCAAAACCAAACTCGCATCTCCCTCAATCACCAACCGGGCACCGACAGGACAAAAAGACTGAGCCAACAGCAGAGCTTGTCGAGCAGCAAAAAGCACCGCATGAAACGTAGAACCTGTCGGACCAATCAAACCCTCAGCTGCAGCAATAAAATCTCCCTGATGATCTCGAATTATAACACCAAACCCACCCCCCCTCGAACCTTGCTTGATCCATGCTCCATCAGAATTACACTTCACCCAACCAACTTCCGGTTTCTGCCAACGTTGCGGTGAATTGGTAGACTTTGGTGAGCTTCTTTTATGCCATTTCTGATACTCTCGTAACCAACCATCAACTTCAATCAACAGGTCCTGCGCCCTTACCAGTTTTCCTTGCCAAATCACCTCATTGCGATTCTTCCATAATCGCCAAAGAATCATCAAACAGAGATCGAATACCATCGAAGAGGAATGCGTCACAATGGAATTTAGCCAAGAAATAAGTTGAGTGTGGTTGCCATCATCGACCCTAATCCCCAGTTCTCCAAACCACACAGTCTTTGCCAACCTGCAGTCTCTTAATACATTCTCAGTTGATTCACCATAGCCTCCACAAATACCGCACACATTCTCCACATACACCATTCTCTTAGCCAGATTAGCCTGCGTGGGAAGAGCATTCATGCATGCTCTCCAAGCACAGACCTTAACTTTCCCAGGCATATAGGCATTCCAAATCTTCCTCAGCACTTTTGTCTGTCCATCATCAGACATTGAATCAAATCCACTCCTGTACCAGCCACCAGAGCTTTAGCTACATGATACGCATTACGTACTGTGAATTTTCCGTTCCTTTCGAAATGCCAAATTATATGGTCCAGAGACGACCGAAAGCTCAACGGAATACTCAAAATAAGCTTCGCTTCCTCGTGAGAAAACAAAGCTCTTACCGTAGCCACATGCCATTATGGCAAACCTGGAATAAATAAACTGTCCACCGTAGCCTCCACATTCCAGTCAGCCGGCGGAGGACTTAGCACCCGAAAAAATGTATCCCTAAGAAGCCAATTATCATGCCAAATCTTGATAGTAGACCCATCCCCCACCTGCCAACGACATCCTTTAAAGATCACATTTCTAGCCTCCACAATACTCCGCCAGACATACGAGCTATTAGTCTTAACGCGAGCACATAGAAAATCATCATTTGGAAACTAACGAGCTTGGAACACCCTAAACACCAACGAGTCAGGGTTTTGAAGGAAGCGCCAAGCCTGTTTAGCCAAAAGGGCAAGATTGAAAGCGTACAGATCTCTAAAACCCAGCCCACCCTCATGTTTAGGCTTACACAATTGGCGCCAATTAAGCCAGTGAATCTTTCTCTTGCCTGGATCTCCACTCCACCAAAACTTGGCAATCATCACATTTAGTTCTTCAAAAAATGACTTAGGAAGAAGAAAACATTGCATGGAATACATAGGCAACGCTTGTGCCACAGTTTTGACCAGTAATTCATGACCTGCACTGCTCAAAAGCCTACCTCGCCAACCTTGAAGTTTTTTCCAAAGACGATCTTTCACATATGAGAAGGTCTCTTTCTTTGATTTCCTAACAAGCACAAGTAGACCAAGATATATGTCATGAAACGCCACCCGACGCATACCACGACAATCGACCAGGAGTTGTTGATCAAATTACGTGAGATTAGTACTGAACCAGACGCAACTCTTTTCCAAATTTACCGTTTGCCCCGAAGCGGCTTCATACACCACCAATACATGCTTAACGCTCTCAAGCATTCATCTAGTGTACCCCTCGCAAACAGGAAGCTATCATCTGCAAAAAAAAATAAATGATAGATGCTTGGGGCACTACGTCCCACTTTAATACCTTGTAAAGCACCTAAAGATTCTGCCCTAGAAAGCAAAGCGGAGAGGCCCTTGGCGCACATAACAAAATAGATACGGCGATAAAGGATCGCCTTGCCTAACACCCCTTCCTGGCTGAACATATCCCACTGGTGCACCATTGATCTTAACAGAATAAGTCACAATAGTTACACAAAGCATAATCATTTGAACCCAACTCGATGAAAAACCCAGCCGAGTCATGATTGTCTCCAAAAAATGCCACTCCAAACGGTCGTAGGCCTTGCTAACATCCAATTTCAAAGCCATGAAACCATTCATCCCCAAGGATCTTTTATGCATATAATAGGCAACCTCTGCAGCCACCAAATAATTATCTGAAATCAACCTCCCATGAATAAATGCACTCTGTGTGGGGGAAATAATACGAGGAGGAACAGACTTCAAACAATTTGTTAACACCTTCGCCAAAATTTTATAAAGTACATTGCATAAACTGATAGGACGCAATTGAGACATCTTCGAAACCTCTTTCACTTTGGGAATTAAAATGACATGAGTATAATTGATCTTGCGTAGTTTGACCAGAAAGCACTATTTCACGCACTCCTCTACACACATCTGACCCAACAATGTCCCAATGCTTTTGATAAAAACCAGGGGTCATGCCATCAGGCCCCGGAGCCTTTGTAGGATGCATTTGAAACACAGGACACTTCACTTCATCATGATAAGGCAATTAGTTTGTCACCAATGTGTGTTCAAATACCTTTTATGTTCAACTTTTTTATTTATGGAAACCTCCTAAAATTTAGCCTTTTTTTTCTTTATGGACACCACCATCCACTTTAATGTAAATAATATTATTTGTTCAAAAAAAAAAAGGGCATTATGGGAGAGTATCCCAACTTATTTATAAGCTTATGGAAAGTCCATCCTCCCATCAATGTGGGATCCATTTTTAACACGCGCCCTCCATTCTCTTCCATTGGTTTTGCCCTCTGGTTTCTGTGGTTTTAGCCCCCAGGGGTTTTCCTTGGTTTCTAGAGAGAGAAAGTGAGACGATGATCGAGGGTTTTCTGCAACTGAAAGAAAGAACCCACTGTATGTGCGGAGGAGGGAGAGGAGAGAGAGAAATCAGGAAGGAGGAGAGATCGGAGATTCAAGATTCAAGGTCAGGCGGAGGAGTCAAAAGAGAGAGACAGAACGAGGTTAATTTTGATTGAATAGTTGAGATTAAATCTAAGCTAAATCCGACGGCTATTAATTCCAATTATATACTAAAAATTAATATTATATATTTTTTGGTTCAATTTGGTCTTACCAAATAAACCCAATTTCATACAGAATCTTGTACCGAACTTTTCCATTCGGTTTCGACTCTTTTGAGTATTGAATTTTCGATATTGTCAATTCAGTTCGATTTTGGTTGGTTTTCGGTATCGGTTTTTTTCGGTATTTTATTCCAACCCTAATGGAGAGTAACCAATCTCTTACAAACATTTGCAAGATTTCTCATTTTCACCGATATATATCTCTTTTACCTTCATATCTTCACACGGACTCTCACGTATATTGAAGTTTCACCCATGAGCCACCATAAAGAAAGTTAAGATTCTACCATAAAACTGATTGGCAATACAGGGAGTATCTCAACTTACTATAAGCCATGCAAGTTCCCTCCCCCCATGAATGCGGAATTCATTCTCAACACGTGTCCTCGTGCATCGAGAACTTTCAAGTCTAATGCGTGAACAACACAAACAGGTGGCGTGGAGCACGTGTGGCCGATGCGCTTCACATGTGGGCTAACTTACTCCGATATCATAAAAAAAAAATGAGGTTCCACCATAGAACTGATTGGCAATACAGGGAGTATCCCAACTTACTATATGCCTAAGCAAGGTCCATCCTCCCATTAATGCGGAATTCATTCTCAAAACGCACCCTTACGCAAGGAGAATTTTCAAGCCTAACCCGTGGACAACACAAACGGGTGGTGTGGAGAACATGTTGTCGTTGGGCTTCACACGTGAGACAACCTGTTTTGATACCCTAAAGAAAGTTGAGGTTCCACCATAAAACCAATTGGCAATATGGGGAGTCCTCCAACCTCCTATAAGCCCTTGCAAGGTTTCTTCTTTCACTGATGTGGGACTCTTTTACCTTATCACATTCTCACGCCACCCCAAACATATGGATAACACGAATTGGGTGACGTGGAGCATGTGTAGCCTTTGGGCTTCACACGTGAGCCAACTTGCTTTGATACCATAAACAAAATAGAGGTTCCACAATAAAACTGATTGGCAACATAGAAAATAGCCCAACTTACTTATAAGCCCATGCAAAGTCCTTCATCCCATTAATTTGGAATTCCTTCTCAGCCATAGGATATGTGCTTTAAAAATTATGACTACATGATTTTTAATTT
>JAOTRO020000016.1:2959775-2973133 GCA_028566515.2 Pyracantha coccinea | reverse complement strand
ATTTTTGATCAACGGTTATTATTTGGGGATCCCTAGGATCCCCATGGATTGGATTAGGAGAGGATCCAAGTCCATGGGGGTGGGGTTAGGTTAAGTGAAAAGATTTTTAAATGTGACTGGTACACAGAATGATATTCACGTGTTAATATACAAATTGTTAAATATGTAAGCTAAAATGTTAATAATATAAAAAATAAAATTTCTTATCATTTCAATTAAAACATATAATATACCACTTATATTTCCGTTATAATTAAAAATTTCTCGGTGAAGTGGGCTTTTATTAGTTAAATTGGGATTTGTTGCTTAATTTGATTTGTTGGCATTGTGATTTTCAAAGTTATAGCCTCGCAGCTCGAGGTCACATGCTCACCGATTGGTTTTTTGTCTGTTGTTCACGTTCTTTCAGAAAACTCACAACGCTAATTATTCAATAACAAATCACGTTATCACGTTATCTATAATTCAACTAGTGTGGGTGAGCACTCTACTAAAAATATCTTCAAAAAAGATGTTAAAATGTCAAAATCAAGAATAACAATAAAAAAATAACCGTAATATTTTTCAATCGCGAAGTTAATTCTGATGTGACATGATATAGAATATCAGTTTTTTCCTGACTATCAAATTTGACAGCAGCGTCAAATATTTTTTTGTCGGATCTGCAACTATCCTCCCTCACTCGAACCTGAGAAGTGCCTGGTACATATCAGTTCCCAGAGCCGCTCGTCCTTCGCCGTCTTGTGCCACTGCTTGCTCACGCACAACGCCATCCCCAACGTCCGCGCGTCCACGTGCTTGAACACCTCGAAGATCAGGTTGCAGTCCAGATTCGAAAACCCCGCCCCTTGCAGCTCATCCTAGTCAACGCAGTCAACCACCATCTCCTCCTCCTTCACCTTAATCCTCTTCATCTTCACATCCGCCGAACTCGCCGCCGGCATCGAATCGTCCCCCGATGATGCTCTCTTCATCGAACAATTACAAGTTTACAACCCACCAGTCCTAATCTTCCTATCGATCGCTTACAATCGGAGGTATTAAAGTAATTTTGGGAAGATTTGGTGGGTAATCAAAACCCATAGCCCAAATTGTATAAGCTGTGGTGTGAGTGTGTGTGGAAATACGGGGTTGGGAAACGCCAGTCCGAATCTGCCACTTCTTTTTACTCTGCTTTTTCTTATCTTTTACCTGCCTATCTCTTTTTAATAAAATAAAAAAGAAAAGAAAATAGTGTGATAAAATAATATTTAATTTGACATAAAGGATGAAGAATAAAATTTTGAAAGATGTTAAAATGTCATATAAGTTGTCAAATTCAAATTTTATGTTTAAAATTTGGCATCTCCTTTGGATCTAAACAACATGTAACAATGATTTTCTCAACGACATGACTTAGTACTGATTTGATACTGATGTGTTTTTATAAAAAAATGGGTATTAAAGAAGCTGAGCTCAAAAAGGTGTTTGGTAAACACTTAAAAACAGCTTATTTTGACGGTTTTGGATTAAAAAAAAGCTGAAAACATGAAACAGTAAAAATGAGTTTATTCTCACAAAACTGCTGGAGAAGATTTTTTTTCAAAGCACAGCAATACCAAACCAGCATTCATCCTCGCGCTGCTAAGCTCAATGACGAACACTTGTGATTTGAGGAGTGATGGGAAATATGGCTTCTATTTTTAGCTTTATTTGGCTAACTTACATTTTACAAGATTTTCACTCTTAGCATTTTATTTAAAAAGAGTATTTGTTGATTTTTCCACGTTTAGTTAGATGATAGAATGCAATTAAAAGAGAAAATAATTCGCTATGATATGTTATTTTCTGTCTAAAAGGGATTGATTGAAGTTCATCAACCGACAAAAAATGTGGTGGGAGAAGGGTTCGGTGTCAATACTAAATGCAGAAAGTTTGACACCAAATATTCCCAAAATGAGGTTTCAATTGAATCATAGATGTTAACTCCTAAAATACAAGAAAATTAATTGGTATGCAAAAGAAAATTAATTGTTACAAATTCTAACGAGAAAATCTTATGATGTATCGTAAAATTTCAGCTTATCCATTCACCATATAAAATTCCAGCTTATGTTTGACTTCTTTATACTTTGTGCTACCATGACATTACATCAAACAAGAGTTGTGAACAAACTTTGGTTAAAAATTCACTAGAAAAATACTAAAGACATATTACGAAGCTTCTTTAACTTACATGGTCTAATTTGTTCTAGTGTCATCGACTTTAACAGTACTGTAAGTGTACAACTGAGTGCCAAATCCAATCGTAAAAATTAGTGTTGTTTTTCTTTAATTTAGACGAGAGGCATGCCAACCAAGCGGTTAAGAGTATTTAATCTAACCGGCCTCGAGGTCCTGCATTTGATTCTTCATTCCTCCGTTGTCACTTGTACATTAAAAAAAAAAAAACCAAAACACAAAAGCCATGAAAAATGGGGCTTTGGTGGCGTTAGTTCTTTCTTCATGGACCACCCGGTCATGGGCCTTTAATTTAGTTCACTTTCTGGATCAGAAATAAGTCCAAACAACTGAAGGTGCAGGAATAATTACACTGTACCCTCACCACAGCCAATCTCTCCCCGTCAAAGTCCTGCGCGGGAACACGAACCCACCAAATCCCGCCAATCAAAACCCCAAAATTCCCAAATACGCTTCCCATTTCCCCCACTATATAAACCCTAACCCCGCCACTCCCTCGCTCAAACCTTCAAATTCTCCCCCCTCAAATTCTCCAAATCGAACATCCTGTATGCCTCCGACGACCTGGAAACGATGTTGGAGCTCCAACTGGTCCAAGGGCTTGCTGCTGAAGAATGTGCTGGAGTCCATCAAGGACCTGGTGAATGACGCCAACTTCGACTACTCCTCCTCAGTTTTCTCCCTCCAGGCCATGGACTCCAACCACGTGGCGCTCGTCGCCCTCCTTCTCAGATCTGAGGGCTTCGAGCATTACTGTTGCGACCGCAACATCTCCATGAGCATGAACCTCGGCAACATGTCCAAGATGCTCAGATGCACCGGAAATGATGACATAATCACCATCAAGGCTGACAACGGCAGCGATACCGTCACCTTCATGTTCGAAAGCCCCAGTATGTTCTTTCTTACCCCCTCTTTTTTTTTGTCCCAGGGTGAGTGTAAAGGAAAGAAGAAGGAGAATGGGTGGGTGTGCGGGGAGGATGGGTGCATGGAAGAAAAGGGAGGGAGAATGAGGGATGGGGTTAGAAGGGGTGAACGCCCAAATTTTTTATTTTTTAAATTTTAAATTTTTTTATTCACGTGGGCCCATATTGACACGTGGTGGCCAATCATTGTCCACGTGGTGCCACGTCATCAGTTAACGGTTGATTTAACAGTTAAACTAACGGATGTATGAGACTGTTCCAAAATTAACACTTTAGGTATAACTCTGTGACGAACAAAACTTCATGTACCAAATGTTGAAAACCACGAAATTTAAGGGTAATAAACTAATATTTACCCTAAATAGTATTGATTGATTGAGTAAATGAGTATATACAAGTGTCACATCAGCATATAAAAATATTTTTGACAAGATTGTAAAGCAAGGGCTAGATTGACGTGTGGCACTCGTATTCAAAAACATTATCAATCAATTTTTTATTTTAAAGACCATCATATGATAGTTTAATTTCAGAAATAATTTGTGACAAAATCCAAAATTTTATATTTTTAATTTATAGGAAGAATCATACTTGATACATAAGGTTGACAATGACATATTGTCCTAGTCAACTAATTAGCCCACATATATAAATAATCCATCGATTAACTTGACCACAATTGAAAATGACCTTAAAGAGTTAACCAAAAAAATTGGGTTCAAATTGGCAAAATTGAAAATAATAAGATGGTCAGGACTTGGCCGATGAAGATGAATAACCTTAACTTTTATCATATGTACTATTGAAATAGGGCAGTCACATAAATCAAAAGTGATATTGGGTCAAAAGCAATCGCAAGAAATGTTTTTAACCCACTAGTTAATTTTTAGTAAATTAGGTAAAACATACGAATAATTATAAATTTTATAACTCCAAAAATACAATCGGAGAAAGAAAAAAAAAACCTTAACTAACAACTTGTAATGTTGTGATGTTCTTTATTTTGTTTTATTAATGTTGTATCCAAATCTCAATCATGACAATACTTGGGGACAGTTTGATAACTGTTTCGTTTTGCATTTATTTTTTAAGTTAAAAACTTGTTTGGAAACTAATTACTTTCTTGAGTTGGTTGAAAAATTAGTACCGGTTTCCTAAGATATTAAACCGGTCTGGTTCAGACCAGGCTTGGGTTGAAAAAGAAGGTTGGCCCGTGACGACCCATTTTCCAGACCCAGAAATAAAGAGAAGAAAACAAGACTCACTGTAAGCACCGAAACACACAAAGCGAAGCAACATCAGGGAGGCGAACCGCCATTTGAAGCTCCATGGTATGAACCCTCTCTCTCACTCTCTATCTATCTATCTACCTATCTATCTCTCGTTGTAATTTACACAGCTTGTGCCTTGCTACTTCCCAGGAATACCTGAAATCCGTGGTTCCCTCACAGCTGCTCTCCGAGCGAGGATCCAATCTGGTCATCATCAACCCAGGTACTTAATTTCCCATTTTTTTACAGCTCCATTCGATTTTTCAGCATAAACCCATCAAATTTTACAACGTAAATCGCAAAACCCACATCCCCATTTCAAATTTTAGTCACTAATTTTGGTCCTTTCAATTTTGGGTGGTTGTTTTTCTGGGAGCCCAGGTTCTGCAAACATCAGAATTGGCCTTGCTTCGAAGGACACGCCTCTTAATATTCCACATTGCATTGCATGGCACACCACGCAGGAGCCCAGGAGAAATGTTCAAGACCAGGTTTCGTGTTGTTCCTTAAATTTTACGTACTATTTTAGTGTTTTGTGGGGTTCGGTCGCGATTGATTGTTGATGTTTTTAGTTTCTTTTGGATTGCTTTTGGGTTTCAGCTGCTCAATACTCAAGTTACGACTACGCAGTACATGGAGCGGGAAAAGGCCTACGATATGGTGAGTCTATGCGCATTGCTTTGTTTAATGCGTTAACTTGTTAAATTTGTATCTGGAGTTTGAATTTAAGCTTTATTGTTTCTGCTGTTTTGAAGATTGCGTCGTTCCTGAAGATACCGTTTATAGATGAAGAGGTTGGAAATAATTCTTACCCACGCAAGGTATGCGTATTTTCTGCTTGAAATTAGCATTGTGTTTGTTCGTTTTCATACAGATAGTGCACTATGCACCTTCCCTTCCAATGTAAAAGGAGCTTGATCTTTATGATTTGGACATTGGTGATTATGTGTTTTGTTCATTGAAAATGAAATGATGAAGCTGATGTGCAGATGGGACGCGTTGATGGACTTAATCCACAGAATAGTAGAAAGGACACATCATTTGATTGGACAGATGTGTACCAAAAGGAACCTAGTTCGT
The DNA here is from genome assembly GCA_028566515.2 of Pyracantha coccinea. Taxonomy (NCBI): domain Eukaryota; kingdom Viridiplantae; phylum Streptophyta; class Magnoliopsida; order Rosales; family Rosaceae; genus Pyracantha; species Pyracantha coccinea. The sequence goes on along the minus strand of JAOTRO020000016.1, from coordinate 2,967,636 downwards.
CTTCAGCATTAGGTCATACAAGAGTCCTTATATATCAGTTGTTCTACTTTTCTTGATTGGGTGTATGGACATTTAACTTGATATTATTCCACTGCAACCAATGTTGTCTTCTTTGGCACACATTTCCTCAAATAGTCGTGTTAACTGTGCAGAAAGTTCAGAAAACAAAGGCACAACTAGCGAGTCTTTAGGCCAGCACAGAGATGCAAATACTGAGGAGCTTGGCTCTAGCAATCACAAATACAAAAAGGTCATCTATGGTGAGGAAGCACTAAAAATATCCCCCATGGCACCATATACCTTACATCGTCCTATACGCAGAGGTCACCTAAATATTTCACTACATTATCCCATGCAGCAGGTCCAGTTCCTGTTTTCATTATCTTTTTACCTCAGATATATGAATCGACTTTGGTTGAGTTGCCATTGTAGAATTTCAACTTCACATGGGTTCTGATTATTTACATCATCGCCTATGAATTTTTTGGATGACATGTGACATGTTTCATCACAATAAATTGACAAAATCTAGTAATGTAAACTCTTATGCTTTAATGCATTATTCAATACATAAAAGTAAAAGTTTCTAATTTTCATGAGATACTGAATCTCATTTACATTTTGCATGTTTCGTTAGGTACTTGAAGACGTACATGCTATTTGGGATTTTATTTTGACAGAGAAACTACACATCCCTCTACATGAAAGACACAAGTATGCAGCTATGCTCGTCCTTCCAGAAACATTTGATAATCGAGGTACTCAAAATTGTAGTCTGTTCTTTAGATTGAGAAATTACTCCTTTGTCCTCACATTGTCTGTCTTAGTCATTGGACTTCCATGGCTATAAGTTGTTTTTATTTCAAAATTTGTATCCACTGCCATTTAGGATTGCCAACTGTTTCTATTTTTTAGAAATGCATTCCTACTTTATCTAGGTATTTTTCTTCTTCTGTTTTAATGGAAATATTTGCCTAACACAAGGTGAGTGCTACACGATCTGCAAATTCTTTGACTTGATGAATGATGTGTGTCAATCAGAACTTATACTGATAACTGTACCTTTATTTAAAGAATTTTTTTCCATCTCACTGAAGAAGAGGTTCTTCCTAAGTATACTAGTGACAACAAGAAAAATTCATTTAGAACTAGCCTGTTTCAACTTGAAGTTGGACATATCCTTCCTCATTATCGGTTTATCCTATAAGAAAAAAATGCTTTTATCAAAACCCCCATTTTGGATCCTTCTCAAAGAGCTTATAAGTTTCGTTGAGCTGATATCAATTTTTACCAGGGGACTACACAATTTGGATATAGAAATGTTTGGACTCTGCTATTACTGAAACAACTTGTTATTATTGTTACAATACGTAATGGTGATAATTTGCATATCATGTTGTAGTTTGTAGCTTTCTGTTCATAACGATGTCCTTCTATCTAATTGGTGTTATCTATTTAAAGGTCTCTGCTAGTTTCTTTGGTTTTGTAATGCCTTTCCACAAGGAAGTGTGAACTGTGTTTTCCAATATAGTAGGTGGCACTGCAATTTACTTTACAACGTTTATCTCACACATTAGGTGTAACCATCTTTATCTAACTTTAAAGACAAAATACAACTTCACCATTTTGCCTTGGATTTATGATTCATCTCACACCTGTTGTGCAGTCGGTAGAGTCTTTTTATGTGAAATGGAAAGCGTGTCAATGTACTAAATGATACATCCTTTAACCATAACGACAATTTATCATACAGTTTATACTCCCTTGCGCTTCTGTGATTTGTTTATTTATCTTGGCCTATTCTAATTCTGATTGTGGAAATTTATTGTTCACTTGAATATATAAAAACATTGCCTTGGGAAACTATGGTCATATTTTATAATTTGTCATTTTCTCCAAGCAGAAATAAAGGAATTGTTGTCAATAGTCTTGCGTGACTTGCGTTTTAGCTCAGCAGTGGTACATCAGGTGGGGAAATTTTTTTTTTCTGTATAAGTAGGCTCATTGAGATAATGCCACAATTAGAGTTATCATTTAACTTTTCTATTTTTTCTCAATGCTATTGACAATCTTTTTCCTCGATTAATGATTTCCTATTTTTGCAGTACAAATTGTTGTGTGTCACTGACTCTTCATGGTTTTACCTTTGTACATGATGATTTTATTGTGTTCGTTACCACAGGAAGGTCTAGCTGCAGCTTTTGGGAATGGATTATCAACAGCTTGTGTTGTTAAGATGGGTGCTCAGGTGACATCAGTTATTTGCATTGAGGTAACTGCCATTTCCATACCTTCTCTTCCCATCTATTTAACATAAAGAAAGAAACTCAAAAAGCATAAATACATCATTCCATACAGTCCCTGCATATCTGTTCATGCTTTCAGAACCAACATGAAAAAAAATACATGCTTAGTTATTCAGTTAGAGGCATTTCCAAAAATCACTTTTGTATGTGTGTGTATGCATATATGTATATGTATTGGATTTAGCAAATGAGTGTGTGTGTGTGAGCTTCAATTAAGGGATCTCAAATAAGGTTATTTTACACTGTTACTGCCATCTTTCTTTTCTTTAGCAAGTGTGTTATTACTTTTAAACATCCTTTATAAAATTTCATGCTGAATAAATAAAAGAAAAACCAACTCCTTTTGTAGCTTTTTGGTCTTATATCAATAGCATGCTGTATTATGCCTAAATCGTTAGAGTTGGTCTTCCACTTATGATAATGTATCGCTTGTCTCTTCTGTTGTCCAGGATGGAGCAGCTTTACCTCATACAGAGAAAACTTTACCTTTTGGTGGAGAGGTGGGTTCTGTTTTAGAATTTCTGAAGTTTTGACTAGCTAGTAGCTACAAGAATGAAATAAATATTCTACCCTTGTTTCTGTAGCTGTTGCTCATCCATGTTAACTAATCCCTAAAAAGATAATGTTCACACTCAGTAGCTGTTTCTTGATGATGCAAAGCTTGAAGTCTTTATTTTTGCGATTCATCGCATGATTCATATCTTACTCTTCATCACACTTGTTCTTTTGCGTATTTGCTTCTCAAATTTTTCTTTTCTCTTAATGGTGATATATATCATGTTTTATTATTTTGAATTGGTATGTCCTTCAAATTCCTTCAGTATGTGCTTACAATGTGATGGTGCATCAATTCCTCTTTAGCATGTCAGCACTGAGCTAATTCTGCCATCATGTATTTATTCCACTGCAAAGGCCTTTTAGTTCTTCTTTGTTAACTTGCTCTCATCTTGTAACCTCTTTCTTTACCTTTTAATTTCCCGTTAATGAAATAAATGTTGATTTAACAAGTTTCATTTTCCATTAAACCTTTTCTTTGTGAAGTTAAATTGTATGTGTATTTTTTCAGGACATATCAAGATGCCTTCTTTGGACTCAAAGACATCATCAAACATGGCCACAAATTCGTACTGACATGTTCACCAAGCCGATAGATCTGTTGATGCTTAACAGACTAAAAGAGTCTTATTGTGAGATTAAAGTTAGTTCTCTTACTTGTTTCTTGTTTGGTCATGGATTATTCTATTTGTGATGTATCTTCTGTCATCTGCCCTAGCTTCTTTTAGTGATACATGATTCACGCCAGTAATACATGCATGCATATACATATGGACAAGAGGTCCATTCGAGGAAAGCCAAAAGATGCTTAAAAGTACAAAAAAAAATTATATAAAATAAAAAATTATGACAGAGCTCCCGCTAGTCTAGATGAATTGGAACATTCTCTTAAACTAGGTTATACCTTCAGTAATGTTGTGTATGATGCCATCTAGATTTTTTTGGCCACCCTACACTCTAGTGGGGTTGTATGTATGTATAATATTTCTGTGGAGTTTTCAATTAATGTAATTATCTCGTGAGGACTACCTACAAGACAACGCTAACATATGTCTTATTTCATAACTTTGATCCAATAGGTGGTTTTCCTTTTTATATGTTTGTTTTCTCCCCCTGTATGTTTTGTTTAAAAAAAAAAAAGAAAAAAAATTATTATAAGTAACAAGCCAATCATATTTTCTTTCCAGAATATATGAAGATCTAGTATACAATTTGAGGTTTCACAGTGCAATGAAAAGTTAAAAGAAAGCATTTCAGGTCATGGTGAATCATCTATAGAACACAAATGTGAAGCTAATTCTCTGTAACGTAGATATATATTCGGGTCTGTCAAAGTCCCTCCATGTTGAAAGAAGGTTTATGATCGAGTGCTTGATTTAAAAGGCTATATGTTAGTAATTGAATTGGATGGAGTGTATGGCCAAATAATGTAGAATGTGTTGGACAAGGGTCCTTTACCTTGGCTCTCGGGTTTTGCTTTTCTAATTACTTAGTTTCCTTTATACAGGAGGGGGAGCTTGACGCTGTTGTAGTAGTTCATTCTTATGAAGATGGCATGCCAGCTGGATCTCATAAGACAAGATTAACTGCTCTCAATGTGTGTCTCTTAAAGTGAATTATAGCTGCTTTAGTCCTAAAATATAACTTTCAGGGAACAAAATTTATTATAATTTTATGTTGCATAGGTCCCTCCTATGGGTTTGTTCTTCCCAATGCTTTTGGTCCCAGATGCATATCCTCCACCGCCCAGTGTTTGGTCAGTCATGTTTTCCAAGTTAAACTTCTCTGCAACATAATAATAATTGGGATAAATTAGTCATTCTTGATAAATATTGGATTGGTTAATTGCATAGGTTTTGTGACTATGAAGACATGCTAGAAGATACGTGGCACATGGAATTTCCCAGAAGACCTGAAATGTCAGATGGCTTGTTTTCCAGCATGAACACCGGGTATCCAATGTGGGACAGCTACCCAGCTTTTTCAGCTAAACCAAAGAAAGAAGAAAAAATTGGCCTTGCAGAAGCCATAACGAGTAGCATTCTTTCAACAGGTAGGTTTCTAGAGTGTCACTTACAATGCTTTTCTATCTGATACCTAAGCACCACTTGATGGTTTGTTGACAGGACGTATAGACCTCCAAAGAAAATTGTTCTGCAGTATACTATTGGTGAGTTTGTCCCTTAAGATATACAATGTGTTTCTATATTTGCTTACTTGGTGTAGAAATGAAGAAATGACCTATTTCATGTTTTAGATTGGTGGAGTGGCTTTGACAAGAGGTCTTGTTCCTGCAGTGGAGGAAAGGTCAGTTCATCTTAAACAAGCCTACTTGTTTGATTAATATTTGTGATTATGGTTATGCTTATGATGTTCCAATACGGTATCAGAGCCTGGTTCACCCACTTGTGAATCCCAACAATACACGTGTCTATGTCACCCAATGTGTTCTGCATTTGTTTGCCTCAAGTGTCGCCACATGTGAGGGTGCGTGGAGAGTTGTCTCACATTGGAAAGTTAAAGAAACCTTGAATGGAATCACAAGGAGTATGGTTACTCCTCCCGCTGCCAATTGGTTTTGGGTGTAACCTCAACTTCCTTTAGAGAAACCCACCAATGTGGAGTTTGATTCCTTGGCGTAGAGTTTTGCTAAGTTAGACTTATGGTTTATATTCATAAACTCATAGCTTAGGCAATTAAGCTTCGTGTTTGCACAATGCAAGATGAATAGTAGTTGTTGGGATGGTGAGTTTTTAGTTCATAGGTCTCCATGCTTGGAAAAGTTGTTTGCTGTGTGCCCCTGTTTACGTTGACCCTAGCACAACTTTCTGCAGAATTTCTGGTTTTTAAGTACACACCAATAAAATTGGATACTTATGCGAGCTTGATGTGCCCGTATGCTTATTTAATAAAGACTATTGAATGGGGATGGACCGTTCACGCAAGAGATACAGACATCCTTATAAGATTAAATTATCATTCTCCTTTTGGCAGGGTTTTACATGCAATTCCTTCAAATGAAGCGATTGATACTGTTGAGGTTAGTTTATTACTTATATCCTCGATGGTTTTAATCCTTTTTTTTTTCTCTTGTAGCCGAAATAAACTCGACCATAGTTTTTCATATGTGGTCTATATCATGTTAACTAGGTCTTGCAATCAAGATCAAATCCAAGTTTTGTACCATGGAAGGGTGGTGCGGTAAGTGAAGCATCCTCTACCTTTTTAATACATAGTTGTATGCATCTTATGTAGTTGGTGATTGTAGGGAGGAGGTACCGTTTTAGTATGTACTTGTGCGCTCGTTTTAGTTGTCTGTCTGTGGCTAATGACATCCACCAAACGTGTCTTTTGCTGGTTGCACTTTTCATCATGTTACCAACTTAGCATATATCGTGCTTCACAACAGATTCTTGGAATTCTTGATATTGGTCGGGATGCTTGGATACATCGTGATGACTGGATTCGCAATGGGATTCACATTGGAAGTGGGAGAAAGTACAAGGACTCTTATTTTCTTCAAGCACAGGCAATGTGTTACATTAATTCGTAGAAGGTGACACCTGCTCTTAATTACATGAACTTAATTGAAGATGCTATCGGCCTCCCGGTAATGTCAATGTTAGTCCGGGCTTTGGCAGTTAACCGACTCTGTAACTTATTTAGTCTTTCAGACGAAAGCATTGGGTGCCCGTAAAGAGGCAATGCATCTTTCTTTTTACTACTCTAAAAGCGTTAATCATTTTCCTTTGTTAAAACAAGAGTAAATTGACATTTATCTCAACTTAAATTACTAGGTAGCTGCCAGTATGCCCTGTGAACTAACCTTCTAGCAATTTACTTCAATCCCACATCGATATTAGGTAGCTGCAAATTGGCCAAAGTTTATGTAGTTTAGGGTAGGGGCCAAATTGGCTTAAAATTTCACTTCAATCCCACATCGATGAAACGAAAAGGGGCGAGGAAGGACTTGGTACAAAAGGAGCCGGTGGGTAAATTGTGGGGTTTAAAAGGGTCAGTTGGCTAAATATGCCACTCTCACCCTTGGGTGGTGAGTGCCGTATGGATATCAAGACATATGGCTGACATAATTTTTGGGACCTCCTAGGGTTGGCTCGCTTTTGCCCACCCTCCATTTTTAGTACTCGCAATATTTCTCACACTTCGAAATTTCTTTCTTTGATGATTTATTTAAGAAAACTTTAACGAAAATTTTTTGGTACTGTTCATTTTAACGAAAAATTATGTTTTTACATTAAAATTTCAATCTTAGTACTATTCAATTTATCTTTTATTTTGTTCTTATCGTTAAAACTTAAAGTTTTCAAATTATTTTCATTAGTTTTTCTTTTATTTATTTAACAAACAGAGGCAATAAAATTAGATATTGACGGGAACAACCATCCTCTTTTCCCCTCACAAAACAGAAAAGAATTTCATTTCATTTAACATCTGTATCTACTACGAAAGTTGGCAGCAAACACCCTTAATGCTAATCCATTTAGGAATGACGTTTTGGTTGAAGTTTCTTTCATGCCTTCAAATTGCTACGTGGCAGTTCATTTTAGATTTGAAGGTTCGGTTGGAGATGTTCTTAGAAGCCTCCGACCAGTTAGAAAGATCTCTCACGTGCTCAATGCACCGTATGGCAATGATTCTTACCAATCAGAAGCAAGTGATGTAGTTTTTTTTTTCTTTTACATTTTGTCTTCTCTCTACTCTTCATTGTACTAATCACAAATAAAAAGAATCCATTAAAACTGTGCATTGAATGCAAGCGAGCTTCTCTTCTACAATAAGACTCAAAAAGTCATTTAAATCAACTAGTTTGGCAGGCATGGCCATGTCACTCAACTCCTTGACACTACCAAGTACCAAGTGCCAAACGTGTCCCATCCCCCTCTAATTCTGAGCTCCCAACTAATAGACGTGCACGGATTAGACGGCTTGTAATTCATAATCTATGATTAGTATTTCAATTTGATTTCAGGAGGAAGGCC
>JAOTRO020000016.1:2948860-2959675 GCA_028566515.2 Pyracantha coccinea | reverse complement strand
CATGTGAGGGTGCGTGGAGAGTTGTCTCACGTTGGAAAGTTAAAGGAACCTAGAATGGGATCATAGGGAGTAGGGTTACTCCTCCCATTGCCAATTTGTTTTGGGTGTAACCTCAAATTCCTTTAGAGAAAACCCACCAATGTGGACTTTGATTCTTTGGCCTAGAGTTTTGCTAAGTTAGACTCAGTGGTTATGTTCATAAACTCATGGAGGTCGGCGAGTTTAATCCATAGGTCTCCATGCTTTGAAAAGTTGTTTGCCGTGTGCCCTTCTTTACATTGACCCCATTACAACTTTCTGCAGAATTTCTAGTTTTTAAGTACACTTCAATAAAATTGGATACTTATGAGAGCCTGATACGCACGTGTGCTTATTTAATAAAGGTATTGAATGGGAATGGAACTTTCACTCAATAGAATAGACACCCATATAAGATTAAATTATCATTCTCCTTTTTGCAGGGTTTTACATGCAATTCCTTAAAATGAAGGGATTGATACTGTTGAGGTAAGTTTATTACTTTTATCCTTGATGGGTTTAAACCCTTCCTTCTTGTAACCGAAAATAACTCGACCATAGTTTTTCATATGTGGATTAGATCATGTAAAGTAGGTCTTGCAATCAAGATCAAATCCAACTTTTGTACCATGGAAAGGTGGAGCGGTAAGTCAAGCATCATCTACCTTTTTAATACATCGTTGTCTAATGATATCCACCAAACATGTCTTTTGCTGGTAGCACTTTTCATCATGTTACCAACTTAGCATATATCGTGTTCACAACAGATTCTTGGAATTCTTGATATTGGTCGGGATGCCTGGATATACCGTGACGACTGGATTCGCAATGGGATTCACATTGGAAGTGGGAGAAAGTACAAGGACTCTTATTTTCTTCAAGCGCAGGCAATGTGCTACATTAATCCGTAAAAGGTGACACCTGCTCTTAATTACATGAACTTAATTGAAGAAGCTATCGACTTGCCAGTAATGTCAATTTTAGTCAGGGCTTTGGCAGTTAACCTACTCTGTAACTTATTTAGTCTTTCAGTCGAAAGCATCGATTTTGAAACGAGGTTTTCTAACTTGTATTTGGGGGATCTTTTTTCGTACTATAAAAGCATTAATGATTCTATGTTTTCGACTTTAAGGTACAACTGGTAGATCGAACTGCGAGTAAACTCGTTGTCTTTGTTTGTATAGAAGCTAATGGTAGATTCTTGTTAATATTTTTCGGTAACAGTAGATTCTTATTTAGTTTAGCTAGGTACTTTGGATTTTTTTGTATTTGATTGTAAAGGATGACGAAGATGTCACGAAAATCTCCATCTAATGTAATTCTACTTGCTTTTTTAGTTTTTTGGTAAAGAGCCTGGCCGAAGCCAAGCAAGAAACAACAAAGCCTAACCCTAGTTCTAATCTTTTGTTGTATAGAAACAATGTGTATTCTACTTGTCTTGAGCATGAGGTATGTGCCAGCTTTTGGTTCTGTTGGCTAAAATGTTTTTGGATATTCGTCGTTTTTGCTTAGTACAATCCGGTAAGACGTACGTAGATCAATGACTTATCTACATACGTTTGGTATCTGGTTCGTACCAAAAACTTGTAGAATTCTACAATTTATGAAAAGAAAAAAAACAGCACATTAAGTTTCACTACAAGTGCAAGAACTCTGCCAGATGGGCAACACTACCCAATTTTGAAGACAAGTGAAGGTGCCGATATTTTTGTTGCAAAAAAACTTGCCCTTTTTTCATACAAGCGTTATTAAGGAGTGGAGAATTGAACTTGAGCCCTCAAGTGTAGGGGTGCCAATTGAACTACAAGCTTCTTCCAACTTTTCATTTTTTTTTATTTTGTTTTTGTCACGCCACACATTAATTACCAGAGTTAATAGGTTAACTTGAGTTAGGAATGAAGCATTGGGCAACGGATCCCACATCGACGAAAACGCAAAGGGGCGAGGGAAGGACGTGGTATAAAGTAGAGGCGGTTGGCAAGGGATTAAATTTAAAAGGGTCAGTTGGCTAAATATGCCACTCTCACCCTAGTTCGGTGAGTGCCGTATGGATATCAAGACATATGGCTGACATAATTTGTGGGACCATATAGGGTTGGCTCGCCCTGGCCGACCCTCCATTATTAGTACCTCAAACTTTACTAAGTTTTGTAGTTCCTCATTTGATATCATGAGCAAAACTACGTAATTGTTTGAATTGTATATAGTGCACTCGTTTTTAGGTTAAATTTAAGGCTCATTTACACTGCCTTCTCAAAGTCAACTTATGAAACTCATATTACTCTATGAAATTCAAATTATTTAAGTGTTTACTGTATGTCTATCCGGATCCAAATTGAGATGATTTTAGGAATCTCACATTTTAGCCAGTCATCGTAAATCGTGCAAGGAAAGTTGGGGGATAAAGTGATACAACAAAAATTAGAAAGAATAAAATCGTGCAAGGAAAGTTGGGGGATAAAGTGATACAACAAAAATTAGAAAGAATAAAACACAAAAACTTTTCTTCCTGTTCCTGACCATGACCTCCCTCTTATTAACGAAAAATTTAACACAATTCAACGATAAATTTCAAATGAAATGAAACACATAGCAGACACTTGGGGGGGATAAAGTGAGAAGTTTTGAATTTCATAAGGCAAAGTGAGAGGAAAGTTAAGTTTCAGGAGAGTTTTAGAGTAAATAAGCCTATTTTTAACAAATTTAATAACAATTTATTTCCTCTATGTCCTTTTCTTCTTATGAAAAAAGAATTTCATTTCATTAAAAAAAAGACCACAAAATTAGCTAGATGCACAAAAACATTGACAAAAAAAAAAGGATAAACAATGAGCGAAAATACATATTAAAAGTCTCCAACCAATTAACTTTCTTACAGTCTTACACAAATTGATTGGCACATTTGAACCACTAAATCATCAAATTTCAATTTAAACCTATTAAGTTTCATATTATTCTCTAAGTGGCCCCATTAAATCGGAGATAATGACAAACTCAAAGCTTTGCCCTTGGAGTAGCAATCGCCACTCCAAGAACTCTGCACAACTCCGGATACATACAAGCTTAAAAATTTCTCTGATCGGAGACGTTCTGATCTCAAGTTTCAAAACATTCTTGAAAAATTCAATTTACTCGAATCGACGACGTGCGCCCACGTAGAAAATAATGCAGTCTTGGCGGTAACTTGAAATTTTTACTCAGCCAGCGAAAATGTTGAAAACCAAAGCGGTTAAAAAACCGCGAAGGTTAAAACTAAAAACTTCGTTTGGCGCCAAAACCAGATCCGAATATAAACGCAGAAGGCGCAGAAGGCGCAGAGGCCCCTCTTTCATTTCCCTCCCCTTGCTCAAAATCTCCCTTCAATTTCCCGAAACCCTAATCCTAATTTCCGTCTTCTGCCTCCAGATCCATGTCTATTATCCAAGACTTGGACGCCAGACATGCAGAGGAGCAAGACAACTCCGCAATTCCGATGGGAATTCCGATGGGGGTGTTGGTGAAGCGGACGAATCCCGGCGCTGGGGCTCGTATCTCGACCGTGGTTAAGGAAGAGGTGTCCGAGGAGAAGGATGAGACCGAAAGGCTTCGCAGGTCGAAGCCTCAAATCTCGGTTAAGGAAGAAGTTCCTGATAGCCAGGAAGTTGTTCCGATTCGGGTCAAGGCAGAGCCCGTTGAGGAGTCGCGGGAGGCGGAGTCTCTGAGCTTAGTGCCGAGTCAGGTTCCTGAGAGTGAAGAGGGTTTGGTCCTAAATGTGGAACCCATTACGACCCTGGTCATGCTGGAGGCCTCTGAGCCTGAGGAGTCAGGTGAAGCTGAAAATGAGAGCCCGTTGAACAGACAGGAAGAGAATGTCAAGAAAATTCGCTCAGTTTTGGGGCTGGGGCCAGAGATACGCGAACTTGATATTCTCCTAGTGCTCGCTAGATGCGGTGACAAACCAGAAGCCGCCATCAATTACATTCTCGAAAACCCGATGTCTTCGGTGCAACAGACGAGACCTGAGAATTTGGAGGATGCGGATTTCCCTGTGGAGCAGGGTTGGCTGATGGTGGGAAGGACGTTTATCACTGCACTTTCAACTTCGAAAGGCAGGAAATTGGTTGATAATGAGATTGTTCATTTCACTTTTCCTTGTGCAAACTCAAGCTACAAAACCCAATGGATTGTTCGATTCTCGACCAAACGATTTGGAGAGGTATATCAATGTTCCCTCCCTGTTGCTTCATTATATCAATGTTCCCTCCCTGTTGCTTCATTGTGTTGTGTTTAACAAAATACGTTATCTTGTTATATGTTCCATCGGATTGATGAATGACGTGCTGTATATACGATTAATTTTATAGATTGGTCGGCTTCCCATGGAATGGGCCAAGACTGTTATTCCGCTTGTAAGTTGTGGTAAGGTTAAAGTTCGTGGGCGTTGTATAGCTGCACCGAGTGTCCTTTCTATGATGCAAGAGGTTGTATTGTATGTAAGGTAGAGGTCCTATCCCGCTCTTCTCTCATTCCTTGGAATTATCTTACTCAGTTTTGTGTGTGCTAATTGTGTTCAATTGTAATATTTTTACAGTTTTTATATTCACCATTCCATTTTTACGGAGGGTGACCACTCGTCATGGAGGCTAGATGTTTCCCCTGTCATTAATACTTCATTGTATCCTCTCCTCACTTTGTTCAAATTGCTGAAAATTCGGCCATATCAAAAGGTAGTACCTATTTGTCCTGTGGTAATGTTAGCATTCGACCGACATAATACCGGTCCACGCATTAGAAACTCTCTTCTTTGTTGCTATGTGATGTGCTGATATGTGCTTTTGTAATTTGCTTCATTCAGGCTGAATTCACCCCAGAAGATCTTGATTCCCGAAAATGTCTATTAAATATTGAAGTATGTTTAACCGTTCTTTTGTTCATTTGCATTGTTCTCAAGTGTTTGAAAATTGGATTTGCTGAATCTCCACTTATCCATATGATCTTTTCATGTGTGTTTGTTACTAAATGTTTTTGGGAGTTTGTGACCAATAAACTATTGTACCAACTACCAGATGAAAGTTTAGATTGTGCTTTGATCATACTTGAACTCATTAACTGAGTGAGGCCTTTGCAAGAATTCCAACCCTTGGTAAAAGCAAATCGAGAATTGGTTCTTATGCCATTTCTTCAGTGAAAGTGCTCTTCAGTGGTGCTATGATTTATTTAATTTTTTGGGTAAAGTTTCACTATGCTAATTGAATTCCAATGAAAGTGCTTTGATGAATACAATTAAATATTTCAATTCAAGGATTTGTCTTATACACATCTTTATTGCTAAATTACCATGGATAATTTGACATTGAATAACATAGACATGCTTGGTTCAAAACAGCGTATTGAAGATGGGGCTGCACCAGTGTTGCCCTTAGTGAAACGAAGAAAGGGCACCACCCAACAGCCTTCAGAAGAACGCAAAGATGAACAAGTCGTTACAGAATCATCTCTAAATAAACTTGTTGGTGCAGCAGATGTATATGACTTGGAGGTAGGTACTTGGAATGCTTATATTGTTCAAAATTCAGAGTAACTATGGTTTTTGTTTTTGACGTCATCAATATACTCTTTCCTCACCCCCTGGTCTCTCTCTGTCTCTCTGTCTCTCTGTCTCTCTCAATTTTGTAGGAGATGGAACCGTCAAGTACTCTCACGTGCGTTCTGAAGCCATACCAGAAGCAAGCTCTCTACTGGATGTCTGAGTTAGAGAAGGGAATTGATGTTGAGAAGGCAGCACAAACCCTTCATCCTTGCTGGGCAGCCTATCATATTTGTGATGAGTATGTTGCCAAATGGATATGGAAGAAGCGAGAACTAACTTCTATTTTGTTTTCTATTTTCTTTGTCATAACATATGTTGTGTCCATAGAATCAAATCAAATAGCTTAAGCGTCTAACTTAGCTAAACATGCCATCTTTCAGGAGGGTTTCTTCAGTCTATGTGAACATATTCACAGGGGAGGCAACCACAAAACTTCCAACTGCAACGCTAATGGCAAGAGGAGGAGTGGGTTTCTTTATCTTCCCTCTTGTCCATATTTTCTTTAATTTGCTCTAGTACATGTTCGGTTTCCTTTTTTTCTCTGGTTATTATCATGTAAATCTTATCTCTAACTTAAAAGGGTGTTTTTATAGATCCTAGCAGATGCAATGGGACTTGGGAAGACTGTGATGACAATTGCTCTAATACTTGCAAGACCAGTCCGAAAAAGCACTGAAAGTACTGAGATTACAAAAAGGAGGATAGATACAGATACAAGCACCCCCTTGAAACCAAGGGGGGGCACTCTTGTTGTGTGTCCCATGTCTTTGTTAAGCCAGTGGAAGGTGAATCTTCTGTTTTGTATTGAATAGTGTTTTGTTCAAAGAAGTTTTTGTCTGAATTTAGGCATAAAATTACTGGTCCAGGAAGAAAGTGATCATATCTTAATTTATTTCTTAATAGTTTGAACTACTTTGGAAGATATCTTATCAGTTCTTTCAATGTTTCAGGATGAGCTCGAAACCCATTCAGAGTCTGGAAGTATTTCTATTTTTGTCCACTATGGTGGGTGCAGAACCACTGACCCCAAAACAATCTCGGCACAAGATGTTGTCTTGACAACGTATGGTGTGTTGGCTGCATCTTATAAAAGTGTAAGGAAAAAAGTAACTTCTGTTTAAAGCAACTCTTAGCACTTTTTTTGTTTGCTAAAATCAACTAAAACAAATTTATTCATCTTCTTTGTTATATGAATGCTTTAATTTTTCTTTAGGATAAGGAGAACAGTATTTTCCATCAGGTTGACTGGTATAGGGTGGTGCTTGATGAAGCACATACCATTAAGGCTTCAAAAACCCAAGCAGCTCAGGCTGCTTTTGCCTTGTCCTCGCATTGTCGATGGTGCTTGACAGGAACCCCTATTCAGGTATGCATCCTGATTTCATACCTGATAGATATGCAAGTATGCATGATAGAAACCGCAACGGCTAACAAAGCATAAATGGAGTGTACAGCACTGCTCTTTTAACAGTACCTGTCTTCATTTCTTTGGGTGCATTTTTGGAGACTTTAACTAGTTGTTTCTTATAGAGTTTAGGGGAGGGGTTATTCATTTGTGTAACATTATTTGTGAAATCCATTGCTGCAGAACAATTTGGAAGACCTCTACAGCCTCTTATGCTTCTTGCATGTCGAACCGTGGTGTAACTGGTCATGGTATGAATTTTAAAATATTGCTATTGTATTGCAGTTATAAAAATTGGGGAGCTAGTGGGCATGTTAGCATGTGTGTCACTAATATGGTATTATCTACATCTAGGTGGAGTAAATTAATTCAAAAACCATATGAGAATGGTGATCCAAGAGGACTGAGATTGATCAAGGCTATTTTGAGGTCACTAATGTTAAGAAGAACGAAGGAGACAACAGATAAAAAAGGAAGGTAAAATACTTTTTGGATTCCTTTAAACCGTCTCTCTCTCTCTCTCTCTCTCTCTCTCTCTCTCTCTCTCACACGTAATCTCTTTGGAGCCTTTTAACAATTGTTGCTTGTGGCTCAGGCCCATACTTGTTCTCCCTCCAGTCGACATTCAAACCATCAAGTGTGAACAGTCGGATGCTGAACGCTATTTCTACGATGCCCTTTTTAAGAGATCAAAAGTAAGTTTTCCCGACTCTAAAAAGATATCTTGTTGCCTAGTTATTATTGATAGGTCTTCAGTAGTGATTCTATCATCCATGATGCTTAGTGCTTACCATCTTTTATGCAAAATATACAGGTCCAGTTTGATCAATTTGTAGCGCAAGGCAAGGTTCTTCACAACTATGCAAATATCCTTGAGCTGCTACTTCGATTGAGGCAGTGTTGCAATCACCCGTATCTTGTTATGAGGTGGGCATGGATTTGCGATTATTTCTAACTACTTAATAACCAATGTTGTTTCCTTGTTCATTGTATTGATCTGCTTCTAATAAAATCTTGTTTGGATGCATGCAGTAGCGCTGATTCACAAAAGATAAAAAGTCGGAATGATCCACAAAAGTTTGCGGACTTTGAAAATCTTGCCAGAAAATTCCTTGAAGCTAGTCATGATTCTTCCAGTTCAAAGCAGATTGTCCCCACTCAAGCCTACGTTGAAGAGGTTGTGGAGAGTATCCGTCGTGGTGAAAACAAAGAGTGTCCCATATGCTTGGAATTTGCAGATGATCCTGTACTTACACCATGCGCACACAAGATGTGCAGAGAGTGTCTTCTCTCAAGCTGGCAGACACCAGCTACTGGTCGATGTCCAATATGTCGGCAATATCTTGCAAACAGTGACCTTATTACCTGCCCATCAGAAAGCCGTTTCCAGGTTACCGATGAGGAAAACTGGACAGAGTCTTCCAAGGTTGCAAAGCTATTGGATTTCTTGGAACGTATTCTTCGGTCAGGTTCTGGTGCAAAGAGCATTGTTTTCAGTCAGTGGACTACTTTTTTGGATCTCTTGGAGTCCCCTATGAAGAAAAGAGGAATTGGATTTCTGAGGTTTGATGGAAAGCTATCCCAGACACAGAGGGAGAGGGTTTTAAACGAGTTCAATGACACCAGGGGGAAAATGGTAAAGAGTCACGTTCTCTTCCTTAGCTGTTATAATTTGGCAGCAATCTATTCATCCCTAACATTCTGCAAATGTGTTACAAATACTCAGGTGTTGCTGACATCCTTGAAAACGGGTGGTGTTGGTCTAAATTTAACTGCAGCATCTAATGTCTTTATAATGGTACTTCCCAATCTTTATATCTATAATTTGCATGTTTCTGGTAAATTAATCCTTTCATCCCTCGTGTCAAAAACATCGTCTTGCTCCTTTTTTCAGGATCCGTGGTGGAATCCTGCTGTAGAGGAGCAAGCGATAATGAGAATTCATCGCATTGGCCAAAAGCAAACTGTTGTAGTCAGAAGATTTATTGTCAAGGTGATCTTTCAGTAGTTTACAAGTTTTTTTTGCTTGAAATTGAATGATGTTTTTTCTTTAGTGAGTTGAGCGAGCAACTCTTGCTTTGCTGGCTTTCTTTGATTTGATCTACTTTTCTTGCGTCTCACGTTTTCCACTCCAAACTCAATTGATCAAGAAACACGGACAACTGAGAAGCTCAAACTGATTTTGCTTTGCACATTGCAGGACACGGTGGAGGAGCGAATGCAACAAGTTCAGGCGAGGAAGCAGAGAATGATCGCCGGAGCTCTCACTGACGAGGAAGTTCGTTCTGCCAGAATTGAGGAGCTCAAAATGCTTTTCACTTAGAAGTCATTATATAGCTTTCCAAAAGGAGAGTTTGCATTTGGGGCTTTTCTGTGTAGTAGTTGGTCTAAAAAGTCCCCAATTTTGTAAATCATGGGGCCTTCTCTCTTTCTATTTATACTTTTGGTCCAAACACTTGAGTAAATTCATGTGAAATTATGCAGATGTTTTGAAAGTAATGTTTATATTTTTTTACCGCTATTTCATAGTACATTATTACGTGGTGTTTCATGTCAATGATACAAAAATATGAACAAAAATTTATGTTTTTACTTTATTGGTACAGAACGTTTATGCGGTAGTGCATTTGCAGTATTTAAGTTTTGTTTTGATTTTGACTAGTTTGGCAGCTATCTTCTGTAATTTGCCCAAATGCTAGGGGACAATAGAGATAACACAATAAAGTTCGGGCCAGCGAGCAAAGCAACGGTGCATTTCGTTTGCGCTGATCAAGGCTTACAACTGGCCACGTAACCCTCATCTGAGCCGTTGGTCGGAGATGGTTGATAGGTGGAGGTGTGGGTTTCAACGTCGTCCTTTTTGATGTCGTCCAACCAAATAATAATAATAATAACAAAAAAAAAAAAAGAAAGAAAAAAATGGTCAAAAACGAGGGGAACAAAATTGCATACTGCAAGCGTTCCATGTATTACCGAAAACGGTCGGTTGTGGGCCCCCGTCTGAATTGGTAACGTCTACTAATTAATAAAACATTCATTGTCAATCAAAATTTTATAAAATTACCAATTTAACCTTCTAATTAAAACAGAACATGAATAAGAAATATGGGGCATAAATGTAATTTCACACAACCAAATTTTACTGTTTTTTTTCAAAGCCTCACATACATGTGATCCCAACATATCTCTAATTATTAAAAAAAATCTCTACTAATTAATAAAACACTCATTGTCAACCAAAACTCTATGAAATTGCTAGTTTAACCCTCTAATTAAAACAGAATATGAATAAGAAATATGGGGCATAAATGTAATTTCACACAACCAACTTTTATTGTTTTTTTTCAAAGCCTCATCTACATGTGATCCTAACATATCTCAAAAAAAAAAAATTAAAAATTAAAAACTTCCCGCTCCCACATTCTCCATCACTCTCTTCCTCTCTCCTTCTATTTCAAAAAAAAAATCTCACATTTTGTGTGTGCTCATATGCTAGTATTATCTTAAGAAAAGTGTTTAACTCGGTCCCTTTCGGTTAGGGAGGTTTGTTGGCTAGCTCATAGCTCGAGTTGCCTATCGCTTTTCGGCTCAGCTTCAGATTTTTATTTATTTATTTATATTAATGTTAATTGCTATTTAGTATTACAATTTACTTGTGTTCTCTTCACTTGTAAGTGAGAAATCATATGTTCAATTCTGATCAAAGGTCAATTTGAACCACATTATTATTAACTCATTGTGAGGCTTAGCCATTCTCCCACCCCCTTTTTGTATTAATAAAATCATTTGTTAAAAAAAATTTGTTAGTGTTAATGAGCTTTGT
>JAOTRO020000016.1:2921532-2934236 GCA_028566515.2 Pyracantha coccinea | reverse complement strand
TTTGAACTCTTAGGCATTAATCGGGGTGGTGGTCAGCCGCCTAGTGCCTAGGCGACACTATGCGGGGCCTATGCGGCATTATGTGGGGATTTTTGGAATAGTGCTAATTTTAATACTTAAGAGCGATTCAGAACATTTGACCAAAGTTAACCAGAGTAATTTAATCAGAAAGATCCATCCACTGGATTTTTGATCCATAAGTTTCTAAGGTTCTTAAATATTACGTACAATAATATACTAAATTTGGTGACGATCCAACGGTCAGATCGTCGTTCGCTACAATGGTCAAGTGGCGTACCTAAATGAAACTAGGTTCAAACAACATAATTTCACTAATCGGGTGTCAAATATGGAACCGGGGTATCAAATGTAGCCTAGAAATATCAAGTGGTTCCTTGAGCCACGCGCCACGCCAAGTGGCGACCGGCCGCCCCGATTCGCCAGAAATTTCCCCTAACTCCAAAATTTCTCAAATTATACCAGAATGAATATCTTAACAAGAGAAGTAATTTTTATACTTGGGCCGAGGTCCAATTCTGTCAGGAAGTGACCTGAAATTCGTTTAAACTCCAGAAACCCTAAAAATGGTGCCACTCAATTCGACATCCAAACGAACTCCGACACTCCAACCACAGCTTGGGCCTTGTTCCTGGGTTCAAGAGGAATGGATTGATGGTGGTGTTTACCGTTGAAGGTTGCAGGAATGGCGGATCGTAGCCATGGCATTCTCAAAGCCGTTAGCTTTGATCTTCACAAAGTAAGGCCAAAATGGCTTGGGTTGTTGGTGTCAATGGAAGAAGGAAGGGTTCTGTGATGTTTTCAGGTGATGTATGGGTGGATTTTGTTGGAAAAATTGACGAAAAAATGTCGGAACTCGTCGCTAGAAACTGGTTATAACTAGGTCAAGTGGGGGGTTGGGTCAGCTGGCTGTCTTTCTTCTCTCATTTCTCTCATTTTAGGAAACCCCGTCCTCAATTTATCATATTTTATACTATCGAATTTATGAAATTCTCATTCTACGCTTGAGCTGACTTTTGTTGACCGTCTTGTTGAAACACGTAAGTTTAATTTGATTAATTTATTCGTATCGTTCTCATTGCCACGAACGCGTAGACATGAACGATTTCAAATTTGGATGAATAAAAAAGATTCTATGTTCAAACCGATGAACGTTTTCAGATATTTGTGTCTCGTTTTATACATTCTTAAAGTGCGAACTAATGAGACCTACTTGGGATTCTTGTTCCTTTATCCTTCTACCCAATCTGGATCCCCTTTCATTTTGGGATTTTCATATCCATTTCTCTCTTTCTTTCTCTCTTTAAGCTCTTCCATGCCTTCTCTTTGCGATCTCCCTCTTCTCTCTCTGAGTTCACTCTCACAACAACACTAACCCCAAGACTCAAGGCTTGGACGTGGGACCTCGACACCATGGCCAAACTTGATACTCCACCGTGATAGCCCGGTGCACCCTCCCCTGACAAGCTCTGGTGACTTTCGAAACTTTTCTGACATTGGTAGGCTTCTAGAAACTCTTAGGGTTATGTTTTAAGGTTAGATCGAGGCTTGTTGTAAGTTGTTTAAGCTTGTTAAATACAGAAACTGACCGATCCACGGCTTGAAATCAGATCGATCCGACCCGATAACCTTAAAACCCAGATCCAAACCAAACTGCTACCTGGCCCAACTCAGAGACCCAGCCGAGTAAGCTAAGCCGAACCCCAAACCCTTGGCCCAAGCCCAACCCAGATTTTAGTCGGCGCATGGTCCGCACGTGGGCTTGCACTTGGACGCTTGTCTTGGCCAGCGCATGGAGCATACACGCCTCCACCACAGGTACTGTGCTCCGCCGCTGTCCACGAAGGTGACCATGGCGGCGCCGGTGGCTTTTTCGGCCAACTTTCCGGCTACCCAACTTTGTGCTTGGCGGCGGCATGTGGGGGTACCTGAGGTTACCCCTTAGGTTTTTCGACGTATTGAATCCGTTTATGACGTCCATTTCCTAAAGTTCAATTGTTTTAGTATAATTTTATTAATTGGTTCCTTTATGTGCTTAGGTGCGTTTGTTAGTGGCGTTTCTATCCATTCGAGTTCGCACGGCTCTTCGAAGACGGAGTATCTGTGGGTGGACCCCTTCCAAAATGCATGATTTTACTATTAGAAATGCATACATGAAAATCATGATTTAATGGCTACATTTTATCGACTTTACATTCTTTGAAGTATATATGATTTATAATACTTTGAACATGATTTATGATATGATGTTTGAGCTATTGAGCTCCGATGAGATATATATATATATATATGTTTTGGAAAGATTATGCTCAATAATTTTTGTGCTTATTTAGTGGTTACTCATACGATCTGCTTACGGGAGAATGATACTGCCGATGAGCGAATGATCTGCCTATGGGCGAATGATACTGTCTTCGGGCAAATGAAGATTTAGTCATGCCTATGGGTGATTGATATCCTTATATGGCTTCAATCGGGTGATGTAGGGTCTACGGGTGAAGGATACTGCCTTCAGGCGATTTTTATACCACTACTAAGCACACTTTATATGATATATGTTCTATGAAAGGTTTTATGGCACGCTAGGGTTTTTGGAAAACCTATTACATATTATAGTATTGAGTTTTCCTAAACTTTGGGGGTTAGTACGTTGATAAATAACTGTTTTAGTATTACTTATATATCAACTTGGTCCACTCATGTTTTGTTTTGTGCCCCCTAGGACCTAGGAACGAGGCATACGATCAGCGCTACGAGGCATTCCCATACCAGTGACGTTGTGCCCTTCTCTTCGCTTGAACATTTTTGTAATATCACTTTCTATTACACCTTCCGCTTGTATTCCGAATTAGTAGTATGCTCTGAACATGTCATGCATCATCATCATTTTTTTTTTTTTGGCAGTTGAACTTATTATATTGTTTTGATAAGATTGTATTTGAAAATTACATTGTGTAGTTACGAGTAAAATTTATATACATGTTTCTCATGTTCTTGGCATACGTATTCATAAAATGGCTTACGTCATCCTCGGGTGTCGGCCAGCACGTGACCATCTCGTTATCCTTTGGACACAGAATCGGGGCGTGTTAGATTGGTATTAGAGCATATTTAGGACTTCATTCTTCCATTTGGTAATCATAATATTTCTTGTAGCCACGATCTTTCGTCTTTCTAAATCTTGTTTTCCTTTTATCAGAATCATGGATCCTCCTGGTGGGTACGTGCCTTGTCGACCTCATTCTGGTTTAATGGGTGGGATTCAGCAGTTGACCTCTGCCCTACGAAATAAATTTTCTAGTCATAGCGGGTCGAGTCGTAGCTATATAGAGACTGCTCGAAGTCACGACGTTACTGAACTGAATGTAGTTGGTGCCTGTGAGGAAGTTAAGGATTGGCTAGAAAAGATGGAGGACACTTTGGAGAGTATGAAATACCCAACGGCTGAGTGGGTGAATATCGCTGGTTACTTCCTTCAAGGTAACATGAGATATTGGTGGAAGTCAGTGACGGACTATCGCTTACGTAACTCTATGATGACTTGGGCTACGTTCAAGAGACTTTTCAGCAAACACTTTTTGAGCCCCAGGTATAGGTTGAGGAAGAGACATGAATTTCTAAACTTTCACCAGGGCAACTTGAGTATCATAGAGTTTGATAGCACATTTCGGCGATTGTTGAGACACCACAACGGAACCTATGGGAACCCTCAGAAGATGATGGTACGAGGAGATGATTGAGGCAGTCGAACAGACGAGGTGGAGCAGACTTAACCAGAACTAGCACCAAAACCAAAATCAGCCTCGGAATCAGAATCAACCTTGGAACCAAAATCAGCAAGGTCGTGGATTCTAATCCCGGAGCATGAGGGAGCCTTCTACTTCTTCTTCTCCATTCGACCCTAGACACTCTCAGTTGTTTAAACAACATGGTTATTGTTCAGGATCATCTAGTAAAGGCTCATGCAGTGAGATGGCGAGGCAATCTCTCATCCATTCTAATCCAGCAGTTGAGGCTTGTGCACGCTGTGGTAAACACCATCGGGGAGATTGCATTGCTGGTCCAGCCATGTGTTTCAGGTGTGGCGGCTCTGGACATATTGCCTGTAATTATGGTACTCCATGTTCATCTAATGATTTTGCTTCTGGTTTAGGTTACGGTGGGAGTAATAATCCGACTACTCAGAGTTACGATGGGAGCATCAATTCGAGTACTCAGTTTTTTGCTCGGCGACAACTGCATTATTCTTGAGTAGCTTCAGGCAATTGTACTCAGAGGAGCCGAGCAGGCCGCAATAGCCAGGGTGCTAGGACTCGTGGTGGCCGTAGCAGTAATTCAGGACATCAGGCCCATAGACGTATCAACGCCATGACTCAGCGGGAGGCAGAGCAGGATCCTAGAGTTATCATTGGTACGTTACTTGTTTTTAGTCATTAGGCTAATGTTCTGATTGATCCGGGTGCTACTTATTGATTCATGTTCCCACAATTTGAGTGAGTGGTGAACCAGTAACCTTCATCACTTGGATATGATATGTTTATACAATTGCCTCCTGAAGATTTATTATGTGCACAGTGGAAGTTTAGGGATTGCCCAGTTATTATCAAAGGGAACTGTTGGAGGCCAATTTGATTCCTTTCAAACTTGTGAAGTTCAATATAATTCTGGGAATGGATTGACTGTCTAAGCACAATGCTTATGTCGGATGTAGAGAAATTGGTGACATTTGATCTTCATGAAATAGAGCCAAAATGGCTCAGGTTGTTGGTGTAAATGGAAGAGGGAAGGATGCTGTGATGTTTTCACGTGGTGTATGGGTGGATTTCGTTGGAAAAATTGACGGAAAACCGTGGGAACTCGTCGCCAGAAACGGGTTATAACTGGGTTTAGTGGGGGGCCGAGTCTGTTGACTCTCTTTCCTATCTCATTTCCCTCCTTTCTTTTCCTCTGATTAATCACCCTCTTCCTCCTTTTCTCTCCCATGTCTTTCCTTTTCCCCCTCTCTCCTGCTGCCGTCTAGCAACTCCTAGTCCTTATTTTATTTTATTTATTTATTTAACAACTAAAATGTCTCTAATTTCTTCGTTTTAACTTCGATTCACGAACAGTTTTCGCCTACGCGTTCGTAGGATTAAGCTCTGTCCAATTATACTTAGTGTGACCTCGTAAGGTCAACGGATTTTTAACAATTACTGACAAAAATTGAAATTTCATAATTAGTTTAATTAAAATCTAAATTTAATAAAATTAATATAAAATTTCTAAAATAATATAAAATCTCGTTAATACAAATACGTAGTTTACAATAGTGAAATCTAGGAATCGGGTTTCACACCAATTTTTGCTCAAAATAATTTTACAAGTGCATGTATGCGTTCATATATTCACAAACCTCAACAACCCCTTGATCTTTTGCAGAAAGATGGTTTAGGCAGAACACGATTTCCCCTTTTTTCAAAATTGCAATGGTCAAATAATTTTGAAAACGACACTACCTAACCTTTTACATAAAGACATCCTCTCCATTATTTCTTTAAAACCTTAAAATTTTCTTTTGCAAACCAAAGTCGATTTTCCCGCTAAACCATCACGTCGATTACTGCTTCAACTTAATACTTTCAATTTGAATTCAAGAACAAAAATCTTAAGCTCTGATACTACATGTAAGACTAAACTTATCAAAAGCATATTAAGAGATTAAGCACAAGAACCACAATTTATACAAGTATTACAATCACAATTCGATTAACACTATAACAAACTAATCCATAGAAGCAGTAGAAGAAGAAGCCAAATCAGACTTCTAAACAATGCACCTTCTCCTCTCTTGCAAAACCAAAAGTACTCAAATTAACAATAGGTCTTAGTTTAATATTGAGCGTATGTTTTGTGAGAGTAGAGGCCAATATTTTATATTGAAACAATCCTTGTGATTTTCCTATTAAAATCAACATAGGAAACAAGCACACAATTCCAATCCAACTATGAGTGTTAAGTATCATGATTTATTAAAATTTCAATCCCAAATTGATTAGGACAACTTTAAACTCTACAACAAGACCTTTCTATACCAATTGAAACACTATAGCCGGTTTTTAGCATTCACAATCATACTTATATTCTAACATTAAAATGTTACACGAGCAAACAAGGAGATTTCAGGGCAGAGAGTACTATTACCATATCCGCTTGATTAGGTTAAAAAAGTACGGATCTTCACGGTTATCCATATCCATGAACATGAACATAATAAAGGCACATGAGAGATTTGAAATGACACCTTGCAAGTAGAGATTTAATCATTTAAATATCCCTTTCACATACCTTCGAAGTGCTTATGAAGACACTTCTAATCCCGTCTATCTAACATTTTTCGTCTCAATCTCTTAGATCTTGAAAATCCTTTTTTCGAGTAAAAAATCTAGTTGGGCCTAAAGAAACCCACCCCCCCAATGTTCGAATAGTTTTATTAGGACCATACAGAAAAGAAACTGGGGAGGCCCATGATCCCTTTTTCGAGTAAAAAATCTAGTTGGGCCTAACGAACCCAAGAAGCCTGTCGGCGCCAAGGCCAACCTTTGGCACCACGTGGAACTCCAATAACTGCCTTTCCGTTCCGTTGAAATCAATTCCTCAAATTTCCTCTTCATTTTCCTTTCCTTTCCCACATTTTCTCAGCAACCAAACGGAGGAAAATCAACCATTTCAAACTTCACTATTATACTCTCCAACACCATCGCCAGAAATTTCCATTCAATTTCGTCCTTACGATTCGAAATCCTACTGGCGCAAAAAAGGACGTCGAATCTGCGAACGCTGCAGTCAATGAGTTACAGAAGGTTCGTATTCTCTGATAAGTACGTATTTTATATATCAAGATCTCGAATTTTCGCACCTTCAGAATTTTATCTTTTCTCTGCACGCAATGTTGTGTTGCTAATTGGATTTTTAGTTTCGAAATTTATTGATTAGATCTTGTAATTAGCACTAAGTAGGAGCTCAACTTGCGAATATCTGAAGCATTAATCTTGGTAAATTTAAAATGCAGGTTGGATTTAGTGTCCGTTTGATTGGTTTACAAGTTGAGGATAGAAGTATTGTTAATAGTCCGGATATATGATTAACTGGTGAAATTTTGAAGTTATAAGCTGTGATTTGCAGTTTGTGTAAAGCTGGTGAAATTTTGAAGTTATAAGCTGTGATCATCGTTCGAGATTCCGATCCCTTAGATTTGTGGTTGTTGGGTCCGAATATATGATTAACTGTCTCCAGTTCTTTGGTACTTTGCTTTAAGCTTTCGCAGTACGGAAATACTACGAACTTCATGTTTCTTCGTTTTTTCGTAGGTACTATTATGCGTTTATTAACTATGTTTAACGTGTTAGTTTCGTTTTAGTTAGAAAAGTTTTGTTTTAGTTAGAAACCGTGCCACAAACTGTTGCTAGGACAATTTTTAAGTTCATTCGCACTGTCACGTTTTTGAGTATAGTTCAAGGTACTGGTGTCAACCCCTAATATGTTGTAGTTTTGAGCCGGTATTGCATTGTAGCAACAACTCATTAATTACGGGCAGTTTTTTTGTGGTTTCCTAGGTACATTCGTATAATACTTGACTATGTTTGCTCTTTTTGTAGGGAGCACCGTTCCTCCAAAGCGTCTCTTTTAGATGGCCTTGAGGAAGGTGGTCTTAGTGCCTCCTCCTCATACTCCCATGACTTTAATGAGCATGACAATGACAAAGCCGTGCAAAGTTTACAAGATAGAGTTGTTTTTCTGAAGAGAGTGAGTGCAATATAAGATATCTTTGCTGGCTGAATTTGTTGAGTTGAACCTTTGTTTCATAAATATCTGAACATGTTTTATATTCTATTAGACATGAAAATATCTTTATGTAACATTGTATAAGTTGATATAAGCCGTGCTGTTTTGGACAGTGGGTAATATATTCTGTTGCCATAATGTGTCGACTGCTTAGGACTTTCAAAAATTTATAGGGTATCAATTTAAGAGTGGTAGTAGAACATTCAGAATTACTGACTTTCATGTGAATGTTAATAACTAAATTTATAAGAACAGCGTGCCTGATGCATAAGCATGAAAGGGTTCATGGAAATCTGGCCTGTATTCAAATGCCTTTTCTGTCAGGTTCTCTTGGTGACCTCTGATCAATCGTTATGCCACCCACTGTACCAAGTTGTCAGTGTTGTTTGTCTACGCTGTTGTTAGCTACCATAATGTTTTTGAATTGCGGTGGGTTTTAGTACGCTCAATTGTTAATATCATTGGATGAATTATATTATGATGCATGTAATATTATCATTGAATAATTGTACAGGTTTAATCCAGCGTGAGTGCCAAATTGCCTTGAAAATCCCCAGAACAAGTGCAATTTGTTCGATTTCATTACGAATAGACACAGCTTGCCTGTTCACCATGCATGAGTCTACATGCACCGGATCACACGCTTGCTGACTCCTGCACCTATTTATACATTCAAAATGGCATCGATTGTCATTGATGTCAGTCATTATATTTTCATGCATGCTTAGATTGCAGACAGATCTGATGTTAGATATTGTTCTTCTTACTGAAAGTGAAGTTGAAGTTGTAGTTGATTGTATATTAATGCAATAGTATGGAGGTGGGTTCGGGTTGATCAGTCTTTAATCTTACAAAATAAAAATGTTTTATTTGCAGTTAACAGGTGATATTCATGAAGAGGTGGAGAGCCATAATCGCTTGCTTGACCGAATGGTATGCTTCTACTTATTAAACGTACTCTCCTTGTTAGATATTTCTTTTTCTTTAGATATTATTTATATGTTTGAACTTGTTTGATTATCCTGTAAAACCAGGGCAATAGCATGGATGTGTCAAGGGGTATATTGTCTGGAACAATGGATAGATTTAAAATGGTACCTAAACCTCACTTCTTCCTTTTTTCGTTTTTGTGTTATCACTTACGGGCAATTGGCTGAGAGATCAAGTTATTTTCTTTGTAGGTATTTGAGAAAAAATCAAGCCGGAGAACGTGTGTACTTGTGGCATATTTTGTGGTTTTCTTCTTAATCATATACTTTCTATTTAGGTAAAAATTCATTACTGATCTGCTCTCTTATTGAATATCGATGTTTTTGATTGAATGGGGAAAGATACCTTGGCCTAAAAAAATTGTGAATTGCATTCTACTATTCTGATAGAGATAGCTTTTGACTGATGTACGATTTGCTGAAAGGCGAGAGATAAAATGTATCAAGGGGTGGATGAAGGTGGGTGTGGGATGCAAATATTAATATGGATATGTGATATTAGGATTGAAATTCGAATATGATGTGTGTCCTTTTTAATTAATCAATGTAGATTAGGAGTGAGGATAATAATTCAAAGCGAGGGGACAGCAGGAATCGAAGAGGACAAGAGGAAAAGGGGGATGGTGTGCAATGAAGATCTAAGGTCATGCCAAAATTAAAAAAAAGAAAGATAAAAGGAATAGTAGATTCAAGATAATGGGTATAAAGAAAGATCACAGACTGAAAATAGCATTGGTTTAAGTAGAACGTAGGACCCCAGTTGCTAAGAAAAAGGACTCATGTGATAAACCCAAAAGAAAAAGAAACTGTATGGGGATGGAGTTTTATAGATTGTTATAATGTCTTTGATATTGCAAGCCACAACTGTCAATTCCACAAAGTTCCTCGATACTAAATTAGACTACACTAAGAACTTTTGGCTTCTATGTAAGAATTCTTAGAACTGAGCTTCCTCCTCCCTTTCTCCTCCTCATTATTTCGGTTGTCCTTGGGTTTTCAACCGTTCAACACTGTTTCAGACTTTTAATTGTTGACTAGCCTTTGTTATTTCGGGAATTCATTAGTATTCTCCCCATATCATTCATGCATGGGTCGATGATTAAGTTGATCAATCAAAGGTCCCATACATTTGGAATCATGTTACTTAATCATGTATTGTGCGGTTGATGTTGGTTTGCTACTTGTTTGCAGGATTCGCAAATACTTCATGCATAGCTGAACCAGAATCATACAAGATTTTTATCTCAAATTTTTGATCAAGCGAAGAATGTGGTGCAAAGGTATCTCTCTCAAGCAGCTGAGCATGTGAAAATGCGGTTTCAAAGCGATCAGCATTAGGAATATTTTTCATTTCTCTATACAGAGTATTATGCCTGAAAGGATTGGCCAGCAGCTGGAGGTGAGCTGCTTGTTAAATTGTACAGTAGCAGATAAGCGACATTTGCTTCTTGCTTTACATTTATAAAACCTTACTGTTGCTTGTACCATTGCACGGTTTTCTTGATCTCATGGCACTATGTTGTTACCGGAAAGTTAGATGCACGGTTTGTCGGTATTGGCGGGGATTTATAAGGTAGTCAATGTTAATGTCTGGATCTTTGATTTACAGAAAAGCAAATTCTTCGTTGTCATAAGCGTTGTAGGTGCAACTGACTGTGGGCTATAAAACTTGGCATCTTGGCATGCAAGGCAAATTTGGATGTGGGTTGTTTTGTTAGAAAATTGTGGTGGTAAAGTCAGCTTGGTACTGTGCCTGTGAAGAAGCGTTATGTTGGTATCAAAACAGTTTCTAAGACCTTGAGAGCAACTCCACCCTTAAAAAATGATTTCATTTAATCCACCCAAATGAATAGTAATTGATTGCAATGAATAATAATTGGCCAAGTGCATCTCCATTCCTGAAAAATAAGCTGGGTTGGGCAAGAGTCTAGTCAATTTGTATTAAAATAATAATAATTTTTTTTTAAATAATAAAAAATAATTTTTTTTTAAATTTCAGGTCAGATTTTTAACTAATCTTATTATGCCATGTGTCATTTCTAAAAGTACAATTTTTGTGGATAGATTTTTAAGTAGAATTTTACCGATTTAAGTAAAGTACCCAATTTAATAAATAAGAAATTACATATAGTACTAAAAATAAATACGAAATTACATAAATTAAAATAAATAAGAAATTACATAAAGTTCTAAAAATATATACAAAATTACATAAAGTACTAAAAATAAATACGAAATTACATAAATTAAATATTTTTTTTATTACTTGGCCAACGGTAAGACTTCTGACATTTAAAAAAAAAGTTTTTTAACCGAAAAACCTGGACCGTTGATTTGGAAATCGAATGGTCCAAATTTTGCTACGTCATTATCCGTTAAATTTCAAATTCAATTTTTTTTTACTGTTGGAAATCCAACGGTTCAGAAAACTAGCCGTTGGAAATCCAACGACCGTAGCTAAGCCACGTGGCCTATATCCTACGCCCCTTTAGTGTGCCGGCAGCATTGGCCCGGCACCTGTCGCCTTGTCAGGGACGCGCGCCCACGTGCATGTGTTTCCCACTCGCTTGGCTAAAAAAATATTTGTTGTTCGCTGACGTCATGCCGGCATCAGCATGACACCAAATAGGCCGGTTCCTACCTTAGCCTATTTCGGGCTGGCCTACAAACGGGCTTGGATTTTGTGCTGGCCTATTTTTTGGGTGACAGCCTATTTTTTTAGGCCTTGGGCTAGCCTAAAAGATAGGGCTGGAGTTGCTCTAACTCCCATTTGGCAATGTTTTTTGCCAGGTAGGTTCCACTAAATTTTAGTCTAGCCTTCAGATGGAGATATATTTTGTGCAAATCAGGCCATATTCTGGCCTTTTAGCCCTTCCCACTGGAGATGGCTAAAGGTCCAAAAGCAAAAAAATAACCTGATTTGTCCAAAAATTCATCTCTAGCCGATAGCTAGGTAATAATTCTATAGAGCTCATCAGACCATTATCTGGCCAAAGAGCCATCAGGCTAGCCAAATGTAATTCCCCTCTTAGCCTTTTTTTTGGCTGGGGGGGTGGTTAGCTCCTCCATTGCAATATGATTCAAACTCAATAGTTAGATTTGAAAACTTCAAACGGGTAGTTTAATTAAATTAACTAATGAATTTATAGTATGAGCTTAGAACCAATAAGTTATTAAGAGAGATATGTTTAGCTCCTTCAATTGGAGATGGCATATGACATTATCTAACACTATTCATTTAAAAATAATTTTTCACAAGACTATAATTCTGGACTGAGCTATGCTTAGCCCTTTCGGTTGGAAATGGCCTAAAGGGCCAATTCAACTTTAGTTTAGCTCCCTTCCATTAATCTTGTGGAGGTTTGCTCAACTGCGCACCTGAGATTTGTGCATGACACAGGTATATAGTGCATTGACAATATCCCACCTAGGGATGGGCAACGGTTATGGCGGACAGGTAACCGTAGTTATTTACCCATAACCGTTTATGTTCATAGCCGCATAACCGTTTACCCGTTGGGTGATTGCATAAACGGTTATACCTGTACCCATAACTGTTTATAAATAGTTAACCATACCCATAACCGTGTACCCATTTAACCATAACCGTTTACCCATTTAACCATAACCATTTACTCGTTTACCAATTTTTGAACCCGTTTATCCCTTTTTTACCCATTTACCCCTTTTTTCACCCCATCTATATGTTTTTTTAACAATTTGAAAATTACAAAAGAAAAATTTGTCATAATTTTCGTTTTCTGACAATTAAACACCGTTATAGATACATGCGTATGCAATCATAATTAGCGTCCCTATATCCTTTTCGATCATGAAGAATGCATTTCATAGTAGCTCAAGAAGAATTTGATTTCC
>JAOTRO020000016.1:2911155-2921432 GCA_028566515.2 Pyracantha coccinea | reverse complement strand
GTGTGGTTTCGAAGTTTGGGATTAAGGGTGGATGCCGACCAAAGGATGTCACTTATGCTTTGGTTAGCAAATCTACAATTGCAGGGTTCTAAATCGGGATTTGAACTTTGTTTGATGCTGCTTTGGAATCTGTGGAAGCACAGGAATGACATTTTGTGGAACGGAAAAATGGTGCCTCCCCTCGAGATTGTGCTCCAAGTCGAGGGTTGGCTGCAGGAATTCCATCATTGGCACAAATCTGAAACACGGAAGGTCAACCGAGAGAATCAGAGATGGGGGAGACCTGCAGAGGGATGGTTGAAGTGTAATTTCGATGGAGCATGGAGTCATAAGGGGAACCGGGGAGGTTTTGGAGTGGTGATTTGTAACCATTTGGGGCAGTTCGTTGTTGCGGTTGTGGGTCCGGTGCAAGAAGTCTGTTCGGCTTTGCATGTTGAGTTTATTGCAGCTCGTACAGCTGTCTTGTTGATGAAGAGCTTAGGCACGGTAGGGGTGAAGATTCATTTTGAAGGTGATGCTACCTTGGTGCTGGCAGCCATGAAAGGCCAAGGAGATGATTGTTCAGAGTTTGGTCTTATTATTAATGATTTGCGCTATTTTCTTATGGACTGGTCTTCTGTTTTGATTAGTCACATCCCGCGAGAAGGTAACTCGGTAGCACATCGGCTTGCTCGGATGGAGATTTCGAGTACTTAGGAGGTAGTTTGATTTGAGGAACCTCCTGATTTGATTAGGGATATTCTATTAGAGGAGTCTTTGTAAGTTCATTTTATTGTTCATTTGAGGATAGGTTATTGTTATGCGGGACACTCTTTTTCTTCGACCGGGTTGAAATCCGAGGCAAGGTTTTTATCGAGGTCCATTATGCACACTATCCTCAATTTGTATGTATTCTGTTTTACATAATGAATATCATACTTTTCTCAAAAAAAAAAAAGTAAGTTTTTCCTCTCTTGCAAAAACAATATGCTCGACTTACAATAAGTATAATAAAACACTATAATTGGTTTTAACTCTTTTATAAGACCTTTTCATACCAATTTGAAACTCTATAATTGGTTTTTAAATTCCACTATCATATTCATATTTAACACGAGATAGACAAGCCCAAGTGATCAAACTATAATATTGTCACAAATTTAGATTGAGATTGGAGGTGCCTAAATTAAGGAAAACAAATTGGAGCACTCTTCTCATCATTAGGTTGTCTCATTAATATAAAACAATGTTCATGATGATTATGTAGTGCATTTGGTATTGCAAGGTCTCATTAATCTGATAAATAAAACCCGAGTATCGTACAGAGATTAACATAAAGGGGTTTTCTTAAAATAAAAAGGGGAAATTGCAATTCAGGTTTGCTTACAAATCACTTACATGTAGAGGGTCAAAATCAAGGTACACAATTATGACGAACATTTTGTAGGACTTATTTCGTATGTATTTCAACGATTTTACTGTATAGCTTTTAGGTTTTTTTCTTAAAAATCATGTCCATCAAAAATTACTCGTATCCGAAACCATATGAGAGTTAGGTTAAAGATAACCATTTTAGTGTTTCTTTGCATAACCGCATATGTTCCAGTTTTTTACTACAAATGAATGTCTTAATGATTTTGAATTTGCTTAATTTTTTGCAACGATGAACTATGAATGATCAATTGAAATATGAATGGTTAAAGCATTAATATAAATTATGTAGTGGGCCCTAAAAATGTGTGACAAAATATGTGTGGCGATCTCCTTCTTCGAGCTACCTCATAATGCATTTCAACGATTAAAACAATCTATACCTTAGGTTCTCATTCGAAGGTCATCACTGTCAAAAAAATTCAAATTCAAATCCAAAACTGTTTTGATCGTCTAAAATATGTCCCAAAAAAAATACATGCACAAACTAAAAAAAGCAGATAATGGAAAGTCTGAACAATTGTTGATTTAGCTGAGTTTTGACATAATCCTTAGAAGGAGAATCTAAAAACTAATCGGTTTCCCTCGTTGAATCATATCTGAATATTAGGATGTCTAAATTTTCTTTAGATAAGACATTCTTAGTGCAAAAACTAGGTATATTACATTGATCAATCTATAAAATTACATTCTTTAGTCTATAAAAAAACCACATTTATTAGTCTCATAAAATTATCAAAATAAAATATCCAACAAAAATAAATGTTTAGAAAATATATGATGGGGCTAAAGTGTGTTTGGAGAATTTCGATGTTAATTATTCTTCATCAATCATTGATGTTTTTTGATTTTATAATAAAGCTTAAATACATTAATAGATAGTCATGACGTGAATAATTACGTGATAGAATTGAGTGTTTGCATTCATCAAGTACGGGGACATTGATAGTGAGACACCAGACTGTTGACAAAGACGCCATTCCCAAGATGTACATGAAGTTGCTAGGCAAAAAGCAAGGGATGACAAAAACGAAGAATTTTGTGAAGGGAATTTAGTCCTAAAATTTCAAAGGGATCTTTCTTAACGTCAAACTATTTGAAATATGATAGTTGACAAATAAAAAGAAAACCCAACTGGCCAAAATTTTATTCCAAACATTATATTAATATAGACCCTAACTTACTGTTGTTGGGGTAGGTGGGGTTTAAAAAGCAAAAAAAGGGGTCCACTTGGATATGATATTTATAATATTGATAACATAAAGAGTCCACGTACGTTGGTTCATGCATGGCAAACTTTATTTTCTTCGAAGCAAAAGTATCCAGACGCACAAGTCTCTGCAAGTCTAAACTTTACCCATACTCTTCCATTTACTTTCAAACCACAAAATATCAAATATTCTCTGCCATTTCGAATGAAATAAATAAACTCACTCAAAAAAAAAAAAAAAAAAAAAAAAAAAAAAAAAAAAAAACCAAAATAAAATGCACTTTCAGATCTCAGTCTGCTAATATAATTATGCGTTGACTATGGACTCTCAACCGCCTGCGCTACACTGAATTTAACAAAACAAAAGCATCTTTTATTCTTCGTTTCTCTATTTTTCTTCTTTCTGTCTTTTTTAATCTTCTCTGACCTGTGTTCCAAAAATAAAACATTAAAGTCTCCTTCCTCTTATGTATGTGAAGTATGATCACCTTTATATTGATTTATCATCTATATTTTAGTTACAAAATTGTTGTGAAAAATAGTACAGCGTGTAAGCATAACAGCACTCTGAGTTAATTTCAAGCCCGTATAATTAATGCGTTTTCACCTTTGTTATGTAAAACTAGAAGGTAATAGCATTAATTTTGGGCATCACATTTGACAATGCTATATCATGTAAGCTGCAAGTTTCGAGTGAAGGAAAACGCACACACTTCTGCCAATACTTTTATAATTTGACCGTGATGTCTTTTTCATACCTCAAAAACGATAAACCTGCTACATAACATATAAAGAATTAACTGCTGATTTTTTAAACTCTACCCAATTTCTGCAGACATTTCTTATTTCTCTACAGTATATGGTTTTCCAACAAACTTTTTCTTGCCAAATTTTTTCCCCTCTTTTACAAAAGGATCCCTCGAAGACGACTAAATATTACCTGTGATCACATCTGGAACTATCTATGCAATTATAACAAGCTCAACCGTACTCGAGATGAAGCCAGGCATCGCGTAACACCCAATGCTGGATTTTTGGTCGGAATCTGATATGCAACTCATGTCATCCCTTTGTTTGCCTGCAGCAAGACTCTTCGTAGCTCATTCGCGATCCCTTGCAGCAGAACTGGTTTTCGGATAACCCCATTGATTCCTGTTTGCATACATCTATCCCACACATCTTCGTCGGCACTAGCAGTTACGGCAATGATCAATGGCCAAGTACGGCTTCGAAATTTTCTGATTCTCATTGCAACTTCAAAACCATCCAACTCGGGCATGTGAAGATCGAGTAAAACAACTTGGAATGAAGATCCAGAAGGACCGAAAGTACCAATAGTAGAAAGGCATTCGAATCCAGATGAAACGGCAGTTATGATACAACCAAGCTTCTCGAGCATTTTCCGCATCACAACCCTGTTCACGTCATCATCATCGGTTAATAAAACTTGCAAGCCTTTGAAAAGTGAATTGGAATGTGGGTGCTCAGATGATTCTCCGGTTTCAGAGATGGCTATTGCAATGGAGGGACGAAGTTGAAACCGAAGAACAAGTGCCATGCTTTGAGCAAATCCTTGAGGGTTAGGGACTGCCCATATATTTCCTTGCATCATCTGACAATTAAGATTTAATACTTCAGTTAAAAAAGAAAATTCCAACCAAGTAAAACTATATGAACAGTCAATGTAGAACTAGCAGATATATGTAAATTGTAAAGGTTTGCAAATCTGAAAAACTATATCTCCAAAAGATTTCCTCGTATTAATGCTAGTAAACTAGTAACGATTTGAGGGGAAATATCACGTTCGAAAATCTTAATGGCTATCTGTAAAATAAGCTACCACGCTTTTAAACTAAGTTCTTTCTGTACAACCTTACCTATTAAAGGTTGAGTGAGGTTCCTGTACATTCTACTGTGATAAAAATAGGGTTAACATCTTTGGTTATCAAGAGCCTGTCCTAAAACTTGTAACTGGTCATTAGAAGGGCTATCTGAATATGATTAGCAGCATAGGTCACCAGTTTCTGACACGGGAATATTTGAAGAAAAAGAAAAATGTTACATCCTACAAGCACATGGGTGAAAAGTTTCTTGCAGATTCTGGCTATACTAACATCTTCTGCCATTGGGTTTCCTATCTCTAAAAGAATAGAGTCTAACTTTAAAATTGTAATATTTTTGTTCCATCATTAGTCAAAGGGATATACCACACACACACACACACACACACTAAAACATATAGACAAAGTTGATCACCCTCACCTGCACTAACTTTTTGCAAATGGTGAAGCTCAAACCCTCATCAACGCCTTCACTGGTGTATCTTCTACCAACAAGCTTCACAGCTGGTGTTGTGACCTCTGACTGAGAGCCTCTATTGCTTATCCCAAGCTCAAATCTAACACACACATCACCATCAGACGAGCTATGTCTCCAGGCTGCCCACCTTTGATCACTCCTTCCCTGACTCCCTTTCTCAGAAGCAACCCGAAACATTACGAACCCTCCCACGTTGTTTCCATTTAACAGGCTTCCAACCATATGCAAAATCACTTGAAACACTCGTCTTTCATCCCCCATGACATGATCAGGTAAGGACTTGTCCACATCAATTGCAAAACCAAAGCCCCTAAATACACACAAGCATTTGGCAAGGCAAGCTGCTTCCTTTATCATTGCATGTAACCCAAAAGATCTCACCTCCAATGGAAATCTTCCACTTTCCTTTGCCGAATTGTCCATCACATCATTTATCAAGGTTGATAGGACATTGCTCGTCCTCACCATTGCATCAACAATAATTCGTTGATCTCTATCCAAAGTGTCATCCTGCATCAAAGAAAGCAAACCCAGAATTGAGTGCATCGGCCTCCTCATCCCATCACTCATTACCTTTTGGAATGCATTTCTTGCGTGGCTTGCCATCATAGCCTTCATCTTTGCCTGTTGCAAGGCTCGATTTTGCTCGGCCAATTTCTCCCTCATGAGTTGAGACTCTTCGAGGACTGCAGCATGGGATAAAGCCACGGCAACCTGATCAGCAACTACCTTAATTATCTCCAGGTCCTGGCTACTCCAAGATCTAGGTTGTCCACCTGGGAGGACCAGAACCAGTATTGCATAACAAGTCTGGATCAACTCCGGAGTTCCTCCTTTGAAATTGGAAACCCGAAGCATTGGCATCCGAATTGCAGCTACTGGTCCTGGCTCACCCGAATCATCACTGGCATGAACAAGTGCAGAGTCAGGCCTAAGGATGTTCACCCCATCACTCCCCTTGATATGTACCACATCAGGATCACTTATAGGTATACAAAAATTGTACATATGAGAATAATTCCTCCCTTTCAGCTCGTGGATGAGAATCATCTCTGTTTTAGTTTCATTGGGCATCCAAACTGCACAGTACTGCAAACCCAATGTCTCGGATAGCTCAAAAAGTGTTGTCGACAGTATTGTATGCCTATCAAGCGACTTGCGAATTTCTTGGGTGAGCATCCGAACATGCATTCCAGCTTCTGTCTGTCTCATTATAAGCCCAACCTCCCTCCCAAGATCCCAAGTCTTCTTCTTCAGCATGAATTCCCTCACTTTCACTTTGAGAAGCAAAGGGATGAGAGTGATGAGTGTTATAGCAGTGGCACATGAGACCAGAGCAGTAAGAATTTTGAAAACCGTGAGAGCCAGCATAAGCTGGAACGGGTGAGGGCCGTAAGTCCAGCCATTGAGTAGATGTGTCAATCCACATAGCACAATGAAGGCAATGAACTGAAAGAGAACCCATTTGAATGGTACATTCGAGCAGCTGACAAAGTAGAGCAGCTCAATGGGGATTGAAAAGTAGGCCACAGCAATCAAGAAATCGCTCACTCGCTGACATTCTAGGATGCTCTCGATGCTCCACAAGCTGCCATCATCGTCACAATTGCACCGTGGGAATCCGTTATCCGACGCAGAAACACAGAATAGGAGCAATGAAACTGATAGCCAAGATGCTAAGGCCTTTAACATTGCACCCAAACAACAACTTCTTCAATCCATTTAACAGTAACACAGATTAAAGTTTCGAAACTACAATCGTAAAGCCACAAACTTTAATTTCCATTTCCTGTAAACATACACAACCCAAAAGAAGACAAACCCCCATTAACAATTTGAAGGAATTTAACAGCGACAAATATGAGATCTCACAAAACCAACGAAATCCTGTCAAACTTTCATACTATGAATTGATGAATGGCACAGTGATCAAATTTTCCACAACCAGAAGAGACTAACCCAAAATTAAACAATGTTAATCTCAGAAGGAAAAAAAAATTAATCTCAGAAGCAAAAGAAACCATTTTTAAATTAAACCCACCAAACCAATCTCTTTACTACAATAAAAAATAACATTTTATATATATTTAAAAAACACAAATAAAATATATTTAAAAAATGAAATGCTGGGCAAGAAAGAAACGTACCTGTCTCACAGCACTGAGAAACGTTTTGAAAACCCAGATTGGAATTAAAACAGCTGCAGATCTTAGGCTTGCAGCAGATGCAAGAGACTCAAAGCTCCTCTGCGGCCATCAGCAATGAGACCCATTAACCTCATAAGTAAACAAACACACACGCACACCCAAATCTACCACTCCCCATTTACAGCAATTGGAAGCTTGCATCTATTAAAAAGAAAACCCAAAAAACAAATCCCCATAAAAATCACAAACCCAAGAAAAGAAGAAAGATTTTTTAATTTTTTACAAGTAAGTATTTTTTTTATTTAAAAACCACTAAACCCGGTTGTCTGAATCGGTAAGCCGGCCACCTCGCGCCGTGTGAACCGCTGGTGGGCACTAAAAACTTGAGCTTGGAGAGTTGAGAAGGCGATGGTGCGATTCGGTAGAAAGCAAAACCAATAACCAGGTCGATTGCCCCACTCCCTCTCCCTCTCTCTCTCTCTCTCTCTCTCTCTCTCTCTCTGTTATTTTCCTTCTGAGTCTTCAGCTCCCC
Organism: Pyracantha coccinea; assembly: GCA_028566515.2. Lineage (NCBI taxonomy): Eukaryota > Viridiplantae > Streptophyta > Magnoliopsida > Rosales > Rosaceae > Pyracantha > Pyracantha coccinea. The sequence goes on along the minus strand of JAOTRO020000016.1, from coordinate 2,913,814 downwards.
TTTATAGCAACAAATAAAAATTCAAAACAAAAGAAAATACCCGTAAATCTCTTTGTCTCTTTTTAATAAGATTTTTCAGTTCTTAGCAAAGAAATCATAAGAAAATTGAAAATGATAGATTTTCTAGAGAGAGAGAGAGAGAGGGAATATTGTTTGCGCTTTGCGCCGTTGTTTCGGAGAGCAGAAAAAATAAAAAACACAAGGAAAGAGAAGGAAAGTGGGGGTGGGGAGGGGACCCACACTTTGTAACATTAGGAGAACTTGGACGCTCTTTGGCACCATACGTCACCGTCACACGACTCATCCAAGAACATTTGTTTTTATTTCTCCCCTTCCCAAAACGGACCCCCAAATACAAAAAACAAAAAAATCAAATTCCACGCGGCAGCCAAAGGGATGGGGAAAGGTTAGCTAGCTCTTAAATTGAGAGAGAATAGCCACATCAAATGGTCCACATGTAACGGAGCGGACTGCAGCTCTTCCACAAAAATTAATATGGAAGGTCTTCGATATTCTACGTTGTGGATCTTCTTGGTTATGGTCATGGACAGAGTAAAATTTCCTTTAGCCTTTTCAAGTCTAGAATGAGTGGATAATCAGGTCTCACTACCAGTTGTCCCTCTTAAAAAAAAAAAACATGAGTGAAAATGACTTCCTTCTCAAAATAATTATCGTAGATAATATTATTTGTTAAAAAGTTCATTAAGTACTACAGTCTACTGATATTCTATTTTACTTGCAAGTGAAAGATTTTAAATTCAATTCTCACCGAAGAAGAATTCGAACCACATTATCATTCGCGTATCATTGCATTAACACCACTCAAATAGACAATTTCATTAACTCGTTAATTATGACTTTAATTGCATTCTTTAATATGTTTACCAAAGTTACATATTAGGTCTTTGACCAAATCCCATTAAGTCATTTTCCAAATATCATTAATCCTAAACCGCCATTATTATATTCTATCATATTCCATATAAATTATTCAAGTGCAAGCCAAGATTGGTTTCAACTTTGAACTCCTTTCCCAAAGTTCTATATATATCCTTTTCTACAATTAGAAATGGGAGATTAAATTATTTATTGACAAACATTGTATTCTTTTGGATAAACAAAGGTGTTTTACAAATTGCAGCGAGAGTTTTGTGACCTTGCAATATTTTTATGTAATCATTTTTTTTTGGGACTTATACTTCGTTGTCAACTAGAAAAAAAGAAAAAAAGAAAAAAAGATAGTCATATTCATACAAGGGGGGATGAACATACGGCTATAGAAACTATTGATGTGACAGTTGTTGTTATGCTACATGGATTATAAAGCTATAGTATCTTTGAACGTTAAGAAAACATTACGTAATGCACTCCCTTAATATAATGTCAAGAAGAAAGAATAGGCAATCCCCATTTGAAACTGGAACAAGCAAAGTCGACACACAGCTGCACAAAGATCATGTAAAGCTGCTCAAGACAAATGTAGTTTTACCATTGACACAGCTAGGCAATGCTAAGGTTTCTAAACCACCACAAGGCTTCGTGAAACCCCTGCCAAAGGGGACAAAACCAAGCTCTCTTCTAACCAAAAGGATCGAAGAAGGTTTTAACCTAAACGCCTACAAACTTATGTCAAAGGTTAGGTACGATTTTGCTTCCTCTTCAAATCTTGGAAAGAAGAATGCTAACACTGTCAACGACAAAGCACGTGACCTCACCGAGACTCAAAAGAAGTTGAAGGAGTATGGTTACAGAGTTGACAACAACAAAGCTAGACTTGGCTTCACACCAAATACACCCATGAAGATTTGAAGAAAAGCGAAAAATGCTAGCACTCAACACATCAGTGTACGCTTTAAACAAGATCAATAGGAGCCTAAACCCGCCCCTTGAAAGTTACACTTCGATAGGCTGAATCGTTCAAAACCCAGAATTTCATCACTTGATCGCATTAGTGGTCAAGACCGAACCACTGTCTTCAAAAGGCTTAACACACCAACATCCCAATGCTCTGTTTTCAAAAGGTTGTCAAAACCCAAGAAACAAAGAAACAAGGCTAGCTCTCCTTCGTGACAATCGACCTTGGAAAGACTTGAAGAAACCAAGAAGCCTTCTAGAAAGAGGAAGACGATGCCTAAGGAAGAAAAGCTTGATGATCTAGCGGAAAAAGATGATGTTCGAAGCTCGATTCCTTCAAGGATAAAACACCAAGCCACCTTGGAAGTCGACACAAAAGGACAACTGAAGGTAAAGAAGCACATCATCGTTTACACTGGCCAGTCTTCATGCCAACAAGCCCAAGAGGATGGCATTGAAGATGAGGTCCAAGACGTTTTCCATATCACGATCTAAGAAGACAAAGAAGACAAAATCCCCAAGAAGGACATCACTGCTATGCCACCATAACTCAAGGATGAGGGCAAGCCACATTTGATGATCTTAAGGAGCTCAACTTTAGCACAAGCGAGGAACTAAAGCCTATATTCGTAAATGCACTACTAAGTGCGAACGAGATCGAGGAATACTACCAACTGCTATTGGAGTACAAAGACGTCTTTGCTTGGACCTACAAAGAAATGCCCAGCCTTGACCCTACCATCATCGTGCATCATCTTGAAGTCAAGCCCGAAACATGATTGATAAAGCAAACTCAAAGATGTTA
>JAOTRO020000016.1:2899919-2911055 GCA_028566515.2 Pyracantha coccinea | reverse complement strand
AGAGGACTGAACTTGGAGATAGCAACATCAACTAAGCCAGAGGACCATCTTGTCCCTTGGACCAAAAACTCATCCAAATTGGTGGTGCCACTACCCAAGAATTGTGGCCTTTTTGGATCACAATACACCGAAATCCAACCTTTGCAATGCAAATGAAAGCCTGTGAAGTAATCTTCCACCACTGAACCGTATAAGAAACCAACCTGCATGCCACAAATAAGAGTAAGATATCACCATTAGCATTAGAGGAATGCTAGGCTCAGTCACCTCCTGTGCAAGGTTGTTATGATCTGTTAATACATTGTATGACCGACATCTATCAACTGCTCACAATTGACGCTTACCATAATTATTTTAATAAATTTATCTTTCAATTTGGGAGTGAAATATAAGATTCCAATGGTTTAATTGTACTTGCCTCTTCACCCCATTTGGTGCCATCTTCATAGGCACAAGAGGCTAGTAGTAGGCTTTCATTTGGCTGTGCATTATTTCTCTGGATGAACATATGGTCAGGCTTCTTGATTTGGCGGAGGGATTTGATGAACTGATTGGATGGACCAAAATATTGTCTAAGTTTCATTGCATCCCCATCTGAAAGCATATTATGATATACAACAAAGAAAAATGTCCACGAATTAATTAACACATATATCTATAGTCCATCGATACATCATCCAACAGGTATTGCAGAAAATTTGGTCAATTAAAAAGTATATATATGTAATTGACAAGTTCATAAATTTGGTATATATGATATGCTTATTATATATTAAATCTAATTAAGGTCTTTTAATTAAGACAATTTATATACTTACGTTCACTAATGGAACTTCCACATAACGACACCCTCTTGATGTAGTAGCCAGTACCACACACACAGGGCCCTCCAAGCCCATCATAACCTTGCCATAGCAACTATATATATACAAGTAATCAAGACCAACTAGTCAAAGATTATTCTATGATGTAAATAATACATTTACGTATCAATTAATTAATGTAAAGTTTGTCCTTGAGTTCTTACGTACCGTAAATGTTGATCTCAACTGACTGTCATAGATATCGTTGGTACTGATGTTGTGATATTTATGAGGGAATTGAACAAATGCTAGAGAGTGTGATATCTTGGGGTCAAGATGGAAGCACATTGCTTGCCGAGCCGAACTTGCATCATTGCAGTGCATGTCACAATCTAACCCTAATATGTAAGGTGAATTGCTTATAACTCCCGACACACGTAGCTGATTAAAACAACGTCAACGTTCACTTGTCAAATCATGTAGCAGATAAGTATTATTTAGTTAGATTGTCATTCTGAATCATTGATTAAACGAACTATTATTTTTTAACACACGACAATCAATTGGCAGCTTACATAAGTACACTATATAGGGTAAAGAGAGAGAGATGCATGCATACAAGAACATTGAGCGCTCCGGCCTTGAAATGATGGGGATGAGAGGGTCTTTTCTCGCGAGAAACATAAACAAGGAGAGGCATATTTTTTGCTTCATTTGTTTGAATTGCATCATCACCTTCACTGGACGTTTCTTGTATTACCTGCCAAAATTCAAGATGTGGTTCTAGGATTATTTTGTATTATATAATTAGAGATTTGTCTTTCCTTGCAAGAGTTTTCTTTCTTTTTGTTGGATTCTTATAGCAAGCCGGCCTGATGGTGAAAAAGTTAATGGTATGAATGATGTGGAGACCACTTTTTTCCTATTTGTTGGATATATTGGCAAATTAGGAAATAAATGGGAAAGTAGGCATGTGAGTTGTGAGGCAAGGCTTATTCTATCAACGTTGCTAATTACATGTTAATATGTTATGGGATAATAATTTGATTGTCACACATCAGAACATCAATGGGCAGAAGGATGTGTCAACCAAGGATAGCGACTCGATCCAATAATATATTTAATGTCATGTGAAAAAAAATTTACACATGACATTGCATAGACCGGAATGTCATAGTGGCGGTAAATCCTGATAAGTTCTTTTTTACCACCAAGCCTGAAAGCTCATTGGTAATTTATTTTAGGGGTTTTTTTTAAACTTTAATTCTTCAAAAAGATTGAAATTTAAAATAAATCTGGTGTTAGATTACATATTGATTATAGTCCCTTGATGTGTCCTTAATTCAAAATAATTAATATGTATTTTACTTAATGTCTCCCATTAAATATTTAAATTTATTAATATACAAATTTTAATTTATTTTTGAAATTTTTTTTAATTTATTAATTTTATTTAACATTCTTCAAACTTGAAAGACTCAAATTAATGTACCTAAATGTAAGTATCGAAATATTAGTACCGAAATGTATTATATTAAATTAATGTACCTAAATGTGTGCACCGAAATGTATGCACCAAAATATTAGTACCAAAATGTATCTACCGAAATGTATTATATTGAATTAATGTACCTAAATGTTTGCACAGAAATGTATGTATGCACCGAAATGTATTATAATGAATTTAATGTACCTAAATGAAGAAAACAAAGTACATTGAAATATGTTGTATAACAAAAATTAGTTTATCTAAATGTTTACAACAAAATATATTACGATTAATGAAATGAAAATGAAAATTATAATGAAATCAAATTAATACCTCAAAATTAGGAAGAAATAGAGAAATAATAAAAACATCAAAATATAATGAATAAATAAGGTGATTAATGTATCAAGAGACTAAAATTAGATTTTGAACTTACTCATGGTTTTAGTATAAAAGTCATCTTTAACAAGGATTAAAATGAAGTTTTCTATATAATGGGTCTAAATAATTTGTAAAACTAAAGTACTAATCAACAGACAATGTGATATGTAGGGTACAAAATAACAATACCTCAATGACTGCAGAGTGATCTCGACGCATGTTGCTCCTGGCATCCTCAATCCTTGCATTTTCTGTTACTCTTTTCTTAAACACCTCGTATGCCTCCTGCAATCAAATCTTTACCATCAGCTTTGTTACTGAGAAATATCATACTTATTATATATCTTCAAACAAGAGGAATTTGTTTTGAGAAATATTAATTGCAAAAAAAAGAAGAAAGAAATAAAGAAGTCATCATGTACTCATTCCGCGCTCTTTTTATCATTATGATCATTTTAAGTATCTTCTTTAGAGTAGTGTTATATTTATCATATATTTGTATCATCTTTTTAGTAGAGGTAGGGCTGACACATATGGGTCTCATTTCTATTAAAGAGATGATACAATTGATGATAAAAACAGATGGTAAGAATAACATTTTTGTTATAATTAACCTTAATATGCTCTTTCTCTTGTACGAACTCATTACCCCCGGAATCACCATCCTCAAAGCCATCACCCTCTCCTCCTGCAGAGAAATAAGCCTCCGGAGCCGTACACTTGATCCCATACCTCCTACAAAACGGAAGCCACCACTTTGCAAACCTCCAAGCCTCTCTCATCCCATTCAAAGTCACGGCAGCACAGCCGTCATCAGATAGATACACATGAAGCTTCTCCGGTGGATAGTCCATTGCCATGGCTGATAACACCGTGTTCATAACCATCACGGTTGGCTCCTTCTTCGGATCCGCGGTGCAAATTAACACGTCAATTGCCGGAAGTTTGTCATTCTCCGGCAGCCTCTCTGGGAACACTGTTCGCGAAACAGTCCGCCAACGAAATGATTGGCTGAGGAGCCATTCGAAGGCAAGGAGGATTTCCGAGGCAAAGACAAGAAGCCATGGTAGGGTTGTGGCTTTGGTATTGGGGTGTTGGAAGAAGAAAGAGGCTCTATAGTAAAACAAGAACGCTAGAGCGATTGAGTGGACGAGAATATGTGTTCGGTTGATGAAGTTTGAAAGCTTGTGGACATGGCAGAGATGGAGAGGGAACTTAGGATTCTCCATAGCTTCTTATGTGGCAATTATTTGTGTTGTAGCACTCAAGCATGACAACAAGCAACACCCTCCACCTCCTTTTAAAGGACCAATAACACTGTCTACTAAATAATTTAATAAAATTAGAAGAAAATTTAAAAAGTTTGTTTCTTTTTCTGGATATAGTAATTAATATGCGTTTTGTGTTTTCTTGGTCAGCACGATGGCCGCCGGTGGCTGACTTGTGTGATTAATATAGGAATGAGGACGACTGGTTACTTTAATTATACCTATTAACCTTTGTTTTTAAACGGTTCTAGCAATAGAGTAAAATAATTTAAACATGTGAAGTTCCTGTACAAAACGTAATAAAAAATCGACCTTATATGGTTAATTAATGGTAAAACTCCTTAACTACATAAATTAGTGATTCCCTTAACTTGTAGTCATGTGATTTTTTTTTTCTTTTTTGTTTCAAAGCACTTGTCATATGTTGAATAATAGTAGTTGACGTCTAAGAATTGGCTACAATATTTGTCATTAAGTAACATGTTTTTGAAACTGGAAGGTGTTAGCTGTTACCAGATTTTTATAAAGAGAAAATGTAAGTAATGTAAAGCAAATTTTAACTAAAAAGACTAGAAAGATATCTTAAGAGCTCCTTATAGAATTCCTACTCGAATCATACTATCTAAATCGATTTTGACCAAGACAAATGTGGCGGTTGGCGGTACACATCAGTTCATGTCAAATTTGTATTTGCAACCACGAAGCTTCCTGGCTGCATGCAATTTTGAGTCCCAAGTATCAGATTAGTCTCCTAAAAAAACAAGTGGCGAAATGAGTGGTGCCCAAGACTATCATTTCCTGAAAAACATCTTCATTTTTTGGCATGTTTGGTTTGGACATGGCAGAGATTAATTTGTGCTGAGCCTACATAAACTTCGTGGCGTCAGAATGGTTTTGTTAGTATCTCAAAAGATGATGATAAGGAATAATCTTTCTAGGTCAGGATTTGTTAGCTTGTAGTTTTTCTTGGGTTCATCCCTTTTTATCCAATATTAACATATATTGTTCATGTCATTTAGTACAATGATTTAGTGATATTTCTTTGCATTTATGTGTAGAAAGGAAGGTTTAGCTCTCGCGCAATTTCAATACCATATTATTAAGACAATCCCCTTGTGTAATTTAATTCAATATAAATAATATCATTATATTAATCTAACATATATTGTTCCTGAAATTATTCTTTTATGTTCCACAAGATACAAAGAATGCATGAGACTTTTCTGAATAAAATCTTAAGATATATAGCTCTAGCGCAAGTTTAATACCAAATTATTATGACAATTTCCTTGTATAATCTAATTCAATCTTTCATCTTAGTGGAAATAATATCATTATACTAACCTAACATTTATTGTTCCTAAAAGCATTCTTTTATGCTCCAGAAGAGACAGAGATCGCATGAGAGTTTTCTGGAACAAAAAAATCTTAACATATATATTTTTCTATGCAATTTTTTGCAGAGATTTATGGGACCACCAGATTCCATGCACCTGATTGAAACTTTATAGAGGCTTGGTCTAAGAAAATACCACTTTTGCTTGGACCAAATAAGAAAAATACTTTTCTGGAGCAGGTAAAATAAAAAATTGATTCACTTGACGCAGTTTTACAGAGGTATCCCTCATTGATACGGAACGCACGGCTCAATTCTTATATGCATCTAGAAACGAGTAGGAAGAAATAATAGAAAATAAAATATAGCGGCAGCGAAGGATATCCTACTGAAGTCAATGTTCAATTTAATCAATCAAAAGAGGTGAGGGTTTTTTTTTTTTTTGTTTTTTTTGTTTTTTTTTTTTGAACAATACTTGGCTACTCAAATATGAGTATGAACTTCTACTCAAAATTTCTCAAAATTGTTTGTTGTCAATTTATAAAATTTCATGTTTATAATCAGAATCGTTTATATTATAAATCACCCTATAAAGATCGCCTTTGCAAAAAATCAATTAAAACTAAGGTCATTTAGTCATCAAACTGTTTAAAAACAAATGAACGGTATTGGTAAAAGCATTACAAACCGTCTATGTATGTGCTACAATAGATTGACTAAACAACCTTAGTTTTAATTTATTTTTTACAGAGATGATCTTTACATTGTGCTTCATAATATGAACGGTTCTGATCATAAGCACAAAACTCTGTGATTAAAATACTAAGAGTTTTGAGTAGGAGTTCCTGCTCAAGTATTGTTCTTTTTTTTCTTTTTTTCTTTTTATTTTTATCGAAGGGCACTTGTAGCTTAAGTAAAATTTTGTTGTTTGTTTAAGGAAAATTTAAGTAGTTAAGATGTTTTATGAAAACTTAAGTAGTTAAGACCGTAAGAGTATTTATGTAATGCATTTAGCGAATTCCTCCCTTAATAATGAGTGCATTTTTTTGCTCACCCTCTAAAAGTGGAGGTGATGCTCACCACTTTGTTGATTATCGTTAGATTAGTTTTGTTTAATTAATCTAAGACATGAATCTTGAAATTTAAACTAATCTAACAAAAACCAATAAAATAAACCTCACGAGGTGGGGAAAAGTATTCCTCTAATTAGTCCACAAAGTTTAAGCGACGAAACCTTCGTATTTAAAGGTGGCCCCACTTGAAGAATTATTTCTAACAAAAAGAGTCTGGATTTGCTTGCGTTCATGCATAGTTCAGCACCTAAGAAAAGTTGCAGTCCTTTGACCGAGTTTTCATTGGACTTGGGGCCTCCAGAATTCATTCGTATGGAAGATGAGCCAACTCAAAGAATATAACGAGTACCGTACCAAGAGTATCTTTCACTAGCGGACGTGCAGTGTGCCCTAGACCGAACGCGATTCGTTGTCGTACCAGTGAACAAGATGGTCGCGGCGATAGAAACTGGGGGCTTCGGAGAATAATGTCGGGGATAGGGTGAGAACCTTACGTAGAAAAGTGCAAGTGAGAAAGAAAAACTTGGTTACGAAACTGAAGGTTAGAGCAACCCGATTGGGAGTCAGAAGATCTATATATAGTACCCGCAACCCCCACGTTGAATAATCCAAACTTTATTGTTGACATGATTAAAGGCTCTCATTGATCTCCATAGAGAATTCTTTTGCCATGACAAGTGTTTGCTCCTTCCTTAATGGTCACTCTGCGATGGATTGTTACAATCGCATGAACTTATCCTATGAAGGACGAGTTCCCAATGCATGTCTCATTGCCCTTGCAGCCAATCATACCGTGTAACCCATGCAAGCATTGCACCCACAAGCTAGCTCCTAGACTCCGGAGCAAATGCACATATAACAAACGATCCTGGCTAACTCTCCAATGCTTAGGAGTACGTAGGCACATACAACATCAATGGTGTCAATGGTGACAAGGTTTGTAATTTTCTAAAATTTGAACATCTTACATTAATACTGCTAATTTTGTGTTTAATTCTTCCTTAATTTCATTCATCCTCAAATGTACAAATATCTAGGAAATACAAATGCATGGATTAAATATAAATACACATCATTTACTCTTCATACAATGAACATAACGTAGAAGAGTCAATGGACCTATGTATAAGACTTAATGAGCTTAATTGTTCAATGAACCTAATTAACACTCCCCCTCAAATTGCTTTAACAACTTTTTTGAAAGATGGCTTAAGCCATTTTTGTAGGAGAATCTTCAACTTGCGCCAACACTCCCCCTCCAGTTGGTGCATAAATGTCGCCTATGCCCAACTTGTTGAGTGAGTTGTAGAATGCTTGACTTGTAATTGCTTTTGTTAAAATGTCTGCCAGTTGATGATCGGACTTCACAAATGGAAATTGAATAACATTCACGTCTAACTTCTCCTTAACAAAATGTCTATCAACTTCAACATGTTTGGTCTAATCATGTTGAATTGGATTAGGAAAAATATCAATGGCAGCTTTGTTATCAGAAAATAAATTTGATGCAAACATTGGTGGAGACCGAAGGTCTGTAAGTAACCGCCGGAGCCATAGTAACTCACATACTCATTTTGCCATACCTTTTTATTCTGTTTCTGCACTTGACAAAGTCATAACCTTTTGCTTCTTACTACACCAGGTCACTAAATTGCCTCCCATAAACATAAAGTATCCTAAAGTAGATTGCCTATCAACGATGTTTCCTGCCCAATCTACATCAGTATAACTATCCACATTTGAGTGTATATTCTTAGAAAACATAATAACTCTATCGGGTGCCAATTTCAAGTGGAAATAACTCACCCAAAAATTCGTAATATTAAAAATACATATATAAATAAGATAATGTAGTTTAAAAAAATATTTGCATGGAAATTCAAAACCAAAAATGAAAAAGGACCTTGCCCAAGCATTTGTCATGTCACGTATTCCGAAAATGGGTGTGTCTTAAGTCAAATCCAAACCATACTAATTACAAACTAATGTCGCAAACGGGCCGACTTGCCCACTTTCTTAGTGAACCCAACAATTAAGCCATTGATATTATAGTCTGCAGCCTGTAATGCCGATAACTCATCATTGTTCCAGTAAGCAAATGAGAAGTTCCCAAGTCCTGAGAGTGATATGATGCCGTTGGCCCCTCAATGTGAGAATGTGTATGAATCGTCCGATTTACGCCTCCATCGCGATCCCACACTAGCTGCTAAAAGTGCTTCGATACCCACATACATATGAACAAAAAGTTCTGGAGTGAAATAGTTGAAAGATGCGTAGAGGCAAACACATGTCGTAAAACATTTCTTTCGTGACTAACCACGATGATCGCTCTCCCGATTGAGAGGTACAAGATTCGAAATATATATTAGAGGAACTGTCGCTCTGATCACTTCCTTCGAATAACAGTTGTCGCTCAAACTATTCACAGAAACTGGTCATACAATCGCTAAGCTCAAAACCTACAGTTCTACCTTCACCAATTCCTCACTAAACGACGACTCAATCCTCGAGACCACTTGGAATTCTTCCCGGTGCGTATGGTAAGCGTGCGAGGAGGTTATGCTCCTAATGCTCCTAATGTTCCCGTTAGAATCGATATGAACTGGTTTCAGCCAAGTTAATCCATCATGAATGCCTCATGAATTTAGCGAGAAACCATCTCGAGAAAGCTAAAAGAACACTCAAGAATGTGAGAGTCAAAACAAGTCCATTAAATTTAGAGTACAAGATATCTAGATCGAATATACAACTCTGATGCTTAAGTACATACAAGTACTTAACCTGATTAGGTAACAACAAATTAAAATGGTCGAACTTGAAAAATGACTAATTTCATTTGATGATGATCGAGAGTCATGTCGTAAAAGTATTCGAAAGTTCTGCATAAGGTGGAAATGGGACTGATTGAAGAATGTTCGGATATTGATGTGTCTTCCTCCTGAGGCGCTTAGCAACTATGCTTGCACAATCGGGGTGGTACGCGATGGTGCAGTCATAGATATTGATATATTCTATCAATCACCGCCACCAAAGACTTTGCTCATTTTGAGTGAAGATATAACTAAGAAGTTTGCGAGGTTGAACAATAGTCTAATGAAAACTGAAGAACGAAAATTTAGATTTTCCACGACCCAAAGTTCACAAAAATTCGTACAACAAAAACTCTAGGAATATTAAATCACCAGTGGTGAAGATTCGCTCAATAGGGTGCTGATTGGGTGATTGAAGAACGTATGGTCTCAATTAAAAACTTCAACGTCTAAGTGATCCACCTAGACAGTTTGTCTACTTCAGAAACGATACGAAGAGTGGTAGGGTAGTCCGAGATGAACTATGATAACTTTTAGTACTAGGAGGTAAAACTGAGGTTACGAACAGGGCCGATGCGGACCAAGATGTCAGGGAGTGGTAAGGTAAAACTGAGGTAAAACTATTCAGCTTTATAGCAACTGAGCCAGTAGTTGGCAGCATTGCTCATTCTTAATAGTGTGACCATCTTTGAATCAAAAAGGTTGGGGGGAGAATCTCATGGGGCCCCTTAAATTAATTCAACTTTGATTCCCTAAACTAAAACAATATGTCCAACCTAGATCAACAAAAATGTTGCTATGCTACATATAGAAACAAACACCCGTCCCACGCGGATGACATAATGTTTCTACAGTCTGGCAGATTATGGAAAAAAGGGCCACCCAGTCATGAAAAAGTAGTAAATAAGATTCACTATCCTCCATTAATAGATAGACAATCTTGCCCTGCTAATGGAAGTCTCTATTGAGGGACTCTCACCACCATTTTTGAGTACCCATTTAAAAATTTAAGAGATGGGGAGAGAAAGTAAAGCTTTGTATTCTTCACATTGAGACTCTTACACTATGGTTATATAGCAACCATTCTTACAACAACAATGTCTATATTGCCCTCTAACAATCTCCCTCTTACTAACGACAATCACAACTAATCAATCAATTACACATTGACAACTGTCATTATCTTAGCTTTACAATTGTCAACATCTTAGTATATCCATTACGTTTCATGTAAGTCATTCTCCTAAAAAAGAAGAAGTGCAAAACGGGAGGAGAAATCTAGAGCAAAGAACGGGCATAAGGGTAAATTGACTCCCATTCAATTAACGGTGGTGCAATCCATACCTTTTTTTACCTCCCACACACCCTTGTTAATGGCTGTCTATTGATTTTCTGCTTTTCATTCGATCAAACGGCAAGAAACTGAAAAAAATATATGTGGAAGGTGAAAATAGATGTGTAAATAGCAGTACTCTAAATTAATTCAACTTTATAGCAACTGAGCCAGTAGTTGGCAGCATTGCTCATTCTTAATAGTGTGACCATCTTTAAATCAAAAAGGTTGGTGGGAGAATCTCATGGGCCGCCTTAAATTAATTCAACTTTGATTCCTTAAACTAAAACAATATGTCTAACCTAGATCAACAAAAATGTTGCTATGCTACATACAGAAACTAGCAACCATCCCACGCGGATGACATAATATTTCTGCAGTCTGGTGCATCATGGAAAAAAGGGCCACCTAGTCATGAAAAAATAGTAAATAAGATTCACTATCCTCCATTAATAGATAGACAATCCTGTCTTGCTAATGGAAGTCTCTATTTAGGGACTCCCACCACCATTTTTTAGTACTCATTTAAAAATTTAAAGGAAATTTTTGTGTTCTTAATGGAATAATGCCTCCAATGGTAGAGTTCTTATAGTATAATCTCTAAATTTGAAGTTTTTATGATTTTATGTAATAATTTGATTGG
>JAOTRO020000016.1:2869618-2885758 GCA_028566515.2 Pyracantha coccinea | reverse complement strand
TGGAAGAAAGAGCATGACTGGGGATGGAAAAAATTCATGGAGCTGTCAAAAGTATTAGATGGGTTTATTGATGCTGACACTCTTATAATAAAGGCGCAAGTCCAAGTCATCAGGTGCTCTATGATTGTTTAAGCTATAATTTGATTTATTGAAGAACCAATCTTGTATTTTTGACTTATAATCGAAAAAGAGTATCATAGTTAGGTCTCAACATAACCACATGTTTGCAAATTCAAGGATAAGTTATAGCTAAGAATGCACTATATATTGTCTATTGAAGGGAATCCACTTCTTATGGATTTTTATTTATTTAGTTTTTACTTTTTATTTATAGTTTTTTGTAAGTTACTGTCTCCTCTGTTTTGATATTGAAGTGCATACTCTTATGTTGTCCTATTTTGTTTTTAAATCCAGCTTTACCATAAATCTCCCCATTTAAACTCACACTTTGACCTTTGGTGGCTGAATATTGTTTTGGCAATTTATCATGTTGCTTTCAGTGTTTTCACTTGCATGGACTTTATTCGTCTTTGTATTCTTTGCTTCTTGTTTTGTAGGGAGAAAGCAGACCGGCCCTTTCGCTGCCTTGATTGTCAATACAGGAGAGAACTTGTTAGGGTATACTTGACAAATGTAGAGCAAATTTGCCGTCGTTTTGTGGAAGAGAAAAGAAGTAAACTCGGAAAGTTGATAGAGGATAAAGCTAGATGGTCAAGGTATGACTTTGATTTTGGAACTTCTATCATGTTACTGTTTGGAATGATCATGACTGAGTTAACTATACAATTCCCTATTTTGGACGACATAATGTTTTGAGCTTACCTTTACCGTGCTTTATGGTTCTTGTAAATGTGACTTGGTATGAATTTAATGAAATTTTTGCTATCTGCTGGATTTTTAGTAACATGGTCACTTGGGTTCATGTGTGTTCTTGGACGCATGTATGTCTGCATATGTTTGTACATTTATTCACTTACTGGTTACTTGGTTAGTGGTTACATGTAATTCATTTCTTGATAACATTTCCTTTGATGTGGTCGCAGCTTCTGCTCCTTCTGGGTGGGAATTGAACAAAATGCTAGGCGTCGTATGTCAAGGGAGAAGATGGATGCAGTCCTGAAAGTAGTTGTTAAGCACTTTTTTATTGAGAAAGAAGTCACATCTACATTGGTAATGGACTCATTGTATAGTGGCTTAAAGGCCCTTGAAGGCCAAACTAAGTCCAAGAAAAGTAAGGTGAAACTATTGGATACTGAAGAAGTGCGAGCGCCAATTGTTCGTGTAGAGAAAGATATGTTTGTATTGGTGGATGATGTTCTGATGCTACTTGAGAGGGCTGCCTTGGAACCTTTACCTCCAAAAGATGAGAAGGGTCCTCAAAATCGTACAAAAGTGAGTAGCTAACATCCTATACTAAGCAATGATGTTTGGTTGGTTGGTCTGACGCGTTTAAATCTCGGTTGTTGGTTGTGTGGTATAGAGGATTCAATTCCTTTTTTTTTTTTTTTTTTTTGTAGATATTTCATATTGTCAGCTACGTTTATGTTCAGGATATTGGAAAATCATTATCCGGTTAGGAAAAGACTTGTCTAACAACAAGAAGTTCGTTTGAACCTAGGATTTTTGGTTTACAGTTCTTTCTACCGTCTGACCATAAAAGGAAACTCTATACCCTTTATTCCCACAATGCTTGTCCTGAATTATGCTTCTCCTCACTGCTATTGGAAACATGGATACATTGAAAGTCATTATTCTCTTTATAAATTTTAGTAGTCTAGTATATCTTGATATCTAGCAGTGCTGTTCACTGTTCACTGACTGGTTAACTCACTGTTCAAGATTTTTGTTGTTCTAGTCAAAACTCATTCGAAGGGCAAAGATCAATAGATGTTGGTGTTTTAGTGATTAGAAGGATTCTTCATAGCAAATTCTCACTTCAAGCCTTCAAGGGAGTGCAAAATTAATATGAATAGGAATTTAGTAGGTTTTGTAGCAAATAAGGAACATTTTATAGCTGTTGGTGAGGTTGTGTAATATGTGTTTAGTTTCCACTCTTTTAACTGCATGATTTCTGAACAATCATTCTGCTATTCCGTCAGGATGGAAATTCTGGAGAGGACTTCAACAAAGATTCTATTGAGCGGGATGAAAGGCGTCTTACGGAATTGGGTCGTAGGACTGTAGAAATATTTGTCCTTGCTCATATTTACAGGTGTTCTATTAGTCCTAATATATTCTTTTCTTGTTTATGTAATATCTGAAGATTGTTCCTTGGCCTTCTTTATTTTAAATCAGTTGCGAATTCTACTCAATATATATTGTGGGTATGTTTCATACTAAATAGTAGGAGACTTATGGTTTATGATTTTATCTGTTAGTGAAAATTTTGGTTGGTAATGGATATGGGTCCTTGTTATTGTGCTATCATCAAATTTTCATTTATATATTTTCTTTCATAGGACGTGGCATACCATGTTTCTTTAAGGATTGTGGTTCCTGGTATACTACACAAATTGAGATAGGTAGAGTTATGACGAATGATTCATTCAAGTACTTTGAACTAAGCTGCTGCCTTGTGGCTGGAATTAAAAATGATGTAATTTAGATCATCGCCCTCGTAGGATAAGGGATTTTTGGATCCTGCACTATGAGTACACATCAAGAAGTAAGATATGGATTTTCATTGTTGGTAATTTTTTTGCAAATTATTGCACATTATCTAGTTAATGCCATCTCCTTTGGTAAATGTGGAATGGCTTCATAGTTAGAATCTTTCCCTAGTGAAAATAACAGTGCTTTTTCGTTTTGCCTTATTTTACCTTGTAACAGGTTAAGAGTGCGCATTTGGCGTTCTAATAAAGTTAGCAATTTTTTATAAGTGGAATTCAAATATTTACATTTTGGATTATATGAATATTCCCTTGGTGGATGATTGTTGATAATTTTGGAAATTGGACTATAAAAACCAATTGTGCATCACTCTTTTCAACGGTCACGTGATAATCATATTTACTTGCCTATTCTTATTGATGGTGCCATTCTTTGTCCTATTTACATGCAGCAACAAAATTGAAGTTGCTTATCATGAATCTGTTGCATTGAAGAGGCAAGAGGAACTCATCCGTGAGGAAGAAGCAGCATGGCAGGCTGAAAGTGAGCAGAAGGCAAAGCGAGGAGCTACTGAAAAGGAAAAGAAGGCAAAGAAAAAACAGGTTTGATTCTGTTCTATGTAATATCTTGTTTAGAATGTAAATGCGACTTTTCAGTGTAGTTTAGAGGATTATGATATTCCGAACTGGCCTATTAATGTGGATCAGTAGCGAGTCTTAACACCAAATGCCTCAACATTTGTCAGCTGAAATGCTGTATTTGTTGATGACATATTAATTCCTTTCCTCTCATTCAAAAACACCAAACGGTTAGTTAGTAGCACAATAATTTTTAGGATTACTATGTGGGAAAAAGCAGCCTCATGGGAATTGAATGTTTTTCTAGTAGCTTTTATTGGAATGGATAGGTTTAGGAATGTTGCCAAGTCTATTTCCATGGATACTGGTTAGGTGCGTGTCTTTCTGAACAATGTTATCTTTTGGCTTCATTTTGTTCATATATTGCCACTTTGAAGACAAGACTGCCATGTGGGATCCATTTTTAACTAATATTACCTTCTAATCTTCTAATTGGGTCCTTTAGATAGTTGAAAAAATTCTCTTCCCACTCTAGGGTGGAAACGATAATCTATTATATGATGCTACTTTTTTTTTAACCTTAGTTCAAATTGAAACCACTCCAATAAGGAGAAAGGGTTATTGGTTGCATTTATCAAAAGTGTTTCCTTATTTTTCCCATTGATTGCTCACACACCTCCCTTGCTTCTTTTCTACAGGCTAAACAGAAAAAGAACAACCGGAAGGGTAAGGACAAAGGGAGGGAGGAAAGGCCCGATGTAGTAGCACAAGAGAAACAAGAACACCCTACTGAAGAAATGAAAGACTACACACGGGATGAAGAAGAACCTGTACTTGAAAAGCCAGATACGCTGGAAGATGTATCTGATGTGTCTGATTCAGTGGATGGTGTTGCTGAAGTACCTCCGCTTGATTCTGAAGACAGAGATGCTGGTCCAATAAATTGGGATACCGACACATCAGAAGTCCATCCTCCCACAGAAGCTAGTAGCAGTGGTATTACTGGACTGTCATCCTTGCAAAACGGAGTATCTGAAAGAAAGAGTCAATCTGTGATGGACGATAGTTCCTCAACATGTTCTACAGATTCTGTCCCATCAGTGGTAATGAATGTTTCATATAAGGGGAACTCATTATCTAGCTACAAAAACCAGAAATCTCCTAGCAGGTAAATATATAGCTTACATATCGTGCTCTGAACTTGATGATTATACAAGGCACTTAATCAATGTACTGAATTCATAATTGCAGAGGGAAACACCAACTCACCAAGGTAATAAGTGACGGGAACAGTTGGCCAAATGAGACGGAAAGTCAGCCTTCTGGGCCTGTAGCGGATGCAGGATATCAGAATGATGCTTCTGGAAGTAGTAGTAAGGCGGGTGAATCTGAGTCAGAGCCCGCTGTTCACTCATTGCAGGATCGGATTAAATGGCTGGAGCAGCATGTTGTTAAGAAGGTGGGTATTTTTTTTTCTTTAGAATTTTTATGTCCACCTAGTTTTGAAGAGTTTGTTGCTGTTGTTGGCCCATCACTTGTATTTTTAACACCATAATTTGTTTAAGTCACTGTCCTCAATGTTTCCTCTTGCATTTGCGATATTTTCATTATTCCTTGCTATCCCTAAACCCTAAACTTGTCAGCATTAATTGCAATTTCTTTTATTTTTATTTTTTATTATCCATGAGTGACATAATTTTTTTGCACGTGGTGTATAACAGGAGGAAGAAGTTGTATCTCTGCAGAAAAAATTGAGTATCAATGATGGGGTTGATTTAGAAAGACCTTTGAAAGACAAGACACCAGCAGTAACATCCTCTCCTGGAAGCCCTTCTAAAGATGTACCCCCGAATGGTCCACCGAAGTCAGGGAGCCAGAGTAGTGCTGTTGTAGAATCTATTCCAGTTAGAAAAGGATCCTCAAGTGGTGCACAACAGACTCAGAGAGTGGTACCTTTGACTACTTCACCGCAGAATAATGGCATGTCCAAACCTCAGACTCAGAAGCCTACTACTCCAAAACCAGCTGAAAAAGCCATGGCACAGCAAATGCCTGTGATGTCTAGGCCTTCCAGTGCTCCTCTTGTTCCTGGTCCGAGGCCTACTTGTACTGTTGTGCCTACAGTTCAAGCTCAAACTGCTCCTCAGCTTGCCCGTTCAGTAAGTGCAGCGGGCCGGTTGGGGCCTGATCCATCGCCAGCAACTCATAGTTATGTTCCCCAGTCGTATAGAAATGCCATACTGGGTAACCATGTTGCTTCAGGTTCAACTGGTATCGCACATACTAACTCCCCAAGTTCGGGAGTGAGCCCATCCCCAGTATACTCTCAGTCACCAGCCTTGGTATCTGCTCCAATGTTCTTACCTCGGAGCTCTGATATGATGGACCCAAGCCCAGTTAAGTCAGGCTTCCCGTTTGGCTTGGTGACGGGGGATGTGTTGCATAATGGACCCCAGTGGATGGATAATTGTCAACGGGAATCGAGCAAAGGCAAGAACTATGATCCCTCCTCCTTGCTTAATGATCAAAATTTCGACTACTTCCATCCTTTGCATGGCGGGCAGAGGGAACACTTGTCTACTGAGTTCCCAGCCTGTACATCTGGGCGCCAGACCCAAGGTGTATCGGCAGATGAGTTCCCACACCTTGATATCATCAATGATCTGCTTGATGATGAACATGGCTTTGGTGCAGCTAGAGGAAGCTCTGCCTTTCACTCCTTGGGTAATGGGCCAAGTCACTTAAATCGGCAGTTTTCTTACCCTGGTGATTTGGGAATATCTAATGACATGGGATCTGCAACCAGCTCATGTAGGTTTGAGAGAACACGGAGTTACCAAGATGATGGGTACCAGAGGGGCTACACATTAGGGGGCCATTTCGAACCACTTAGGGAATTTACTCCGCAAGCTGGTTCGGTACCTTATGTGAATGGGCCAATTGATGGGTTAGTTCCTAACCAGTGGGCAATGGCTGGTTCTGATCTATCTCAACTTGGCATGAGGAACACAGAACCTGATGGTTACCCATACTACAATCCAGAATATTCGAACATGGCATGCGGGGCGCATGGTTACACTGTATTCCGGCCTTCTAACGGACAGTGAAAGAGAATGAACGAACGATGGAGCCTGCCCGCAAACTAGTGGGTCACTGTCCGTTGTAATAATGTATTGGAGGAAATTGCTGGGTCATTACATTTGGAGTGAGGTTGTAATCTTTTTCATAAGAAAACATTTTGTAAAGAGTGTTTCTTCCACTCTTTTCTTAAGTTAGAAATGAAGGCTTGGTTTATATCCTGGGGGTTTCACGGTTCGTGGTTGAAGAAGCAGGCTTCAAATTTCTTCTCTTAAAACACTTATGGTCCGTACTGTGATGTTGTCCCCAAGTATCAAGCTCGTATTCGCTAGGTGCCTTGTTCTCTCGGGTGCGTCATGCTCCCGGCACACAATTTCCGGCAGAGCCACAACGGATTTGAACAAATACAAACCATTGAAAAGAGTACATGGTTTAAACATTGACTACTAGTTGTCAACACTGCATACCATTGGCAGGACTATTGACAAAAGCTTGTTCGGGTCAAAATTAAATTAATAGGTCTCACTCGAGGAGAGATTTCTACCACGTACCTATTTTCCTATGTCGTTTCTCTTCTTTCATCACGTGAGAGAGAGAGAGAGAGAGAGAGAGAGAGAGAGAGAGAGAGAGAGAGGAGAATAGTGAACCGGCTACCTTTAAGATTTTGCCGTGTTTAAATATTACTTCATGTGAAAAGTTTGACAATCTTTTCTGTGATGAGGTGTTGAAGAAAGAAACAGGCCTGTTTTAATTTATCCCCATCGAAGAGAGTAGTCCCTTTTGGAAATGGATTTTCACCCATCATAATGGATGGCTTCAGAGTTTGTTTTATGTCCAATAGTGTCGAGTCCTAGGAACTTTCCTATGCCACTAAAAGATTTGGACTATATTCGTATATCACGTATTTATTGGATATCTTTTTTTTTTTAATAGCGGAAACACAATTCATGTTGTATTATTTTATGAGTTACCGTAAGACTAAATGATATGCATATCATTTAATCTAAATCCAGATATTATAATCTAAATAGAATAAAATGTCATGTTTTGAGTACACGAAAAAACAGCTGACATTTTTCTTATATGACATAAATTAACCAATGGATGAAGGTATTAGCAAAAGTAATAAGTAAAAATAAGAAACAATGGAATCATGCTTAGCTGCTAAAAAAAGAGAAGCAACTATTGTTGAAAATCCAATTGAAAATTAACACCTTTCAAAACAATTGAAATTGAAAACTACGAGAAAGAAACACCACTATCCTAACGGACCAGTCCAAGTACCAAAGCTCGATCTCTGAGGCTCTATCCGGATTTCGGAAGTTGTGGAGACTTTACCCAAGACAAGGGTATAAAAAAAAAAAGGACTCCAAGAACGGGAGGGTCTCCTTGTGGAGCCAGTGGCTAATACTTTGGAAAGCATCTTAGCAAGTACCTGTAATGGCCGACTTCGTGTGGACAATTCCAGCTCTACTGATTGACCCAACTGACTAATTTTCTAGACACAAAGCTAACCTGATTGGGACTCACAGGATGGCTCATCAAAGGCCTTAATCTACTAACAATTTTTTTTTTTTGAAATCATTTTGTAACTAGGGGTCAAGACACAGTTGGGCGTCCGCGGATGACTGAAGTGCTCACCAAACCGCCCAAAATGCACAAAAACCGCGGACGCCGAGTCAGCTCCTATGAGAGGTCGAAGATGAGAGTTGATGTGAGGAGTTTGGAGAAGGGTGGTTGTGTGGGTAGGAAGGATATAGGAGAGACTGTGTGTGGGGATTCTTTTGCGGGCCATTGTTTTTTATTTTTCAGGTCATTGGTCATTAAGGTGAGGTTGGTTCAAGTTTTTAATTCTTTAATTGTTTAACCACATGTTCATTTGTGATTGTGCACTTGTTCATTTCAGCAAGACTTATATCATCTTTCAACAGCTAAACATTATTAAAAACAATGGACAAGTATACATGAAGGGGAAAAAACACATTTCTTAATCATCAAAGACCCGTAACAGTAACACTGCTTAAAAACAATGTATTAATTGTACAAGTTTGAGGCTTTGACAAGGAAGGGTGGACAGCAAAACCTTGGGATTAAGCTCACGTTTTCTTCCTTAATCTTTAGTTAAATGGTTTGATGACCTATTCAATTTTGTTGAACTGTACTTGGAGACTAAAAGAATGATTAAAAAAAGAAAAAAGCAGCAGTCAACAGTCAAATTCCTCCAAATCAATAAAATAATAACAAAGTTCCACCATGGTTTTAGCCATAAATAACACAGCACTCCCCTCATGAAATTATTATAAATACGTGCGAAGCGTCTCAGAGCTAGGGGTGAGAGGAAAATCAGATTCCAACCGATTTCAAGCCGAAACATTCTAAATATTTCAACCGATTCAAATTCGAAACCCGAAATACCACACCATACGTAAGAAATATCATGGGACTTGAAAACATTAATGCTTTGGCTGTGCTGCTGCTGCTGCTGCTGCTTTGTCTTGCACACGTACATCCCAACGAAGCTAGCAGGATTCTCTATGCCCACAGGCAAGAGCTCAGCCCGCAGTCTCTTCAAAGAGGCGACCTGCCTCCTGATGGCTCCTCTAAATGCACCTACATTCCCGGCACCGGCGGATCGGGCTGCCCACTTAAGGTCAAGAACTATGCAGGCCATGGTCTGCAACATCATCACCATGCTTCTGCTTACCCTCGTCTCATGGTTCCATTTGGTGTTGCCGCCAATGTTCATAAGTAATGAATTTCTCTTTTTATTTCCGCACAACTTTTCGGCCTTGGGCTAACGATCAAATGTAAAAGTTGATTTATTCTTTGTAATAGAAAAGACCATTTAACTAATCTGTTAACCATGCTAATTATATGAATATTCTACTTAATTAAGATGGTTTTGCCATTGGTTTGTATTTAGTTTACTTGCTCTCCAACCGGGGCCGCCACCGCCAGCCTATCTCTATCAAATCTCTTGCACCAGATATTCTTGATGCGTGTGTTAATTTTTGTCACTCAATTCACTAGGTTATGGGTATCCATTTAATTCATTAATTTATAAAACCCCAATAAGCTTAAAAAATTAAAGACAAGAGAATAACCACCGTAATACTACCATTCCACCCCGTCACCTCTGCCAAAAGTGCCCAGTGAAACATACCACTTGGCCTCTGCGGCCTAACCTCCGCGATTCCATCCACCACCCCCTTCTACGAACCACTCATGATCTCCTCTTGTTCCCACACGCCCCGTCCTCCGAGACCCATCCCCACCCAAGGTCGACCGGATCTGTGACGCCGGTAACGAAAAAATAGAAGACAGTGAGAATGAGAGAGGAGAGAGGAGGGAGACCAAGGGAAAAACAGCAAAATGATGTTGCATGTAATTATTATAGTGCCCAAACTTTTTATTTTGTTCAATTTTGATGAGAAAGTTAAAACGATAATTTTCCCAAGTTCGGGTTGAAAAATATGTTTTTGTAAATAAGTAGGTTAGAGAGACGAATAAAATCATTAAATTGTAGCCCGAAACTCTACAGTTGTGTTTTTTTTGCATTATGGCCTGATTACTATGTTTGAAATACGAAGTTAAGGGTCAATTTTGGGGATCAAGTATACCTTGGGAAACAAACAAGAAAAAATGGTTTGGCAAGGCAGAAAGAAAAATGTGGTCTCAAGCTGAACATGCTTACCGCCGGGCGGCTTTTCTTTGACCCGAGCTAGAATTAGCTAGTGACCAAATCTCCAAAAGTACTACTGAAAATTATTAGTTTAATTATATAATCAATCAAAACTTTATTATCACAAAACATGCTTATTACCTTAATATTAGATAAATAGAGGAAATTGAGATATTTTAGTTTTTTTTATTCAAGAGATTAAGAGAGCGAGAGTTGAATAATGAAGGACGGTTTAAGTGTCATTAACATTCATGTTAAGAAGGTTCAAACTGGAACATTTTTTTAGGGATCCCTGGACAATTTTAAACTGTCCTCTTTAAAACAAGCGTGGAGGACGCTGGAATGTTATTGGTCCATTTAAATCATGGAGGACAGGTTGTAGCTGATCTACATCTTACGACTTTTGTAGCAGTAATATGTTTTAATTAGATAAAAGTTAGGGGGAGATTAGTTACTCTCACCACTAGCGTCAAGATATACCCATAATTCCGAGCCTTATGCGTGTCACCGGTATGAATTTACATATCGCGCATCAACGAGGATTGCTGACAACGCGCGACTCAAATCTTGATGGGGCAACACACAAAGCAAGGACCTTACCAACTGCCAACCCTCGTCGGATGTAACAGTAATTTGTTTTACGTAGATGACTAGATGTAATTTGTTGTACAACCTGAAGTACCTAAGAAATGAATTCCTATCACCAGTTCATCCAAATTTAGAATTAATATCTAAACAAACATAATAGCTAGATAAAAATGTTTGATGTCCTTATGCTATTTAGTTAACAGGGAACAGATAATTTTAAAAAGCTCATGCTTTTGTTAAGAAAGCTGACGCCTAAAAGATCTCCATTTTTGCAGTTTATTTTCAAAATTGCCACTCGGCTGCTTTTACCCAACTTTCTCAATACTTACAAAAATACCACCCAGCCTGAAAACCCGATTTCCACCCTCTGCATCTCAAGGTTTGACTCGGGTAGAGGGACGATGACTCCCCATTTTCACTCGAAGACAGCTGGGTCTCGCTGTGCAGAGAGGAGAGGAAGGGGACAGAGGGAGTGGGGAGGATGGGGACAGAGAGACTGACAGATTAGAGAGGGATGGGAGCTACGGGTTTCCACTGAATGACAGAGAAGGATGAACAGGGAGAGAGATACAGAACGAAAGCATGCCTATGTGCATTCGTTAGGGTCAAGGGCTTGCGCACAGAGTCGGTGAGGAGGGGATGGGTGAGGGAGGAATGGCAGGGTCAGGGTTTTCACCTTTCTCCCTTCATTCATATTTGGTTCTTTCATTCAAATTGCAATGCATGTTAACAATTTGTTGGGTTGGGTGCTTGGATTAAGTCTCTGTTTTTGTAAATTAGGGCTTTCCACTGATATAATTTTTCTGTTTCTTCATCATTTTGTGTATGATTCATCATTTTTCTGTTTAAAAATTGTTACAGATTTTATGTTCCTTCATTAAAATTGTCATAGATCTTTGTAGATTGTTTAGGTTACCTTATGGTTAACTCTATTTCAGTTTATTGTTTTTAAATGTTGTTCACTGTTTGATTTGCCATTCCATTTATTAAAATTGTCATAGATATTTTTTCCTTCATTAATGCTGTCATAGATATTTTATATTGTTTAGTTAACTATTAGGGTTTCCTCTTAGTCTTTTGTAGGTTGTTTAGTTCAGCTCTAGGGTTAGGCTGGATGTTCAAACTTATCCTACAACCTAATCCATTGTTCTAATAACCATAATGTAGATCAATTTGTGATGTTCCACTACCCATAGGCAGTAAGCTGTTAAATATATCAATATTTGCATAAGATGAACCAACTTGACAAGTATAAGCAGCTGGACCAACACAAACAGAAAACACCTAAATTTACAGCAAGATTAACGGTTGACCCAAAAAATAAAAAATTTAGTAAAAAAAATGTAAATTTACACAGTTTTTTGTTTTAAATTATCTGTTCACTGTTTGATTTACCTTTCCCTTTATTAAAATTGGCATGGCTAATTTTTCCTTCATTAAAGCTGTCATAGATATTTCAAAAATTGTTTGCTTACCTATTAGACTTTACTCTTAGTCTTTGTAAATTAGGGGGCTACACGGTGTTTATATTTGTGTTTTTCAGAATTTTTTTCCCTTTGCTTATGAGTAAACAAAATTAACCCTCCTTTTTAAGTTTATTGTTTTTAAATTAGGGTGTCTAGGCTGTTTAGTTCACTGTTAGGTTGATATTTCTGTCTTTATAAACAAAGGCGTTGCACTGTGCTCATTTCTGTGTTTCTTCATACTTTCCTACTGTTTGCTAATCAACAAATCAACTTTAGGTTCCTTTTCCACTTCACATCATTCTAATATCCATATGTTGCTAGGTTGTTTTTCCGTTTCTTACTTTCTTTTATATTTCTGAGATACACTTTTGATTTGATTCTTGATATGCATGTAGATCCAACACAACCATACACATCAAACCATCCATTCACACAGCAGCCACCAAACAAACCATTAGTGAGGTATTAATCTATCCATTTAAAATTTTGTTTATACAAAGTAATTTCTAATACAAATCTCTTTACTGTGTTTCAATATAAACTCTTTTTCCCTCTAATTTTTTGCTATGTGATGTATTCCTGCAGCTCAAACATAGACACTTTTTACAGAAACAGAGTCTCAACCACTGGAATCTGGATTTCCTAGCAGCAGGTATATGTTAACCCTTTCACTCATGGATTGAATTTGACCCCCTCCACCTATTCATATTTTTTCATTGAAATTCCGTCATTGTGCATTGCTATTTAATTGCTCCTTTTGGGTTTCCTGTCAAAGAAAATTTTCGAACATCATCTTGAGTGACCTGAAGTTGAAAGAGTATAGGTTTGGGTTTTCCCAGAGCTCAGTTTTATTTTTTTTATTTTTATTTTTATTTTTTAATTTAATTCAGAAAGTATGTGTTAAATATTAATTCTTTCTCTTATGGATTGAATTTGACCCCCTCAACCTATTCATATTTTTTCATTAAAATTCCATCATTATGTACTGCTATTTAATTGCTCATTTTGGGTTTTCTGTTAAAGAAAATTTTCAAACATCATCTTGAGTAACCTGAAGTTGAAAGAGTATAGGTTTGGGTTTTCCCAGAGCTCAGTTTTTATTTTATTATTTTTAAATTTAATTCAGAAAGTAATATTTTGGTGGGAAATTGAGTCTTTAGCCATGGAACTCGGTAATTCCTTTTTAAGATGTTGTAGGGAAAACTAAGAAGAGAATTGATAGAGTTTAGAGGTGGGTGTGATTTATCAATTTGAAGGGATTGGTTTAGGCTTCTGACAGAGAGAGGTGGGGGGTGTCCGAGAGAGGGGATTTCAGGGATTAGGTTTGGTTGGGATTTCAGGGATTATATTTGGGGTTTGATTTGTGCGATTTGCACAGAGAGAGAGAGAGATGAAACAAGGGTGAAAGACAAAGAATGTAAAAGGAAACGCTTCTCCCAAGCCTCCTAGGTTTCCATCTTTCTTTCTTACCTTGCAATTTGTGTTATCCCCTGTTTGGTTGCTCAGAAAATGAAAGAATTCATGCAGTTTTGGATTCTTAATTTCATATGGATGACAGTGGCTGTTGGTTTGAACTTTGAACTAAGAATTGATGCAGTTTTGGATTCTTCATTTCTTATGAATAATCCAATAGAATTAATACTGAAAATTTACCAATAGATAACACTTCAAAGTTGATTGTATAATGTAGTTGTCCTTACTCTATAATAATTTTGAGTTTTCGACTTATCTGTGTGTGTGTGTGTGGAATGTAACATGTCAGATTTAGGTTATACTGTGCATAGTTTTATTGTCTGTTGTTATCTGCACTATACCATTTCTATGCAGGCTCTGAAAGTTATTCATGAGCTTTATAAGCACTTTCCATAATTTAAGCAGTCTGTTTTGGGTTTTTTTTTCGTTAGGTCATTAGCTACTGATTAATGGAGAAACAAGGACCATGCCACTGATTTAGGGTTTTTTTCTAATCTTCTGCTTTTGGGGTTTTGCAGGGAGTGCTGATGTATCTGAGAACCATCTTCTTTTCCTTCTTCTGCTTCTCCCTGTGCATTCCAGTTTGAGTGTTTGTGATCAAAAAGGTCAGTTCATCTAAATTCAGCAATTGACTCTCAAACTCTGAATCTGATTTCGTCTCCTTCTACTGATCTCCTCCATTCCCCTCTTCTCTTTTTCTTCCGTAAATTTAATCAACTAATTCAATTATTCATTTTTTCTGATAGAACATTTGCGGCTCCACAAAATATTCAGTTTTTGCCTGATCATTGTCAAACGCTGTAGCAACTGTAAGTTTGTCAAAATTTATAATTATGGTTATTGATTGCTGGAATTTTGATGGTAGTGTTCCAGATTTACTTGCTCATGATCTTTGTATTGCTTTACTGTCAAAAGATGGATACTTTACTGCGAAATGTGTTTAATTTAATGGAGATTTGCTAGGTTTTTTAATACAATTAATTGGATAATGGATATTGGAGATTTTCTCCAAAGGATTATAATTTATATAG
The DNA here is from genome assembly GCA_028566515.2 of Pyracantha coccinea. Taxonomy (NCBI): domain Eukaryota; kingdom Viridiplantae; phylum Streptophyta; class Magnoliopsida; order Rosales; family Rosaceae; genus Pyracantha; species Pyracantha coccinea. The sequence goes on along the minus strand of JAOTRO020000016.1, from coordinate 2,871,252 downwards.
AATTTATAAGTTTTATTACTTTTGGGTTACTTTATGTTTCGAATTAGTTGGATTTAGCACTCTTCACAAGCTTTGATAGGTGTTTAATTTCTAATTTTTGTTCCATGCATGGTTGATTTTCTTTGATAATTGTTCAATCACTTTTATATTTGCTTGGTGCTTAGAATCTAAAAGCATTTTGCCTTTTGAAGAGCATCTGCAGGGAAAGTATTAGGTAACTTTTTGTTTGTTGTGTTTTTTTTTTTAATTTCTAATTTTTATGCAAGACATGAAATATTGTTGGAATCAAATGTATGATTGTCACCAAATGTATATATCTTTTGTGGAATATTATTGGTGATTATGGTATGCATAGTTAGTTTTCCTTGCTCTGTTTGAATTTCTCTCTAATTTTCTTTGCTCTTCCTCATCTGCTATGTTGTATGTGAAAATCTGAAACGATAGCATTTGTTAATCTACCTTATTATTGGTGATTATGGTAAGTCTATGCATAGTTAGTTTTCCTTATTCTGTTCAAATTTCTCTCAAATTTTCTTTACTCTTCCTTATCTGCTGTGTTGTTTGTGATAATCTGAAATGATAACATTTGTTAATCTGTGTTTTCAGTTGTGATTTCCATATTTTACTTCCAAGTTCTGAGTCATTCCTTCTCCCATGGTTTCTCAACTTTTGAATATGTAGTGTAATGCCCTATTGCTAGACATTCTGGCAACATAGGTGGTTATGTTGCCAGACAGTGTATATGGACCACACATTCTCGCAAAAGTTTACCTTATCAATGATTTAGATTTATAGTTTGGCATATGTGATCAAACTATGATTCTGAACCATTGATAAGATGAGTGTTTGCTTAATGTGTTTCTTACGGGCCAGGGTATACATGTGTTCTTTAAAAAAAAAAAAAATTATATATATATATATATATTTACTGAGAGGAGCCTCAATTGCAATGTTCTAAACTATCTCTCAACTTATTTTTTTATGTTCTGTGCTTTCTATGTTTGCACTTAGATCAATGGGTTCAAACCCTTGAATAAAATTTTATTTGACGGCCTTTAAAGTTTTTGACTTTTTCGTGCTCTTTAATACATATTTTCTTTTGTTTATCTAGATTATAGTTTTTCTTGCACTCTTAATCCTTGCAGTTCACAGAGTCCTTATTGATCCTGCAATTGTTGTTCTTAAATTATCTGTGTTGAGTAGAGGCTATGTTATGTGGGTTTTAGGGTTTGGGGAAAATTTTGAGCTGCTTTGGTATTTTAATGTTTAGACAATTTTGAGATTCTTTAATGAGATTTTGGTGGCTAAGATTCTTTAACTAAATTTTTTGTGTCTCTTTGTTGCTTTCTGCAATTTTCACTTTTGAGAAAACCTAATTGCAGGTTCTTCTCTCTCTTTGTTATCAGTGGTAATGTTTTTCCTGCACTCTTAATCCTTGCAGTTCATAGAGTCCTTATTGATCCTGCAATTGTTGTTCTTAATTATCTTTGTTGAGTAGAGGATATGTTCTGTGGGTTTTAGGGTTTGGGGAAAATTTTGAGCTGCATTACTATTTTGATGTTTTGGGAACATGTTGAAATTCTTTAATGGGATTTTTGTGGCTAACACTCTTTAGGTAAATTCCTAGCTATTTA
>JAOTRO020000016.1:2856942-2869518 GCA_028566515.2 Pyracantha coccinea | reverse complement strand
ACTTCTCACTTTTCTCCTTAGTCTATGGGTTTTTCTCCCACCTTGGGTTTTACCATAACAAGGTTTTGTGAGTTTTATTTTTTATGCATTCTTCCATTGATTTGAGACTCGCATTCGCTCATTGTGTCAACGACTTCATCAACTGTACTTACTTCATCGCTAAAGACCTGATGCGCCATTCACTTGAGTATTTACACACTTAAGGGGGAGTGTTGCAGTCCTATTAGATTAGGAATGTGATCATGTAAATCCTATCATATCTGGGACATCCTTGTGAGATTCTACCATGTATCTTAGACTAGATATTATCCTATTAGAGTTGTAATCCTATAAATAAAGGCACAATGAGATGATCTAACACACACCTCACAATTACACATATCTCTCTTTCTCTCTACTGTGTCGCACCCCCTCTCTATGGCCTTCATAATTGTTCAGTAAATTATGCCTGCAACAATTATTAATTTTTATAAAAATATAACTCTTTTGAAAATACAGTCCACCAATGGTCAAGAACTTTATTTTATAGCTAGTTGTTTGTAAGCACAGTAAAAACATTATTATTATTATTATTATTATTTTAAGAACGGCAATTCCAAATCGCCCCTAAACGGTAGTGGTAAGAGAAACTCTAGTTGATCCAATACTAGGCAATTTAGGTTCTGTGTTCAATTCCCTCCGCTATAAATTGTATAGAAAAGATTTTTTCAAAGAAAAACAAAAATCAACCAACCTTTTCTTTGATAGGGTCAGTGACGTTGCATTCTAGGGAACCGGATCCCCAACGGACCCAAGGGAATGGAGCTCAAAGATCATTGTAGCCGTTGGATCAAATTTCAATGATCCGGATCATTTGCTCCTTGGGCTTAGATTTTTTGGATCCCGAGGGGATCCGGTTCCGCATTCTAGTGATGCTTTGCCAGATACATGGCAGATTTTGTTTCTAATTTGACCGTTTATGGCAAATTATAGCTCGAAAACCAAAACATTCCAAGACAAGTTTGTCCGAATGCTAAAATTTGGAGCCAAATAGAATTTCTTCAAATATCAAGATCAGCATGTATATTACAATTTAAGGTGCAGAAACCTGCTTTATGCTAAGGTGAGACTGTAACTATATATTCAAAGCGTAAACAATGTTCCAATGTTGAAATTTCCCACTTCCCAGTGAGGATTCTAAACCACAGGCAACCAAATCTAGTGAGGTTCAAGATAAACGCAACTTAAACAACCCGGTTACAAGATACAACAACGCCTTAAAAGTCACTCTGTGTAGCAAATGATCGGAAAATATGGCCTTACGATTGGTGAAGCTGTTTTGTCCAGTCAAAAGCTGCCCAATCTTGATCGAAGCTCTTAACCGCTTGCTTTTGTGCCCCCACCGTGTCGTGTCTTCGGTGACGATACATGTCTTCCTCAGGCAATTGTAGCATGCCTCTAATGACATTCAGCCCAAGACTGCTGTTGAACTGCTGTTCGTCATCAATAACGTGGACAAACCCTTTATTCAATCCAAACTCCACATGGAAGTACGGAAAGTCCTTTGGAATCGACCCACGCAAGCCCTTCACGCTTGTATCGATTAGTCTCTTCGCATTGTGCTGGCTCCACTCATCTTCAGCTTCATCAATTGCCTGTGAGAAATTTTATGCATTTTTAGTTTAAAAGAGCAGAAAAATTAAAATCAGAGACTAAATTCAACATCATAGATTAAAATGTATATAAACATTCAGTTCAGAATATTATAAACACGAAACAACTGAGAACCTAATAAAATCTATATGTATACACGTGTTTGAATAAAACTACACGCTGGGCATGCACTTGTATGTGTATTTATCTAGATCTACCACCACAGATATGCCTACATGAAATAACGTCACAGGTTCCCGGAAAAGGGAATAAATCACGAGGATTTTTCCATAAACGAGTGAAATTTTCAAAACATGCAGCAGAAAATCAACGCATTTAAAATGAAAATAAGAACAATCATTACCTTTTTGAAATATAGAGGAGCCTCTTTGGCAATTTCATGGGGCATAGGAATACACTCAACTATACAGTGGCGGCGTTGTTGAGCCAACCCCATCACAGTTTCAAGAAAAACTACTTCCTTCTCTTGCTTTGCAAACATCATAATAAGGCATTTCTTGAAATTTCGAATTTCTTGCCACACGTCGTCATCAACAGTTCTTGTGGAAGCCACATGCTGTTAAGAGTTATATGGATCAGAATCAAATACATATTAACAAAACTATTTAAAGTAATCGTAAAAGAGCAAACTAAATTTACATTCCCTAGTATTAGAATCGACTTAGATTGTTGCACATTAACCTGAAAAGGGTTCCAATAATCACTTTTTTCATTTGGGTTGAAGACGGTAGATTTTTCAACACCCTCACATTTGGAAAATGATAATTCCTTGTTAAAGAATGAACTTTCCCTTCTAAAGCTTTAAAGTAAAGAAGGAATGACTCGTGCTCATTATCAAATGACTACTGAAACAAACAACATAAGAGAAGCAACTAAATTAAGCTCACCTGCATTGGTAAAATACAACAGTGACCAGGCACAACAGGCTGCTGCTGTGGCAACATTAAATATGTGAAGTTTGCTATGGCCACAACAAGATGCGCCGGCCTCCTCGGATTTTCAAAACAAAAGAGACATCTCTCCTGCTGCGTTACAAATCGAGTTGCAAAACTGTTGTTCTGGGTGACTTTCTGATCACTACCCTGCTTTTTCTTGGACTTCTTTCTTGGAGCATCATCATAGTCATATTCATCATCTGCCTGACCAGATATACTGTATTTTTTGTTCTGGGTAATCCTTTGAGCTAGATGCATATCAGCATCATCCTCCTTTTTCTTCTGACGAAGATTCATTTCCTGCATAACATGTCTAAATAAAAGGCAACCTAATTAGACCAAATTCTGACCGACAATTATGTATGGGGAAAAACAAATCACCGTGTACAGGAAGTCAATCAACAAATGAACACTCCTCAACTGGAATTGCAAAACAAAACCTATAAGAATTGGCCCATGTATGTTCCAAATGCTACTTTGCACTACAGTTCTGTAATACAGTTTCAACATCCTTACAAACTTTGATCTTGTACTCGTTTAAAAAAATGGTGAAAGCACAATGGATAAGACAAGAACTGAATGTTCAATTTCAACAACTGCCAAAAAAACCCGGAAGGGTTGGCCCATGTTTGCCATTAGAAATACTACTTTGCTCCACAGTTCCTTTTTATAACTTAAAGAATTAGTCCACAATTGTATCTTATTTACAACACAAAACATTAGACAATACACAAATAATAGGAAAAAGAATAAGATAATAAGAAAATACAACATTACCTGCTTGTGCTCTGTTCATTTCCTGGTCTCACAGAATTATCTCCACTAGCCTGCTTTGCCTTTCTGTTTTCTACTTCTTGCTATTAACACAAAGAAAAATCAATTAATAGTAGAAACAAAAGATCATTATATTATTGTTATATTAACAAAAAAGAAAAATCAATTAATAACAAGTTGTCAGCATCCTAAGGAATTACAAAACAAGTGGGTAACATTGTTATAAATTAATAATCATAAGAAATATTTTAATAACCCAATACAGCGAAACATAGGCATCTCTTTAGGAATAAATAAATGCATGCAAAAATGGCAGGACACAAGCCAAGCAAAGACGTAAAGATTTTGTGTGGTTGACAAAAGAAACCAGCAAACAAAGGACAGCAAATTCCCTAACCAAGATAAGAACCAAAATTGCCCCAACTCTAAAATAGTAATTTCCACTGCATCAGAAGTTAGAAATCAACTTCTATCCTAGGTTGCCCAATAAACTGGGTGGTTAATTTCAAATGTTGTCAACAAGACTACGGACAATCCAATCTACCAGCGTATAGGACATAAAGCTGCATATCCTTGAGAGAGAGAGAGAGAGAGAGAGAGAGAGAGAGAGAGAGAGAGAAAGCAAGAGGATACCGCGTGCTTCTTACCAGAAGTTCCTCAGCTTCTTCTAGCTTTCCTTTCATACGAAGTTGAAAAGCTTTAGCTGCCAACTGGTTCGCACTTAGTTCATGAAATGCAGCACTCGCTTCACTTGGTTTCCAAGTGGCTTCACTTGGTTTGCTAGTGGCTGCTATGTTTTCATGAGCATGACTACTAAAATCATCAGTCCTTTTATGAAGAACTTCAGACATGAAGCTTCCATCGTTTGAAAACTTATTTAAGCTAGCCACTGCATCCGCTAAAAGACTAGAATCCTGAGTAGAAACGTCTCGCCTTATCCAGGAAAATTTATCTTGAACTTTAGGCTCCCTCATTTTAGGGAGTCCACAAGATACATCCTTCAGGTAGCGCCGACCAGTGTCCTAGAAATCAAATTCACGTAGCATGTAAGACACAAATATTAATTTTTAACTCTAAGTTAAAAACAATGCCAATAACAGTTGAATTTCATAGTTAAGCATTTTCAAAAAAAATGAGAGCTCTCCCATATACCTTTTTATTATCCTTATCACTTTGATTGCTGGAATCTGGTTGGCGTTCCTCACTCAGCCCTTTCTGTCTACTTCTTATGGCCTGTAGATGAGCACGAGATTGGGCAGCTTTATTTGATGCCACGGAGATGGTCAGTTGACCAAGAGAACCCCAACGCTCTCCAACAACCTGTATAAAAAACCAAGGATTGGAGCGCAAAGAAATATACCGGAAACCAAAAACAAAACAAGGTAGTTTGTGAACTAGGGATCCTTGCTAAGACATAGAAAGATGGGATTGGGAAATGGGGTTCAGGTAAATTAGCAGAAGTGAGTTCAATACCAATTTATTCCCCCGTTCTTGGCCTCTCACCAACATATTCCTATCGCAGGAAAATATTCTCAGAATTTAATTCATCAACTCCTCATTCCGATCTGATTAACAAGGGGATTCAAACCTAAAGGATATAGGAAAGTAAACTTATTCTAGGAATCTAATCCAAACCAGAACAGGAAAATTACTATCAATTAAGAGAACCTCTTTGCCAACCAAAGAGGGTAAAATTACTATTATACCCCCTTTAAGCTTGGTAAGTTTATGGGTTATTGAGTAATATCACTAGCATGCACTCTCCTATAGTTTCTAAGTAACTCTCACACACCAAATGCATCCCAGGTGCCCTTCCGCCTAGTCCATATAAAATAAGGAAATCAACAGACTAAAACCCTAGATATTAAAATACTAAAACCCTAGAGATTATATGACTAAAACACCCTACAGAATTAGGGCACGCCCCACTTTGGTTCCGTGTCAGTATACCTCCTGGAGCCTTCGTCCTTCTCGAGTCGCCTGCTCTTTTGCACGCTTCAGAGCTTTTAGTTTCCAACTTGCACCTCCATCCCCAACAACTGAGGAAGACAAAAGTTGGTTTCCAGCAGCTTTAGGTTCATCTGTATCTTCTGGATAACCAGATCCGTCATCCTTTAAATATGGATTTAATTCCCTGGGATTGACCTTTATCTAAAACACAGGGAAGATAAAGAGTAGTAAGCAAACAAAATACTCTATAAAAAGAAGTGAAAAACAATTTGTTATTTTCAGGAGGAGGTTAAACTCTTTGCGCTTAACTACAGTAAGTTCCCTCGCGTCCATTTTAGTTTTTGAACTCTAAAATGTGGCAATTAACCTCCCAAACAAAAAATCGTCTGTTTAGTTTGGGGACAATAGTAATTGCTCATCTACACCCATAAGCCAATGGGTTAAACCTATAATTTTTCATGTGCCATCTCTGACGACACCAAACAAAACAAACATGAACTTATTTGCCACATAATATAAACTTTATGTACTAGTTTGTAACTCCAACTTAGTAGAACTAGAAAGGTAAATTCTCACTTTACAAGATGGAAATATACCTCTTCAGTCAGAGTTTCCTTTGGCTGCTCCTCCACATTCACTGTAGGGGTTCTATCTGTTTTTCCTTCAGGTCTAAGCATCCACTCTAAGCCAAATTCCTTCCTTGCAATCTCCCCATCTTTCAAACGATTAGGTCCTCTATCTCCATCTATATCAACGAAAGGAATGTGAATATGTTAAGATCATATGATTTGATAAAAATATCTTTTATAAGAATAGCATAGAATACCTACCAGTAAATTCTTCATCCCCCATGCCTCCTAGACTCCTTCGCTTACTCTTTTTCTTTCTGTCTTTTTTACTTCTGTTTTTGCACCTTTCTTTTCTATCAGAACAACTATCAATGTCTTTACCATCAGAAGCAGAAGAATAATGATCTTCTGATACATATTCTTTCCTTCCCCTCCTTGATCTTCTTTTTGACCTATAACTGGCCTCATCTTCTGAATCATCCTCATTACTTCTCTTACCTTTTTTCCTACTCTGACTCCTCCTTCTATCTCGGTCGGAACTTCCCTCATTTTCAACACCTGACGAATATGATGATGATGATGAATACTCGTCTGACGAATACCACTTTTTTTTAGACCCCGTCTTTATTCTATCAAGCTCTTCCCCATCCGAACTACTAGATTGAGAGCACTTCTTTTCCTTCCTGCGCTTATTCTCCTTATTACCCGACCTCTTCTTCTGTTTTTGTTTTTCTTTCCCAGGAGCACTCAGATTCTCATCCTGTTAACAATAACAGAAAACATTAAACTACTCTCGAAAACAACAGATTAAACAACAGAACAAACAAAGGATGCAATTTACCTTATCAATCTGGTCTCGGGGTATGATCTTCACTCCAGCAAGCATTGTTTGTACTAACTGCCAACAATATGGCCAAGGTACATACAATCAAACAATTTGCGTACTGCAGACAACCACAAAGAGAATAGCACGATCTGTTACCCACCAAAGACGAAAATAAATAATGTCACCCTATAAATAATTTTTGGGGGATAAACTTGAAAATTTTGATTTAGCCTTTCATCCTTCATTTCTTTTTGTAATTAACACTTAATTTACTCTGAATTTGGATAATCAGCTTCTTTTCCCTCCAAATTAATCTCCAGTTTAAGATAAATAAATAGTGTACATGGAATCAAATCTGAAATATTTTTCTGCAATGAATCTAGAATATTTGCAGGTTCATACGTAATAATTCTTGATGGTTCACTAGGCAAAAGAAAAATGATTATTGGTTCACATGGTGGGGTTTTAATCAGAAAATAATACGCTCTGATTACTCAGTAAGCAAAGCTCTAATGATATTCAACCCTTCTTAAGAAAAACAAATCTTGAAAAACAGAAGTCCTAAAACATCACAGCACACCACTAAACTTCGTGATGTAGGAACCTTGGTGCAATATAAAGGTGCTAATCATGGTTCGAGTTAAACTGGAAAGATTTAATCAAGGAATTGCAAAGAAGTTACAAGCTCGTAGTACTGGACCCTTCAAAAATTCGCAGCGTGTTGGTTCCAACACGTGTTAGAATGCCCTCCATAAATGGGGTTCAGTTCAACTTTTAAATTGAAGATCTGATTCCATATAGAGGTTCTATAACTTCTCCTACTCGGGAGGACTTTGTTGAAACTGGTACTACTTCAGCTAATGACTCAGATTCCTTTTCCGTCTCTGAATTTCCTGATGTGATCCCATTTCCGCCCCCTTCCAAGTCTCTCCAAAAGGATCTTGTAGCAGAGACAATGTTGTTTTAACAAGGCACGGTTCATACCAAAAGTTTCTTGTGAGGTGGAAATATAGACCAGATTCTTACATCACTTGGATTTCAAAGGAGGACTTGCAGCGGATTGATCCTGACATTTTGGAGCAATACTTTATCTCGCCGGAGTTGAGCTCTTCTCAGCCAGGGGGAATTGATGAGGACATCATTGACAACCCCTTTAGCGTTTAGCTTTCTGTTTCCCATTTGGCTGTTTTCAAGTAGGATTAAGTTTAGTTTCTTGTTTTATTTGATTTAGGAATGTTTTCCAAATCCCATTAGGAATAGGCTGTCTATTCCAATTATTAGTTCAGCTGGGAATACTTTTACTAGAATTGGGAATTCTTTACTGACTGTTTTAGTATTGGTTCCCCTATCAAGATCCATTGTAATTCTTTAAGGAACTATTAGTTTATGAATAAGAATCAGAGTGTTCTCTTCCTGCGAAAAAATAAAATGAAATAAAAAATAGTGAACTTCCCATTTTCCCCCTAAACTTTCACCTAACTTTCGATTTACCCCTAAACTTTTAAATTGGAAAATCAAGGACTTAAAACTTTTATTTTTTGGCCAATTTCCCCTACTGTTAGTTTTCCACAGATTTCTTCCAAAAAATTAACGTTAACTCTTCTCACGTGCACACCATGTGACTCTCCTTTGAGAACAAAAATGTCACTTTGCTAGACTTTTGGACACAAAAGCTATAGAATCACAGAGATTTGCCCAGGTCAACATTTTAGAAATCTAGGATTTTCAATTATTTTAAAGAACGAAGCGACCAAACTACCCTCCCCTCACATGTTGTGCATATGTTTTCATCTAACAGAAACTTGGATGGAATGAATGAAGAAGTAACATCAGGTAAATCGGCCAAAAGAATTAGCTTAAGTCGTTGATTTTCCAATTTAAAAGTTTAGAGGTAAATCGAAAGTTGGATGAAAGCTGAGGGAAAATCGACAGTTTACTCATAAAAAATAACGAGAATTAAAATTTCAAACCCTAGATGACCTTGCTCTGGTACCAATTTGATGTAGGATAGAGTCGGGCAGCGTAATTTAGAATGGTTTAGGGGAAGAAGCGAAAACACAGAAAATATAAACTAAAAAAATAATATAAGATAACTGGAATCGCACATATTCTTGCCCTTTCACCAATATAATTCCATCAGAAAATCAGAAAAGTAAAATTACCAGCAGCAGCTTGATCCGTGGTTTGTACGACGCTGTTCCTCCGCCTTAACGGCGCGGAGGCTGCTTTCGTAATTCGCAGCAGAAATCACCGACGAAAGAGTTCGAGGTCGTTCTGAAGAAGCATAAAGAGAAAAGCAGGATAAAATAAAAAGGGAGCAATCTATCAGTCCAAGTGAACGTGGATTTGGGTTTGGATTTTAACTAGGATGACAGATGCACAGCGCGCTCCAGAGAGAGCCAAAATTTAGGATCTCTCCACTTTTTCCTTTTCCTTCCCCGCTTCTTATTTAAACGATCATACTTAAAACACGTCAATATTTTATATTAATATTTTAACAAAAAAAAATATAAAACACGAGTCTCCTCTATTTATTTACCACCCCCTCCAAATTAAAATCCTTTTATTTTTGTCAATCAAAGTCCCATTTTACCCCCTCCGAATTGGGGGATATATATTGCACTATAAATTTGAAGATTTGATTTTCTCACATTTTTTAAAGGAAAAAGAAAATGTGTTACAATGTTGTATTCCATTAGAGTTGAAGGGAAATTTTATAGGACAGCAATAAAGCCATCAATATTTTAAGGCACGAAAAATTGAGCGGCCAAGCATCAACACGTACACGATAAGTGTAACGGGGATGAGGATACTTCGTTGGAAGAAAGGACATGATTAACATGAGGATATTTAAGGTAAAGTAGGAGTAGCTGAAATTGAAGATAAAATCAGAGAAAACGGCTAATGTGGTTTGGACATGTGAAACGAAAACCTACATACGTTCTGGTTAGAATATGCGATTACGAGACAGAGGCTCAAAGACAAAGGGGTAGCAAAAAACCTAGGAAGACTTGGAAAGAGACTCTAAGATAAGATTTGGAATACTTAGATCTAACAAAAGACTCTGCACAAAACCGAGCACAGTGGCGTTCTAGGATTCAAATAGCTGACCTCACTTAATGAGATAATGCTTTGATGTTAATGTTGGTTTGTTGTAAAAATTGCGTTACAACGGATTTGAACCTAGTACTTTTGCAGGGTGCACAATGTGATGCAGCTCTTGAATCACTTCCTAATTTCCTTAGAGAGGAATTGTTAGGTATGCAGGCAAATCCCATGAAGCACAAGAAAGAATTGTAGTATTATTCAATTCAACACTCTAAATTTTCTAGATTTTGGTGAGTGCAGTTGAAATGGGTTTGAAACTTTGAAGCATAACAAAGAAAACTGGCCTAAAAACCCAAACCAAACCGGATGAACCTATTTGTGGTTCAGCCATGTTTCCGAAACTTAGAACAGTTATGAACCAAAACGATCTTGATAGAAGTTGCAAAAGTGTGTATTCCTCTTAAGATCTCAATACTAGGAAAAGGAAATCTACAATACATACAAACTAGATATGAAAAAACAAACTTAAAGGATGGTCATGGAAACCTGTATTGGCATAAGCATATGCTGAAATTCAGAACCGACAAGTGATACACTACTTGTATGTTCCTCTCTTTCGACGTAGACCTAGTCGTCGGAACATCCTTGGAGGTAGCTGGAAGATCTTTGAAAGGTTATTCCTCGCTGTTCTCATCACCACTAACATAAGGTTCAGTTTGGTTTGAACTCACTTCCTCTTCTTCTGGCAGTTTTCCAGCAACCTCTTGTTTTGAAAGCTTATCTCAACTCTCTCTTAGTTTAGCTTTCTTTGAATTCAATACGCCGAGGAACTAGAAGACATTAAAGAAATGTCAATCAATACGTTCAGGAAAAGAACTGCAAAATGATATTTTTCAATTAAATGATCAAGTCAATCAAATTCCAAATACTCAAAGCATCAAAAAGTGATCGGAAGATCAAACTATGATTCTGAAACGCATTTGGAATGGTCATGCTAATTAGTTCAAAACTAAGGAACATCTGAGAAACTGCAACATCGAATAGAAGACTCTCAACCACTGCAGGGAAATTTTCATATGAAAATCCAACTCTCACAAGGGTATATCATCTGCTGAACACTGTATTATATGGCGCACCTTTGCATAAATAGCGGATTCAAATTCTATCTTCTCATTGGTAATCTTCTCACTCTGTGCTAGACACTTCTCAGCTTCCACTTTCAACCTCTCAAATGATTGAGTTTTTCTCACAACTTCCTCCTATACATACATATACTAGCATGAATTAGACCAGGAAACACCTTATACTTACGCTCATATGCATTTGTATGTACAAACAGAAGAAAATTCAATTAGCGGCTTCTCAAGAGTTAGCAAAACAAGGAAGCGGTATGTTAGATTTCCATTATCAATCAGCATCAACAAGTTAGAAGCCTAAAAGACTCCGTGGAATGCAACACCGTCTTATCCCATAAACCTAATGTTATCACGATCATGCATCAGTAACATCAAACGAACACAAAATCATGATCTTTTATAAAAAACAAGGTTCATGACTAAAGTCTAAAGTAGAGCAGGTGCGATCACCTACTTCAGAAACACAAAATACTTCAAGAATCTAAATCACAACTAAACTTCTAACAAATTCCAACAATTCCAATAGGGGGTCAAAATTAGGTGGATTTTAACCTAGTGTTATATTCTTATATATCTGGCAGCAATCACAAAATATATAGCCATAGTGAACATCGCACATCCCTTTTTCCCCTCTGCACACCCTGTTTGTTTCGGTCCCTTAACTCTCGTGATTTATTCAATTCAAATGAGAGAAATAAACGGGAGTGCATGGGAAGAAAAGCGTGTGCGGAAATCACTTCCTAAGCATATAACACACTGCAACAACAACAAAGCCTTATCTTAGAGTCGGCTATGTATCAAATATAAGATAAAATAAGAAAAAAGCACGAAATTTACACTTAGCCCAACATTTGCATCCATGAGAAAATCCAACACTGCGTACGTCGTTTGCTTACTGTTTGGCGACGGCTGACACTTCCACCGCCATTAGAGCTTGGTCCCTTCCTTCTCAAATGTCCACGAAAGCTGCACAAACAATCAAACACAATCTAATCTCAACTTTAATTACAACTAACATAATTTCCCCAGGAAATTAAATGAACGAAAAGCTCTAATATTTAATCACTCTTTTGCAGCCGTAGACAGAGTCCGGGTGTTGAAACCCTAAGTATACTCGGCCAGCGCCACGAACTCGGAGAACAGTTAGTCCCACTGAGCGGCGCCGTCGCTGACCTGGTCGTCGGAGGCGGAGCAGATCCATGCATTGAGGCCATCGGTAATGGAGAGGTCGAAGCGGGAGGCGAACCACGTGCCTTTGACGAAGATGGGTTGCTGGGATTCTTGGAGCTCGAGCTGTGTTTGGGGGTCGGAGCCTCCTTTGTCGCGGCCGGGGGGGATTGGGTCTACGGCCTCTCCCGCCTTCTTTTGATCACTCTGTATTTACTATTTAACCGATCAAAGTCGGCTGCTTTTTCTTAAAAAAAATTAAAAAAAATAAAAAAAAACTAACAAAAAATCTAAAAAAATTTCCTTTCAATGAAAGGGTGAAAAGTGACAGGTAAAGGTAAAAATATGATTTTTTGTTAAAAATGAACTATACCAGGAGTTTTTTGTTAAAATTCCCTTTTAAAAAGGTTTTTAGCTAAAATGATATCTCATACTTGCATAATTCTTTATTTTGATTTTTAAAATTTGAATTCAATACAAGTGATCCCTAAAATTGGTCATTATTAATCATTTTAGTC
>JAOTRO020000016.1:2836629-2847754 GCA_028566515.2 Pyracantha coccinea | reverse complement strand
AAAACTTCTCTTTTAATGAAAAGCCATTTTTAAAGGTATAGTAAATAGTACCAGTTAAAGGTTAAAATGTGGTTTTTTGTTAAAAGTGAACAGTACCGGGAGTGTTTTATTAAAACTCCCAAAATAATGGTTGGGCACTTTTGTGAGTTAAAAATATTCACACTATTTACAGAGTTTGTAAGCAGCAAATCATGACCAAATTTTATTTTATTTTATTTTTTAAATAATGAGAGGTGCAAACATGTTTGCAGATAAACCTATAATGATATTGATACAATTGTGATGCTTTTTCTGTATTGCAAGTGTAATGGGGATAGAAGTTACAGATATCTGCATGGACAAGGAATCAGAATGTGTCACAAATTACTCAGAAGGTCTTTCTCATGATTCAAATCATGAGAGAATCCCCAGTGATCATGTGATTTCAGAGTCATATGAGCATATTAATGGGGATACTGAACAACAAAATTTGGAAGAAAGTCTTGAAGTAAAGGAGTATGAAGTGAAAGAATGTACTACAGAAAACTCTGTTGACGTTTCTCAACTGAGTCTTATTGAAAAATTTAGTGAGGATCAGAAAGTAGTAAGGTCAAACTCTGATAATGACCAGCCTTTGGATAAGGTTCAACTGGATTCCGGGAAAACAAAGGTTAGTAGTAAGTCACTAGCATCCGCAAAACATGCATCAAAACCTGCTGCGGGAAATGCTAGAACAAAACACACTGTTCCACAGCCATTTACCTTAGCGACTGAAAAGCGTGCTTCATGTGGAACTCGTCCAGTCAGTGCTGTACTAGATTGTGGTAATGGTGCCAATAAATTACCCAACACAAGTGATCTGCGTCATCTTAATACCACAAAGCATAACCAGGTAGCTCCTGTCAACTAAGCCTACATGCATCTAATATAGTTTGTTTTAAATTCCCTCTGTATCCATTGTTTCTTTTTTATTCTTTTGAAATATGACAAAAACATTTGTCATGATTTTCCTTGACTTCCTTTCATGCTTTATCTCTGTTGGAGTCGTAGAAGTTTGTGATGACATTTATATCTATGCAGCCAATATCACCTTTGGTACCAAGGATGCCAATGCAACCAGATAAGAAGAAGCATTCTGATGAGGAAGATTCCTGTTCTGTTGCTTCCACGTATCCTACTACATTTTGAAGTCCTAGCTTGATTCATGTCTTTTTATCTTCTTCCTACTACTGACTTCTTATCGGGATTTGAATTCTATTCCTTGAACATGCATAGCACAGTAGCATCTGCGCGAACTATTAGGTCCAGAGCAATTGTTGCATCAGCTCCAACTTTTAGATGCACTGAGCGTGCGGAGAAAAGGAAGGAGGTAGTGCCTTCGCAGTTTTTTATTATGTGTAGTTAATTTAATTAGTCCGATGAGTAGATCCCTAAGCATTAACTATGTACCCTTATTATTGTTGCCATATCTAGTTTTATTCAAGGTTAGAGGAGAAGCACCAAGCATTGGAGGTGCAAAAAACTGAAAGTGATGCAAGGACCAAGGTTTTACTCTCTCTCTCTCTCTCTCTCTCTCTCACACACACACACACACGCACAGAGGCACACACACCATTGAACAGATGTTGTTTGTTGTTCCATTGTGTCTTGCCTTCTTTTAATAAGTTCATGTTTTTGAGTTCAACTTGGTCATTCTTACCTGATTTTGCTTTACCTTTGGCTGCTTCATAATCTTGGAATTCAAGGAAGAGAAGGAGGCAGCTATCAAGCAACTGAGAAAGAGTTTAACATTTAAGGCAAACCCGATGCCAAGCTTCTATCACGAGGGACCTCCACCTAAAACTGAACTTAAAAAGGTTATACAGAGACTTTATCTGGTTCTACCCTGTACGAGATTCTGATACGCTATTTGAAACCACAGATTCTGATGGTTAGCATAGAATAGTATTACATTGTAGGGGAAGTGTGACAAATAGATTAATATTTTTGTGTGTGTAAATGACAGCACAAGTTTGTTAATTTTTTCCCTTGTCTCTATGCCAGCCGCCACCAACTCGGGCAAAGTCACCAAAGCTTGGCCGGAGGATGAGTTGCAGTGAAACAGTCAAAGTATCTCGAGGAGACAGAATGAAAGGAAATCGTCACAGTATGGGTAGTTACAAAGAAGACACCACTTATGCTGGTTCCCTGAAAAGTGAGGGTCAGATCAGCATCCAAAATGGTAATGCTGTTTGCGAGTTCATTGATGAGACTAAGAAAGTGGACGAGATAAACAAGTTTGTTCCGGCAAACCTAAATGGACAGCACATGGACATGTATGTTCAATCTTGATTTTTCTGGTGGGTGTCCTAATTTATAAGAGGAAACGAGTCTTCACTTTCTGTCTCAATCTTGTGACTTGCTCTGAAGTATGTGCATGTTTTGTTTCTGTAACTCGCAGTGACTTGTTGCATTGTTTGTGTGTAATTTATGAACTGTACACATCTTCTGTAATTTATATCCACTCGTGTATATGAGGAGTTATTTATTCACCAAGAAGACTGCTTGTACTCTTGTCTGAATAATCTAATTAATGTTGGAGATCAACCTGCTTTTGTATGCAACTTGTTTTGAAAACAATAATAGTGCGGCGCCATAGACTTTTTTCTTTAAATATGTAGTCTGTGCTTTTTGTTTTGTTCCCACTAGATAGAAAATCAAACAGAAATTCTATTGGCGGGGTCAATATACTAATGCGCTTAGGATTCTACCTGACGGTACTTTGTAAGTTTGTACATTAATGATGTCAGAATTCATGTTTTCAGATTTCAGTGACGATTGCATACTTATATGTCCAGTTTACATGATGATGTCGTGGAAGCGATGTTTACTTACTGTAACCATAATAGAGACTAGAGAATAAAAGTTTAGGCAAGAGCCCCGTAGATTTGTGCTTTCTTAGGGTGGAATTGTGCTTTGTTGGAATGGAAGTCCTTGGTTCTTTAGAAAAATGAAAAAGTTACTGGTAGAGAGTAAAGTGCTCGACGTTGTTGTAGTGTATTCATTATTGAACAGAAAATATATGACTTTCTGAGCACAGTATGCCTCTTTTATGGAAGCAAAATTCCCAGTCAAAAGTTTAGGGGCTTTAGATTTTGCTCCACTCCAAGTTCTTGAGTTGTCAATTCTTGCTTTCCCTTAAATTTTCATTGATACAAACACAGTTTCAAAAAGAAAAAGTGAGAGTGGAGAGAAAATATGAGAAGTTTGTGGTGTTTTGTAGGCATTTGAATTTGAAGTTCAATGTTCACATTTTGAGTTCTCTATGCTACCTACGAGTGTTTTAGCCACAACTGTTAGTTCTTCTATTTTCAATTTCATCCGTTCATTTTTCATATCACTTGTACCATTTGAAGAAACATCACAGATTATCAGAAAAATGTATAAACTTTTGGGAAATAACGTGTCAAGACTAAGGCTTTTACCAAAGTGGGCTCCTTTTCCATGTGTTGCTGGATTGTGTATACTGTTTTCTGTTTCCCTTCTCCATTGGATGCAGTCCAGTCCTCCGAATGTCCTTCCCCAATAAATGGAGAGTTCAATATCTGGGGCGGGTTTCCGCTGAGAACAGAATAGTGTTTGCGTCGGCTTCTCTCCCCACAAGGTAAAAGCGAAATGTTATACACTCGGTTGCATGTAAGTTTCAGCCCTGAAGAGGGGTTTGGGGTCTGGTATTCATAGTCATTCAGAACATTTGTTCAACTTAATAGTCCAATCCTCATTATCTCAGTTCAGTAAACAAGGGATATCATCTCCTCACAATTTGGCCACAAATCATATTTTGTGGCCATGCAGGATGTTACTTGGCATGTAATTGAACACCAAGAGACTCGTTTGGAACGACTTCTTTAAAAGTACTTATGCTCAAAAGCACTTTCAATAAAAAGAATTTTTAGTAAAAATGCAAGAGCGTGCTTTTTCCAAAAAGCACTTCAAATACTTTTTTGAACTCAAAAGCACTTCTAACTTTGTTATGTTATGCATGGGCAGAGGTGTTTTTAGCGATCTGAAAGCGCTTTTAGTTATTTAAAAAGTACTTCCAAACATGCCGAAGCCTTTACGATTCACGTTCTCATTGGATATTCAAGACCATAGATGAAGTCCGGCCATGAATAATCATTTGCAAATCATTCGTATCAAGTAAACTTTAGTGTTTTTGCACTTGTAATAAGATCGAACTAGGACATAGGACATTCAAGTTTACAGGGTCGTGTTTTGGAGGACAATATTAGGGTTTTTTCCCTCCTTGGAATAAGTAGGCTTGACATTCATTTCCAATGGAAACATAACCATGATCCATGAAGCTATATAGTTTTGTATGCTTAGTCACATTCTGCATAGTAGGCTGTGGGGGATCGAATAAAGTCATAGGACCAAAATGTTGGTTTATTAACCCACTTCATGTGTCACATGTGATGGCAGATATGTGTCATATAAATACTATCTAAAACAATTTAATACCCACCAATATCTTAATTCATCAAACTTCAAGCAACAACTCCCCAACCATCTTTTTCTCTTTTTCCCCTCTCGGTTTATCTGCTTAAGCTTTAACAAGTATTACTTACTTTCCACTTAAGTTATAACCTGCCACTAGCACTACAGTTTACTTTTTTTTAAATGGAAAGTCTTAAGTTCGACCTCCATATATGGCAAGTTCAATACAAAATTATTGTTGACTCATTGTGTGTCTAGGCCCCTAGCTCTAATATCGTTAATACTGCATGATATTGCATAAGCAATCCATATCACATGTAAACTCATAATCTTTTTCAACAAAGTAAAGACGGAATGTTAGAATTAAATAATCTTATGTTCCATAGGTTACAAGAAAGAGCAAAGAGCAGGTAGCAGAGACTTCTTAGTCTTTAATTCGATGCTAAAAGAAGCTTTTGCTTTGACTTGAATTGTGCACCACAATCACAATCCCTGCCAAATGGTCTTCATATTTTTCACCAGACCATATCAAATGGTCAATCCCTTTGACAAGTTATCCATGTTCTTCGTCCAAGAACAAATCTGACTTGTCCCTAGCAAAGTGCTTTCGGTTTCAGCCATTCTGTAATTTCTTTCTTGTCTTTAAAGCAAACAAAATTGGGTAGGAAAAAAAAAGGGGCAATTTCTTTATCTCCTTTTGGTTAGTGATTATTTCATTTAACAAAGTCCAAACAGACATAGTACAACGACCATACAAAGGCGGTATAACAAAGAACTCGAAAAATGACTAAAATACAGATAAGACGCCACTTACACAAGTGAGGGCTGAGAGGTACAGAAACAGCAAATGAAGCCTGAAATTGGATTGCAATGCTTTGTGAAAAGCATATAAGCAAGGCAGGGAAGCCATGGAAAGTAGCGCTACCATGTCAGCTGACCCACGTCAGACACTCCTCTCCTCTTCACGTATAAGAGGGCCCATGAAAACCAAATGCATGGCCAGATCAAAATCTACAAACAGTCTTTCTCTCTCCCTCTCTCCTTCTCTCTTCTGTCTCTCTCTCTCTCTCTCTCTCTCTCTCTCTTTCTCCGTCTTGGTGGTTCAGATGTGTCACAAGGTGTTGAGGGGAATGCTGTCTGGTTCGAGACCATTCCTTTGAAGCAAAGAACATGAACATCGAATGATTTCGGACCAGGCTTCATTCCCCCCAACACAAGATGCAGTACGTTCCTACTCATGGCAATTGATCAGTTAGAGACACCCTTTTATGCATCGCTGATCAATGTATGAATTCTGAGCGTTTTCGACGATCTAGCTGCTTGTTCCATATTATCGATCATGTAAGCATACAGCATATCATTCTCTTTTAAACATTCTCATTAATTATCGTTCTATGCATATTTTCTCCATTCATTGATTTGCAGCCATAAGTGAGAACACTGTACTAGAAGAAGAAGACCGGTCCGGGCAGGTATGTATTACAGGACTCAAGTCTATACTTTAAAGCAAATCCAACCATGGAAACCCTGGTTTTAGCGACGAATATATAATATTCAAGCGCGACTACTTTATTATGGTTTACATTGCCAGCAGAGTGAAGCATTTGATGACATGAGAATTATTAAATTGTACATTTGCTTGTTAGAACATTATTCATTAATTATTGTTAAGCAAGATTAGAGCTGCAGGATCAATATCTTCTTCTGCTACGTCTTTTTTTTATTTATTTGCTACAAGCGGTAGCGAGGAGGGCAGAATCAAGCTTAGGACCTCAAAGTTCAGAGATCGTAACCCCTCGAGCCTTCTGCTACGTCTAAATGTTTGAAAACTTGGATACTATTTCAGCTGTTTTTTTTCCCTTTCCAAATGCAATCCTTCTGCATATTCTATATGTTTCTACCAAATCCGTTGAAAAAAAGTGTGTGTGTGTGTGAAAATATGACTGAAAAGGAAGAAACAAAAAAAAACAAAGTTATATGCATGTTTTTTCATCTTTAAGCAGTTGAACTTTATTTTTCTTTCTTCCAATTTGGCTTTGCTTGTAGGGAGTTACAAAGAATATAAGCCAAGTAAAAGCTTTAGTATTCACTTAATCATGTATTGCATGAGATGAAAGAGTAAACAGCAAAGATATATGAGCTTTGAATTCACTCCTCTTTTCACCTTGTGAATGCCATCATAACCCCACCTCCCTCATAGTCTTTGTGCCTTACCCCACACATACATGTTTATATATATGTATGTGTGTGTGTGTATTCTTCACTTTTCATAAAACCGTGTGGGTCATCAGATCCCATTTCTGCATAGAAAATCTACACTCAACCGATTCTTATGAATGTTTCCGAACTATAATTATTTGGTCTAGTGACATTCTGTTATAGTGAAGAAGGTTCTAAATTCAAATTTCATGAGGATAATTGTTGATGGACGTAGAATAATAATGACAACTAATTGTTCTTCGGTAGAGTTCCACCATATTTAGGCCAGGGTTCGCGTCTCGACATATAAAGAAAGGGCAAGAAAGCATGAAGTGGGCTAGGATTAAGACAAAAAGATGGTATCAACGTTAGAACAAAGACATTATTAAACACCAACAGTAACATAACTTCAACGGTACAACAAAAACGTCATAAAACAACAAAAGCACCAAGCAAAATAACGCAATAAAAGCAACGATCCAACTACGCATAAACGCTTGCACCCCACCCCAACAATGAATAACTACTATAAGCTCTTTGTCCATACCATGTGGTTTCATTAAATACCCTCACAAGTCCTAGTACAAGACTTAAAAGCCATACTCATGAAACTGTAATGATATGTTTCTGAAAGTGGATCAACTCATATTCGAAATTTTGGCCTGGTAGGAACCTTATCAGATATATTGTGAAAACAATAATTTGCAATAGTATCAAAATGTTCCATTCTAAAAAATTGTCAAACAAAAAAGTACTTGCACCTGACAGATTACGTCAGATTCATTCATAAAAGTATTAAATATAAGATATATTGTGTATAATACACCACACACTGATTGTGCGCGACCTCGTCGAACAAGCACAAGTTTTCTTCTTAGTTCTTACCTATCCCTAGTAAGTAATTCCAAACGTGATCAGTTTCTAGTTCCATCATCACATGAAAGTTTAAATCTGTATGTTCTATCATATATTTTGTAGACAAACGTCATGCATGACAGAAGACAAATGAATCATGCATTAACCTTTTCATTGATTTTGGCATCCAATAATTAATCCGTACAATCATGAAAATTAACATGAGTTGCTATGATTTGGATCCTTCGATACGATGTGTTGCAATCCCCAGAGGCAGAGGAGGGTCAAAAGAGAAGGAGAGACATCTTGAGTATGTTGCGAGGATATAAAGTAATTCCTATGCTCGATAAAGCCATTTGGAATTTTTGCTCTATTTGGAAGATGGGTTCCCAATTCCCATATGCTTTTGTGTGCTTTTTTGGGATTGACCATTTAAAAATTCTATGAAGTGTTCAACAAAAATTGAAAAAATGATTTGTAAAGTCCATTTTAGTAGAGTAAAAAAGAGAATTTTGTTAAGCATCACTATCACAATTTTTTTCTGAAAATACAAAGTTATTTTAGCCCCCTACAACCTCCTTTCAATGGTTCAATTGTATGCATGTAGTATGAAAGTAAGAAAAAAGTGGTATTATAGAGGGAAGCGATTTCCACAAAATAGTGTTCCTTCCCTTACACACTTTTATCGATTTTTAACTGTTGAATTGAATAAATGAAAGAAAATCAGTGGACATAATTTAGTTAGGATTGCGTACAAGAATCAAAAGTGTGTGTGTAAATCATTTTCCATTATATATGGAAGGTGCCACGATATACATTAGAGCAAAAATTTTAGAAAGTTGTACGCATGAGTTAATTGATTCAGTTTAGTAATATTTCTCTCTCAATGTCGATCTCATTAGAGGTGGATTAAAAGCAAGGTAAGCAAGGCTTGTGTCTTGAACATCAAGTTAAATAAAGGTGGCATTTTTTAAATAAATGGATCTTATAAAAGGGATTATGCTAAAAAAAAAGGCCTCATGTATGAATATATACCAGTAGGTTTTTTTATGAACCCAAGACTCTACTTCATGTTATCTGTATACGTAAGTAGGTCTCACATATGCTATATGATGTGAGTATCACGTAACCATGAATATAAGACACATGTTTCACTTGCATATTAGATTTTATATTTCATTGATGGTAAGGAAATAGATGGCTTGTTACCAACCAATAATTGCGAAACTTTAAGATCCTAATTAGTTCTAAGTTGCGTGGTGCAGATTATATACTTTTTTCAATCTCGAACACAGAAATTGAAACTACGAACTAAAAAGAAGAAGGAAAAGAAGATCAAATTGGTTCTGAGTTGCATGCATGCTTCTGATGAGCAAGATTAATGTTTTAAGGTGCGCCTTATCGATATCGACATGAATTTGGTTGAAACTTTTGTTTATTAGGACTTTTAAGGTGTGTTTTATCGTTATCGACATGAATTCGGTTGAAACTTTTGTTGCATACATGCTTATGATGAGCGAGAGTAATGTTTTAACTAAACAAGTTGATATAACTTCTTGATTAATTAATGTTGGGTGTTGACACTATTGTTGATGATGCCAAAAGGCCCAAAACTGTATTGTTCCATGACTCAATCACAACTGCACTTGTTATATTTGATTAATTGCCACTCTTGGATGTTATTCAACAAAAACAGCTCATGCCCCGTTTCGCACATAAGGCCTCAAAATTCTAGTGACTATATATAACTGAAAAAGTTAATGGATTCCTGAATTAAAAAATTTTTAAGTTATTAGTCGATGAATATGGAGTTATGATCCTTTTGATTATTTCGTTTATTTCATTACAACTTGCATTCCTTATTAACTCCTTAAAATCCTCTACTTTAGATGTAAGTTTAACGATGTTATTCAAAATGATCATTTGGTTTACATTGTGACGAGTTCATAGACCGAGACTCACAAAAATTTAATTTAGGGATCATAGTCAAAGATATCCAATGCTCTAGTTCTCTCGAAATAATTTGGGCTGAATTGCTTAATTTGATGTCCACATTTCTGTGGACTTAATTTATGTAAAAACTCGATGAGATCAAAATCTCATTTGTCGAAATAAGGCCCTTAATGACCACCATAATGATTCTTGAAATGTATCCTTAATATTGAATCTCCAACCATAATATTACAATCAATTTAGCGAAAGAAAAATAAGAAAGCAGTTAGTATCTATCTACTTGTTATGTTCTAATTAATTTTAGTCACGAATTTCTTTTGGTGTGCCTTTCTCTGATTACAAAATCATTTGGGTGTTCATCTAAAGCATTGAATTGTCCTTAGCATTACAGCTTAGTGATTCCTCATCACTTATAATTACACTGTCCGTATAAGTCCAAGGATATTTTAAAAGAGCTTATAAAAAAAAAACTCCATAGAAATCCGGCTGTACTCATTTCGTATTTTAAAATAGTTCATAAAACTTCATATGTATTCAATTAGACTTTGATTTTAAAGTATTTCAATAGATGAAAGATTTTAATGGATTTTGAGAGATTTTTTAGCATTTTTTAGGCTTTAGGAAATCAGGCCTCTCATCCTAATATTTCAAATGATTTCACAAAAAAGATTTAGGAAATCAGGCCTCTCACCCTAATATTTCAAATGATTTCACAAAAAATTCACACTTAGTCTATAAAACACCATTGAACCCCATGGATTTATCTCTCTTTTTAAATTCCTTTAAATCACTAATCGAATACACTTTCTAATTATGAATGGAAAATGTAATTCCATTTTTAAATTGAATTAAAAACATAAGGAAATAATTCTCACACCCCTTTTCTCCAATGCATAATTATGTTTGTCCAAGCGTTGAATAAAATATGATAACACAGAAGGAGATAACGAGAATTTTATCTTGTAACCAGTTTACCCATGTGTCAATTATCTATTAAATAGGAGTTGAACACATGACAAATCTTTATTCGATAGCGTTGACACCAAAATAAAAAATTAAAAAGAAAATTAATGAAAAGAGCTTCAAATTTTTATATTTTAATAAAAAAATTATTTACTAACTTTATTTAATGATAAGAACAAAAGAATAATACACACACACATATATATAACCCAACTTTCGCTGGGCGCATCCCCACACCCCCCTCCACTCTTTTTTCTCCCATTGTCAGCCACATTAAGAGTTTTTTTTTTTTTTTTTTCAAGAGAATAAGAAAAAGGCTTCAAATTGAATTACATTCCCAAGTTTTATTTGGCTTTTTATATTAGCACCCAAAAAAATGTTGAATGCACCCTACATTAAATTTTAATAGTAAATGATTTATTTACCCAACTATACAATGACAATTTGACCTTATTAGGTTTTTTTTAAAAAAAAATCTAAATACACCCCAAATCACTTTTAACGTATTATTTATCTTTTTCAACTATCAAAATCTGTCCGACCCTCCATTGTTGAACAAAATCCTAACCAATGAAACTACAAACATGTTGATTGAGAAAAATTATTTTTGACAAATGAAACTCGAAATCGATGTTTCAGAAGCTTCACATGAGGTAAGACTTCATATTCTTTATTGTTTTAGTGATTTTGACAACATCGA
>JAOTRO020000016.1:2805808-2819512 GCA_028566515.2 Pyracantha coccinea | reverse complement strand
GGATGTTAACTTGGATACTGTTAGAGCATTTTCAGATGCTGATTGGGCAGGAAACCCCAATGACAGAAGATCTACAATAGGTTTCGTGGTATTCTTGGGATCACATCCAACCTTATGGTCTTCTAAAAAGCAACAAACGGTTTCTAGGTCATATATTGTAGTTGAATATTAGCACTTGCAACTACTGTTGCTGAATTGGACTATAAAACAGCTTTTGTCATTTCTGCATGTCCCTATTCCTACTCAACTTGTTCTTTATTGTGATAATATGTCTGCCATTGCGCTTACTTGCAATCCTGTGCTAAACCAAAGAACTAAACACATTGAGGTAGACATTCATTTGGTTAGAGAAAAAGTGGCAAAGAAGCTGTTACAAGTGCAATTTGTGTCATCCAATGAACAGTATGATGATTTTCAACAAAGGGCTTGTCCGCGCCTTTGTTTCAAACACACTGCAACAATCTCAGTCTTGGATTCTTCTTTCCTGAGCTTGAGGGGGGATGTAAATGATAGTTATCTAATGGTGTATAAGGGGACACTTGTCACAAGACTACAAAGGCTGTTAAAGAAGTTAGTTAGAGTTAGTTAGGTTGCTTAGGCAGTAAGATTCATAGTGTTAATAGTATATCAATGTAATTGTAACAGAATGTTGAATTAATAAAAAATATATTCTCTCCAAAGATTTTTCTCTCTCTAGCTCTTTCTCTCTCTAAAACCTTCTTTTTCTTCGATTCCCTACTGTTATATCAGTTAGGTTTAGAGTTGAGATGGTAAAAATCGTTTTATTTTTAAAGCCAATAATTGTTCAATACTTAATTTAGACTTCTAGTTCGATTACATAATATGTACAACCTAATGCAACTAACCTAATACAGAACTGGCAAGAGTTTGAAAAATCTCGGATAGTTTAGGCGATGCTAGATCTTGTTAATTAGGCAAAAAGATCACATGATGGTGTTTTTGTTCGAAAAAAAAATGACATTTTTCTACCCTTTTTACTAAAAGCCCAAGTGGGTTTCAACAAGGTTTGTTGTATTTATTCGGGAGGTCAGTCAGAAGGTCTCTGCCTCTTTAGAAAAGTAATTTAAATCTTAGAGTTCTCTATTCCTCTGAGCATTATATTGATGTAGAGATTGGTGGAATTGGATATGATGGCCAACATGAAAATTCACTGGCTTTCGCAGTCACCCAGTGACAGAGAATGACTTTATTGTGGGACATCTTTCAGTGATTGGTGTCGACTAGTTCTATTTCCTGGGTTGTTGGAGAAGATTTCAATGAATTACTCCATATTCATAAAAAGGAAGGTGAACAAGTGCAACCTATCAGGCAAATCCTTAGATTTAAGGAATCTGTAAGTGTTTGCAATTTGAAAGACTTAGGCTACCTAGCCTTCCTTACACTTGAATAACAACTCGTC
Source organism: Pyracantha coccinea (assembly GCA_028566515.2). Taxonomy (NCBI): domain Eukaryota; kingdom Viridiplantae; phylum Streptophyta; class Magnoliopsida; order Rosales; family Rosaceae; genus Pyracantha; species Pyracantha coccinea. The sequence continues at coordinate 2,818,092 of JAOTRO020000016.1, read as the reverse complement.
ATGGTAAAATAAAGAGAGGCTCGATAGGGTGTTTGTGACTACAGAACGGAATGAGCGATTGACACGCCCAAATCTTGGTGTTTGGAGGCCAAGGAGATGGCCAGTGAATGGCCACTGAAGAAAGTTTAGGTTCCACCATAAAACCAATTAGAAATATAGGGAGTAGCTCAATTACTTATAAGCACATGCAAGGTCCCTCAATTTCCCGACGTGGGATTCACTCTCAACACACCCCCTCACGTGGGGCGAGTTTTCAAGCCTAGCACGTGGATAACACAAATAGGGTTTTTTGGAGCACGTTTGGCCGTTGGGCTTCACCAATGGGAAAACCTGCTTTAATATCATGAAGAAAGTTAAGGTTCCACCATAAAATCAATTGGCAATAAGGGGAGGATGAGCCTAACTACTTATAAGTGAGATTCACTTTCAATTGCCACGTGCTGGTCTACACCCAATGAGTGATGCAAGCCATCATATCGCGGTTATGCTAAGAACGTGTAAACATGCATGCAAATTTGTGCCTAATATAATAATTATAAATAAAATACATATCTTATAAAAATTAAAATATGAGAATGCAAGAATATATTCAGAGCATACAACTAATCAAGATTACAAGCGGGATAAATATTATTTAAAAGTGCGGTTACATAGGAAGAAAACCTATATATAGGGGAGGACTCGGAACTGCTCATACGGGAATGCCTCAATGCTGGGGTCGTATTCCTCATTTCTATGTTCTGAACAGGGCAAAGAACAAAGGTAAATGGACAAGAGTTTATGGAAAAATAAGTAACATAAGCTTTTTTTTTTTTTTAACCCAGTAACTCCTTGTTTTGGAAAACTCATATAGTATCATACAAAGTAGGTTTTTCTGAAAATCCTATCATGCCATAAAACATTTGTATATCATATATGATAGTGTGCTTATTAGCGCTATCATATTCATCATGAAAATATTCATTGCAGAAGGCAAAGTTGTACGACATTGGGTTGCGCTAGTGAAGAAAACATGTCACGCCGACGCTAGCCTTGGCTAGTGAAGCTCCCTGACACTAGTTTTGCCAATGAAGCTAAGAGTATATCATAAGGTACCTTAATACGCATAAAACTATGTCATATGGCCATAGACAGGTACATACTCTTGTTGTGTGTATGATTACTAACTAAGTAAGCACATAAAACATAAACATATTCTTTTCATATCATAGCATAGGAGCTCAATAGCTCGAAACATCGTACCATAAAAACTCGGGAGCTTTCTAGCTCAAAACGTCACCATAGATCATAATCGTTTCGTAGAACGTGAAATCCTTCAATCATGTTTTTCATATGTGCATCTCTATTACAAATTCTATAAAATCATGCTTATATAAAAAAGGTCTACGCATAGATACTTCATCCACGAAAAATTGCTCAAATTAGGAAGGATGAGGTCACCGATAACAATCGCACATAAGCATATAAAGGACCCATTAGTAAAACTCTATTAAAACAATTGAATTTGGAGAAACAAAGTGTGGACTCAAAATTAGTGTGTTGAGATGCCCTAGGAGGGGTCTGAAAGCCAATTGCATCAAAATGTCAACAATAAACATTAACTGGACACCGCCAGTCGAAGCTGGTTCGAGCCAAAGTGCAAAAAAATACAGGGTTCTACAAATTTTTGTCGGAATCCTTCAGGCTTTAGTGCGCCCTCGTGTGTGCTCCATGCCTGGTTTGATGACTGCCTTTTCTCCCAACCTCGAGGCGAGTCCAATGGTGGTGGTCTCAAGCCTTGGTTTCTTGTCGTTTGGCCGAAAAGTTGTGGACTTTCTGAGCATCAATTTAGCGATTGGGAAGGAAGTTCAAGATGAGACTAGGTATTATGGGATCATGAGGACGAGATGAAACTGATGGTGTCCTTGATTTGCACAGTATCGGATGTGCCACATTATTTGCTGCACGTATTTACTGTATATAGCGCAACTGTGGTATATTATATAGCTTTAGAATTTTGTCACTGACAAAATTTCATGGCAATCAGAGCCGAGGTGGCTAAAAGATATTCTGATGCTTGTTAAACTACAGTGACAAGCATCATCCATCATTGTTTACTTTTAATGGCTAATTTACAAGCGACATAATCAAGCTTATTTCCTAATTTACAAGTGAAAGGAGGAAAGAAATAAAAATTTAAATTAAATAGAAACTGAAATTCACTCTCGTTTTTGTCCTTTGAAGCAAAGTCAAATGATGCCGAAGTTCCAAACATATATAGCAAATCTCAAAAAACCAACTCCCCAACATTTCTTTTGGAATTTTAATGCCCTAACCTTTTTCTTTTCCATTTTAAGATCCTTCCTTTTAAATTGACGTGGTATAAAAGAGAGCTAATCTATTTGAGACGGATTTACTGAAACACTGTAATTTGGCATGATAAATCCTTTGTCTTATAGCTACTGTGATTCTTCTGACATTTTGTGCTAATTTACAATTTAATACGAATACAAGAGTATATAAATATCATTGATATTGCTCAACGTCACAATAACAATGTAGTGGGACTTACGTTCTAGCAGTTATTTCCTTAAGACTCAGAAAATCACTAGTTCGAATCTCCGCCCACCAGTAACATAGTTTGTGTCAAAAGATGTGGACAGTATGGCACAAGAAGTTTTTGCCGCTTTTACTGACCATGAACTGAATAGTAAACTCTTTGCACAGTGGTGTTGGCATGCACTGTGTCCACGTGGAAGTCCCTGAACCTCATACCTCAGAATCTGAGCAAAATGTTCAAGGGAAGGTGCCTTCATGTAAACTATGCTTCTTCAAGGACGCACGGCAGGCATTCTCTTGCTTCTACTGCAACCCCTTCTCTCTCTCTGTTAAAATTTAATTGAAACTCAAACTCTCATTCATTCTCTCTTCTGCTTCTTCTTCTTCTCTCCCTGTGCTTATATGAGACGAATATATGGAGTCAATGGACAACAGGTACATGGGTCTTCAGACTCTATTACCCAACTTATTAAAAAATTTGTTTTTGATGCTGTTTCAATACTTCATCCTCAAGTTATTTTTATTTATTTTTCAATTTTCTGATCACATATGCAGATATGCTATTGTATATTGGAACTTGGTATTTTTCCCTTTTTAGTTATATATTCATGTTGGATTTGTCTTAAGTTATCAATTTCTGATTAGAAATTATTGAACATTTGAACACCCCTTTGTAATCCATGCAAAAGGGAACCCCTTAAGGAGGTTTCCTGAAGAATGAAGAAGTCCGTTCAATTAGTACTGAAAAATTCATGTTTGTTCCAAAAATATTATCTTAGTATTTGTTTATATTTATAGTTAATACGAGCCTGGAATATTTGCATCTGAGAACAAGAGCGTAGTTGATCAGAAAAAGAAGAGAGAGAGAGGGTATTTTTCTTTTTCTCGTTAAAATTTAAGCTTGCAATGTATTATTTTTTAAACCTGCTGAAGTTTAATCCCCTTTCTGTTGAATGGTTTCACTATTAATTGCATCGAATCCTTCCACAAGGAACTTTATTATGCATATATGATGGCTTGCAGATCAATTTTGTTGCTTATTGAGTAGTTGCTTCGCCACTTGCCTATTGGATTGTACTTGTGTTTAAATTGGGGACAGTATCGATGTTGTTTAGTAGTGGGTCGCTAGACCAACTCTAAAACTTTGACACTTCAGGATGCTCATGCATCAAGATCGCTGTAGGTGGTGTGCAGTTTTGGTATCTGTACTTTTTTCAGTCAGAGTGAACTGGCTACTTAAATTTATCGATCCCTTTGCTGGAATAAGCTTCCCAGTCTAATTCTCATCTTGTTGAACCATAATATATCATAGCACGTGTTAAATTTACTTCATGTGTATCCATGGTTCGTACCTGCGCGGTGATAAATTTGCTAGCTTTATATACACTGTTGGTCCATTCCCTAACAGTTTTAAGATTTTTGGGGTACAATGGTTGTCTAACATGGTTTGAAGCTATGGTTTACAGGAGGTCTTGGGTTAAAAAACCCAGTAGTCATTCCCCACTTCTTAGTCGGTTTACATGGTGCAGGGTGGGGATGCACCTATATGTCTCTCTCTGTCTGTATTTCTCTGTCTCTCCTCCACGTGCAGGATAAGGCTACATGTGAGGGAGGGTGTTAGCTTGATTTATATTGTTGGTCAATTCCGTTTACAGCTTAAGCTTTTCAAGTTCAGTGTCGTCTAACAGTACTTTGTTAATTAATTCAAATAACAGAAGAATCTAATCAAGTACCTCAAAAACTCTGTGTATCAATAAAGTTTTGAAACCTGATTAAAGATTGTATTAATATCACAGGTAATAGAACTCTATGCTTTCAACTGCCAACCCCTCTGATTTACGGTTAGGTATCCTTATTGCTGAGCCAGCTTAATGTGTAGGTTGCATCTATCTCATAGCAAAGGATTCATAGTGGATATAATGTGGCTGATGCGCCTTGTGATGTGCTACTTTTTTTGTACCAGTCGTTTTGATGTGCTAGTTTTTTTGTCCCAGTTGGTTTGTTGTATCCTCTGTGAAAAAAAGATAGTTGATAAGCCTCCTTTTAGCAGGGCATTAAATTTTCGAACATCTTCATAGAATAGTTTCTAATTATTGTCCCCATGGTTTTCAAAATAGAGGTGAAAGGAGGATCATCACATATTTTTATTAGAAGCCTAAAATTTCAATGGGAAGTGATTGTTATTTTTCTTGTAGGAACATAGAGCCTGTGACTGATTTGGGACTAGCTCTGGGTCATTCAAATCAATGCATTCAGAGAAAGTCAAATGGTGATTCAGGTGCAGGTGCAAATGCAGGTTCAAGGATACACATGGCATTCGTGGCTTCCGATCCCCTTTCAGAATTAGTTTGGGATACAGATAAAGGTTCGTGTCTAAAATGAGCTGATTTCATCTTTTCCAAACAGAAAAAATCTTACTTTTCTTGGGCAGCAGGTGTAAGCAATGTCACTCTTTCACCACCACAAAGCAATAAAGGTGGGAGGTCTGCTGCTGACAAGCCTATTGATGACGAGGACTTTATAACAGCACAGACATCATTTCATCTAAAGAGCGAATTTGCTGGTAAAGATATGACTATGTCTCCCACAAGCAATGCTGGTGTCATGTCATTATGCGGGTCAAGCCATGACACGGGTGAGGCCTTTTTCTTAAATATTTGTTAGTTAAGTATAAACAGAAGAGTCTTTAAGTTGTAGGATGATGAATTTGTAGCATAGTTTTGTTACGTTGTTTGTTTATTTATTCCCCCCAAAAATTACTGTGGGAATTGTTGAGTAACTCCTCTTTGCAGGAACTGTTGGAAACGTGGAGGAAGAGAAAGCGGCTGTGGAACTATCTGTTCTGTACAACCAGGAGGGGACTTATAGTCAAGCGAATATCGAAGTAAATGAAATACCTCAGATACCTGAAACCAGAGAAAATTTCATTTCAACATTGACAGGTGAATACTGCCATTGACATTTTCAGTATTGCAAAGTTATTTTGGTGGATGAAATTTAGAAAGCTCCTGCAGCTTATGATCAAAATGCAGTAAAATTGTTCGATGGGTCATTTTTCCGGTATATGTTGCCCTGCCGACAACAAACCTTTTCTTCTTTTTGCATACAACATGTTATTGATTTGATTGTACACCTGCAGGAAACAGTGACAGAGAGGGGGCTGATATCTTATTAGTCGAATCAGATCAAAAGATACCTTTTGTGGAACAAAATGAACCATTATTGGGGGATCCTGGTGATGAAGATAAACATGCTGATGTTGGTGATCAGAAAATGCAAATGGATCTTGTTTTGGCTTCTGAAGTTCACCCAGTGAACGAAAGTAAAGCTTCGGGTGTCCCTGTGGTGAATAGAAAGGCACAAAGCAATAGGCCTTTGGATAAACTAGAGGCAACAGCTGAGAATGATTTAATGACTCTCAAAACCCGAAATGCTTATGGTGCAGCGAGTCAGATTTTAGGTCCAGAATCTGTCCCAGGGGTTAAGGACAGGTTCAATCAGGGTCAGGAGTTGGTTCCTGGAAACGAATCTGTTCTGGACAAACACTCTCCTAATAACAGCAGAATCCATATGCATCAAAGGAAAGGAAAAGAAAAATTGTTATCTGATGGAGATCCTAATGGAAGAATGCCAGAAGATGAGAATGATAGCCATGAGAGTGTCGAGAGCTGTAATAGCGCAGGATTGTTTTCGTCAGGCAAGAGGAGTTGGAGATCTGAAGAAGAGTTCATTGTTGGGAGTAAAAGATTCAGAAAGAAAATTCAAGAAGCTCCGATTTCCACATCCTATATTAGACAAGATAGCTCCTTCATGAATTGGATATCAAGCATGGTGAAGGGGTTTTCAAAATCAATGCAAGATGAGGCACCACCTCTTGCTCTTACCCTTGCACATCCTGATCATGGAGATGAGAAACCTGATAATAAACGTATCACATGTAATACAAACCAAGATGATGGAGTAAAAAGTATCGGTTTCCGGACGATTTTTCAGTCCTTGTATTGCCCAACTGCAGACTGCCAAGAAGCACCGATGTTGAGTGACAATCATAAAATGGGAGAAATATCAACGGAATTCGAACCAGCTACTTCTCCAAAAGTCTATCATGGGGAGAACATTAATTTAGGCCAAGAATTTCTGCTGTCAGTTGAGAAGTTCAACAAATCTTCATCTGGAAATGAAGTCCTTTCAGCAGGTAGTCAGGAGAAATGCCATACTGATTACGAGAAGAAAAAGAATCCATGCAACTTTACGTTTTATAAAGGGAAAGATAGAGTTATCCCTAATTCTTCTCTGGGTAAACTCAAGAAAAGGAGGGTCGAGAATGTTGAATCTAGCTCACAATTCAAAGGGAAGACGACTGGTGAATTTGGTTATAGAAGGGACCTTCTGGGAAGCTTGTGGATAACTCGGTTGACTTCAAAAACATCTGGTCCATCTTTAATAGCAGATCATTACAACAAGAGTGCTGATGGAGTTCTTGAGAGCTCCAATGACCTCAAAAATATGGGGGCCAGGGAGCAGTTTGCTGAAGATTTAGTTATTGTCATTGGTAACGATCTGCAAAATTGTGCGGCTGACAATGAGGGCTCATCTGCTTTCAATAGAAACAAAGGCCAGAATGATCAAGCGCCCATGTACGAGTTCAGCCCTATCAAGCCTTGCTCTGAAGTCAGAAGTTTGGAAGGAATGGCTTCTGTTTTTGCTAGGAGATTGGATGCTCTTAAGAACATCACCCCACCTGGTGCCACAGGTAATGCAGCCGTTGAAATCACTATGTGTTTGTTTTGTGGCATAAAAGGTCACCATTTACAAGAGTGTTCACAGATAAGAGGGACAGAGCTTCAGGAATTATTAAGTAAGAGCAAGTCCTATAATGTAGCAGAAAATCTGCCTTTTTTCTGCATTAGATGTTTACAACAGAGTCATTGGGCCGCTGCATGTCCTAATGCACAGTCAATGGGACAACCACAGTTGGAATGTAACGTTTCTTTTCTAGATTATTACTTCAGTCAGAGTGGAACGAAGCTCAATTCAAGAAATGATGGAAATATGAAGCTCCCAACTGGTATGGAGAGCCAGTCCGAAGCTTCTGTTGCTCATACATGTTTTAACGAGGACTATTCAAGAATGGAGACAGATATAAATATGAGCTGGAAGGATAATGTGATGGGAGCCCCAAAGAAAAGGGCATATCGCTCAAATTCAGTTATGAAATGCAGTGCTTCGAGTTCTGTGGAAAATAAGTATAAAGAAAATCAGATGATGCCCTTGTCAAAGTTAGTCAATACGCAGATTTCAAATTTACCAAAAGGAATCATTGAGTCTGTAAAAAGGCTTCGCTTGTCTCGCACAGATGTCCTGAAGTAAGTTGAGCATACGAAGTAGCCTCAATTTCTATTTTCTTGTCAAATCTTATAAGAGGAAATTTTCTTGCATAAAGCAGTTTGTTCGATCGCTCTGATAGTTGGCATATGCACTTCTAAGTAGCTGAATTGCCTAATTATTAATATCCTTAATACTACCCCACTAAACTACATTACTTAGCACGCAAACTACATATGTTTATATAAATCTTCAAGTGGATATTCTCATATGATCATGAACCTTCAAAAAATCTGACCAAGAGTGAAATACAAAGAACTCAGTACAACCATACGGAATATTTAAGCAGCTTCATCCTTGTGTCTTTTAGTTATTAAAGCATGAAGAGCTTCCTTCTCTTACGCATTTAAACTTTTTCTTGTGGGTAATTTGTGTTTTCTGCAATCAGATGGATGGATTCTCGCACATCACTCTCACAACTCGAGGGGTTTTTCCTGCGTCTGCGGCTTAGGAAGTGGGAAGAAGGACTTGGGGGAACTGGATACTATGTGTCTTGCATAACTGGTATGACTAGAATTAAATCATGTTTGTTTACTAGCTTTACCAAAAATAACTGCGTAGTCTAGTGCACTTCTTAGATAACTAAGTTGGTGTTTCTCTCGAGTTCTTTTTTGTTCATTTTTATTTCTGATGTCATCAGGCTCTCAGAGAGAGAGTTGTCCACAGAATGTGAAAGACTCTATAGCTGTTGTTGTTGGGGGGATTAGATGTATTGTTAAGAGCAAGTATGTATCCAACAACGATTTCCATGAGGTAATTATAATCTGACTTGCTAACAAGTTACGACTTGATTCAACTCTTGAGTGTAGAATGTATTCCCACTATTAAGGTTTTTCTGGTCTTATATTTCATAGATATACACCTCTCCTACGTAATGATTATGGCCAAAAACGGAGTTAATAGTGAGTCATTCATATTATTTTGGATTACTATTGTAAACCCTTTCTTCTTAAGACGTGCTAGCTTGTCCGTATAGCCCTTAGTTGTGTTAGGGCTCCATGTTTTATGAGATTGTGTCACTTTCTTTTGGACTTCTTGCTTATGCTCTACTCTACAACAATTAACTAGGGTTTTATCATAATAAGATCACTATCATCGGTTAACCGTAATCCTGGCAAGTGCACATAAAGATGTTAGAAACTTGATGCTCTATTTTCTTGCTGATTTCACGTCCTCATATATTGCAGGAGGAGCTGAGGGCGTGGTGGTCTGTTACCTCAAAGGGCAGTGACAAGATTCCGTCTGAAGAAGATTTGAGAGAAAAGGTGAAGAGAAAACGAATGTTAGGCTTGTAGTTTTCGGCATTTCTAAATTTGGGCTTGGTTTAATTTTCTCATGAAAAATCAAGAGTGAGGTGAGTATATGCCAGATGTCCTCTGTGCATAGTTATTCTGAAATTTTTACCTTGGATATTCTTTTGGCTGTGTCAATCATTATTGCTATACAGTCGGTATTGATGTGTGGATACCTAAAATGTTCCACAAATATTAGATAAGGTGGCTCTATATCAACGAAAGGGGGCGGCTTCTCCTATAGATGTATATGCGTCTCACAGTACGAAGTAAACTTACATAGTCCGGGTTCTTACCCATCTCAATTATCCAGTGATATGTAGTCATGTGATGAACAAGGGATGAAAGAGATATGTAGTCATTGATCCATTTGCGGTCGAAACAACGTTCTTAAGGAAATTCCTTTATTACATACTTTACGCATATTTTATCGAGAAACAACTTGATAAAATATAATAGCAGATAAGTTGTTTCATAAGTCATACTTATGATCACTCATGTTTTTAGTTTATAGCCGCAACCACCTTGTTTAGCCACACTATTAATATTAAATTATTAACTGGTTAGCACTTTTGATATATAACTAGGAGCGTCAAGCGCTGATAAATTAATAACTTAATACGGTGCTAACCACTCGTTTAGGGCCATGTCACAATATTTTTCATAATATGAACCAATCGTTTGTAGGGTTATAACTGAAAGATCATCCGTGCAAAATTTAATTGAAATTGGAAGATGTTTAGTTCTCTTATTAGGAGCTGCGAAATAAATGAAGGCAATGTTGTCGGTAAACTATGAAATGTTCACAATAATGATTGAAGAGGGAAACAATTTTCGATTTGAGTAAAATTTTTGAAGAATGATATTGATTAAGGACCTGAAGAATGAATGATGTGAATTATGAAATTACTTTTTGGAACGAACCCAAACGAGTAGTTAGCGCTTTAACACTCTTGTACATATAAGAACTCGGCAGTCAACAACATCGGCTGTCACCAAGAATAATCTTTAAGCAATCAATAAATATTGCAATAACTGCAAGTAAGCCCCCTAACCAGTAACTTGCATTCAGATTTTACACAGAGGGTATTGCACATACTCGACCCAACACATTTTTGGCTTTGTGTTATCACGCTTAGGTAGTAACCAATAAATCATGATCAGTTCATTGTTTTCATATTCATAGAAAAGGACTTGGATAAAAAAAAAATAAAGAGTGCATGTGGTTTAATATATTAGTGGATAGGGTGTTGAGTTTCTTTCATGCGATTCTGGGTTTGACACTGCCAATCGTATAAACTAATGTAATAGTTTTGAACCATTTTCCTCTTCTTAATGATAATGATTAAAAGAATAAAGATAGAAATGATAATCAGACTATTTTTAACTCTTTTTTTTTTTTTGAAATGATATTATCTACACTAAGGGAAAATGAGCTAAGCCACTTAGTACTACGGTCTAATGGTATTCTTTTTCACTTGTAAGTAAGAGGTCTTAAGTTTAATTCTTATCAAAGACGAATTTGAATTACGTTATTGCTAGCAATCTTGTTCATTATTTCTGTTCATTTTATTCAATCTGGTAGTTAGAAATAAAAAATAAAAAAAAGTGTGCGAGAGTCATTTTTTTAAGGGGAAAAAAAAAGAATTTGAGATCATCTTTAACTGGTTATATACGTAGGGAAAAAAAAGTGTGTCAATTCCAACCATTATAATTTGGATGGTTTGGTAAGGGTTGATGTTTTATGATATGTTAATTGTTTAAGTTTAAAATATTAAAAAAAAAACTAATGAAAATGGTTTGAAAATTTTTAGTTTTAACAATAAGGACAAAATAAAAAAATAAAGTAAATAGTACTAGAATTGATTTTTTTAGTTTAAAAATATGATTTTTCTTTAAAATACAATACCAAAATTTTCATTAAAGTTCCTAATATTAAAATGATGAATCCTGGATTTGACAATAGAGAAAGAAAAAAGGTGTTTCCATCCTCCCAACCATTTAAAATGCTCCTACGGTCCTACCTGCAAGTTGCACTTTTTTAAACACGAAAGCAATAAAAGTGATGCAAGTTGATCAAGAATATCTATGCATTGAAAATTGGGGGACCACGTTTGTCTTGATTCATTATCATCATCATTTGTTTTCCATTTTGTAGGCTCAGTATGATCCATTACTAATATTAGGATATTACTGATATTATCTTAATATAATTGTATATTTTTTTATATAACTAATGTGAAATCTTATTCTCTAAGGCTCCTCCTCACAAGTAGCCCCAAACAAGGTCACAAGGGAAACCAATTCCCACATCGGAAATCGGTCAAGTCATTATACCAAAACTAACGACAATCTTTTCAAGAAGTTGGTCGGTCAGTATTTAGTCTTTGGAACCAACACTTATCTTTTCGAATGACCCATCATTAATTAACCTTAAGTTAGAGCTAGGGCATCTTTTTGAAAGTTCAACTTCAAGAAGCATGTTCGAGTACAATAACTTGGGCCCAAGACATATTAAGAGAATGGTCTGTTCTGATACTACGATAAATTTTGTAGCTCAAGTATTGTCCACCACTAATATACCAATATTATCTCAACTTAACCATTTATTACTAGATTTTGAATTTATCACAAAAAACATTAATAATATTAAAAGTAAAAACTCTCATATATTAATTGTATATTATTTTTTCATCACTATTGCATAGCAATGAGAAACTAAAGTTTTCTTTCCGATTTGGTAATGATGGAAAACTAACAAGAAAATATTCTTTTTATTAAATATAATGGACATTTCTAATTATCAGTGATGGTAGGTTGGTCATAAAAAAATATCTAATGTTCTATTGGTTTCCAACGAGGGAGAAAATAATTTCCCAATGTGGATAGCAAGGAATTCATTTCTCAAACATGGCCTTACAAAACATGACAAACACACTTCGACCAGGAAAAAACATAAAACATACATTTCTCATTTCCAATTTCAAGCCCGCTTTCCAACAAACGAAATAATTTAGTTGTGTTTGGTAGGCAGAAAGGAATTCATGGAAAGGAAATACCACTTCAAAA